>CM050166.1:357816562-358286562 GCA_027410445.1 Discoglossus pictus | reverse complement strand
ACATGTATAGTGTATGGAGATATATCCACAGAGTAACATGTCTAGTGTATGGAGATATATCCACAGAGTAACATGTCTAGTGTATGGAGATATATCCACAGATTAACATGTCTAGTGTATGGCGATATATCCACAGAGTAACATGTCTAGTGTATGGAGATCTATCCACAGAGTAACATGTCTAGTGTATGGAGATATATCCACAGAGTAATATGTCTAGTGTATGGAGATATATCCACAGAGTAGCATGTATAGTGTATGGAGATATATCCACAGAGTAACATGTCTAGTGTATGGAGATATATCCACAGATTAACATGTCTAGTGTATGGAGATATATCCACAGAGTAACAAGTCTAGTGTATGGAGATATATCCACAGAGTAACATGTCTAGTGTATGGAGATATATCCACAGAGTAACATGTCTAGTGTATGGAGATATATCCACAGAGTAACATGTCTAGTGTATGGAGATATATCCACAGAATAACATGTCAAGTGTATGGAGATATATCCACAGATTAACATGTCTAGTGTATGGAAATATATCCACAGAGTAACATGTCTAGTGTATGGAGATATATGCAAAGAGTAACATGTCTAGTGTATGGAGATATATCCACAGAGTAGCATGTCTAGTGTATGGAGATATATCCACAGAGTAGCATGTCTGGTGTATGGAGATATATCCACAGAGTAACATGTATAGTGTATGGAGATATATCCACAGAGTAACATGTCTAGTGTATGGAGATATATCCACAGAGTAACATGTCTAGTGTATGGAGATATATCCACAGAGTAACATGTCTAGTGTATGGAGATATATCCACAGAGTAGCATGTCTAGTGTATGGAGATATATCCACAGAGTAACATGTCTAGTGTATGGAGATATATGCAAAGAGTAACATGTCTAGTGTATGGAGATATATCCACGGAGTAACATGTATAGTGTATGGAGATATATCCATAGAGTAGCATGTCTGGTGTATGGAGATATATCCACAGAGTAACATGTATAGTGTATGGAGATATATCCACAGAGTAACATGTCTAGTGTATGGAGATATATCCACAGAGTAACATGTCTAGTGTATGGAGATATATCCACAGAGTAGCATGTCTAGTGTATGGAGATATATCCACAGAGTAACATGTCTAGTGTATGGAGATATATCCACAGAGTAGCATGTCTAGTGTATGGAGATATATCCACAGAGTAACATGTCTAGTGTATGGAGATATATCCACACAGTAACATGTCTAGTGTATGGAGATATATCCACAGAGTAACATGTCTAGTGTATGGAGATATATCCACAGAGTAGCATGTCTAGTGTATGGAGATATATACCCAGAGTAACATGTCTAGTGCATGGAGATATATCCACAGAGTAACATGTCTAGTGTATGGAGATATATCCACAGAGTAAAATGTCTAGTGTATGGAGATATATCCACACAGTAACATGTATAGTGTATGGAGATATATCCACAGAGTAACATGTCTAGTGTATGGAGATATATCCACAGAGTAGCATGTATAGTGTATGGAGATATATCCACAGAGTAGCATGTATAGTGTATGGAGATATATCCACACAGTAACATGTATAGTGTATGGAGATATATCCACAGAGTAACATGTCTAGTGTATGGAGATATATCCACAGAGTAACATGTCTAGTGTATGGAGATATATCCACACAGTAACATGTATAGTGTATGGAGATATATCCACAGAGTAACATGTCTAGTGTATGGAGATATATCCACAGAGTAACATGTCTAGTGTATGGAGATATATGCAAAGAGTAGCATGTCTAGTGTATGGAGATATAACCACAGAGTAACATGTCTAGTGTATGGAGATATATCCACAGAGTAACATGTCTAGTGTATGGAGATATATCCACAGAGTAACATGTCTAGTGTATGGAGATATATACCCAGAGTAACATGTCTAGTGTATGGAGATATATCCACAGAGTAACATGTCTAGTGTATCGAGATATATCCACAGAGTAACATGTCTAGTGTATGGAGATATATCCACAGAGTAGCATGTATAGTGTATGGAGATATATCCACAGAGTAGCATGTATAGTGTATGGAGATATATAACCAGAGTAACATGTCTAGTGTATGGAGATATATCCACAGAGTAGCATGTATAGTGTATGGAGATATTTCCACAGAGTAACATGTCTATTGTATGGAGATATATCCACAGAGTAACATGTCTAGTGTATGGAGATATATCCACAGAGTAACATGTCTAGTGTATGAAGATATATCCACAGAGTAACATGACTAGTGTATGGAGATATATCCACATAGTAACATGTCTGGTGTATGGAGATATATCCACAGAGTAACATGTCTAGTGTATGGAGATATATCCACAGAGTAACATGTCTATTGTATGGAGATATTTCCACAGAGTAACATGTCTAGTGTATGGAGATATATCCACAGAGTAGCATGTCTAGTGTATGGAGATATATCCACAGAGTAGCATGTCTAGTGTATGGAGATATATCCACACAGTAACATGTCTAGTGTATGGAGATATATCCACAGAGTAGCATGTCTAGTGTATGGAGATATATCCACAGAGTAACATGTCTAGTGTATGGAGATATATCCACAGAGTAACATGTCTAGTGTATGGAGATATATCCACAGAGTAGCATGTCTAGTGTATGGAGATATATCCACAGAGTAGCATGTCTAGTGTATGGAGATATATCCACAGAGTAACATGTCTAGTGTATGGAGATATATCCACAGATTAACATGTCTAGTGTATGGAGACATATCCACAGAGTAGCATGTCTAGTGTATGGAGATATATCCACGGAGTAACATGTCTAGTGTATGGAGATATATCCACAGAGTAACATGTCTAGTGTATGGAGATATATCCACAGAGTAACATGTCTAGTGTATGGAGATATATCCACAGAGTAGCATGTCTAGTGTATGGAGATATATCCACAGAGTAGCATGTCTAGTGTATGGAGATATATCCACAGAGTAACATGTCTAGTGTATGGAGATATATCCACAGAGTAACATGTCTAGTGTATGGAGATATATCCACAGATTAACATGTCTAGTGTATGGAGACATATCCACAGAGTAGCATGTCTAGTGTATGGAGATATATGCAAAGAGTAGCATGTCTAGTGTATGGAGATATATCCACAGAGTAACATGTCTAGTGTATGGAGATATATCCACAGAGTAACATGTCTAGTGTATGGAGATATATCCACAGAGTAAAATGTATAGTGTATGGAGATATATCCACAGAATAACATGTCTAGTGTATGGAGATATATCCACAGAGTAGCATGTCTAGTGTATGGAGATATATCCACAGGGTAGCATGTCTAGTGTATGGAGATATATCCACAGAGTAACATGTCTAGTGTATGGAGATATATCCACAGAGTAACATGTCTATTGTATGGAGATATTTCCACAGAGTAACATGTCTAGTGTATGGAGATATATCCACAGAGTAGCATGTCTAGTGTATGGAGATATATCCACAGAGTAAAATGTATAGTGTATGGAGATATATCCACAGAATAACATGTCTAGTGTATGGAGATATATCCACAGGGTAGCATGTCTAGTGTATGGAGATATATCCACAGGGTAGCATGTCTAGTGTATGGAGATATTTCCACAGAGTAACATGTCTAGTGTATGGAGATATATCCACAGAGTAGCATGTCTAGTGTATGGAGATATATCCACAGAGTAAAATGTATAGTGTATGGAGATATATCCACAGAATAACATGTCTAGTGTATGGAGATATATCCACAGGGTAGCATGTCTAGTGTATGGAGATATATCCACAGGGTAGCATGTCTAGTGTATGGAGATATATCCACAGAGTAACATGTCTAGTGTATGGAGATATATACCCAGAGTAACATGTCTAGTGTATGGAGTTTTATTCACAGAGTAACATGTCTAGTGTATGGAGATATATCCACAGAGTAACATGTCTAGTGTATGGAGATATATACCCAGAGTAACATGTCTAGTGTATGGAGATATATACCCAGAGTAACATGTCTAGTGTATGGAGATATATTCACAGAGTAACATGTCTAGGGTATGGAGATATATCCACAGAGTAGCATGTCTAGTGTATGGAGATATATCCATAGAGCGGCATGTCTAGTGTATGGAGATATATCCACAGAGTAAAATTTATAGTATATGGAGATATATCCACAGAGTAACATGTCTAGTGTATGGAGATATGTCCACAGAGTAACATGTCTAGTGTATGGAGATATATCCACAGAGTAACATGTCTAGTGTATGGAGATATATAACCAGAGTAACATGTCTAGTGTATGGAGTTTTATTCACAGAGTAACATGTCTAGTGTATGGAGATATATCCACAGAGTAACATGTCTAGTGTATGGAGATATATCCACAGAGTAACATGTCTAGTGTATGGAGATATATACCCAGAGTAACATGTCTAGTGTATGGAGATATATACCCAGAGTAACATGTCTAGTGTATGGAAATATATTCACAGAGTAACATGTCTAGGGTATGGAGATATATCCACAGAGTAGCATGTCTAGTGTATGGAGATATATCCATAGAGCGGCATGTCTAGTGTATGGAGATATATCCACAGAGTAAAATTTAGAGTATATGGAGATATATCCACAGAGTAGCATGT
Organism: Discoglossus pictus; assembly: GCA_027410445.1. Taxonomy (NCBI): domain Eukaryota; kingdom Metazoa; phylum Chordata; class Amphibia; order Anura; family Alytidae; genus Discoglossus; species Discoglossus pictus. The sequence goes on along the minus strand of CM050166.1, from coordinate 358,281,831 downwards.
CTAGTGTATGGAGATATATGCAAAGAGTAACATGTCTAGTGTATGGAGTTTTATTCACAGAGTAACATGTCTAGTGTATGGAGATATATCCACAGAGTAACATGTCTAGTGTATGGAGATATATACCCAGAGTAACATGTCTAGTGTATGGAGATATATACCCAGAGTAACATGTCTAGTGTATGGAGATATATTCACAGAGTAACATGTCTAGTGTATGGAGATATATCCATAGAGCGGCATGTCTAGTGTATGGAGATATATCCACAGAGTAAAATTTAGAGTATATGGAGATATATCCACAGAGTAACATGTCTAGTGTATGGAGATATATCCACAGAGTAACATGTCTAGTGTATGGAGAGATATGCAAAGAGTAACATGTCTAGTGTATGGAGATATATCCACAGAGTAGCATGTCTAGTGTATGGAGATATATCCACAGAGTAGCATGTCTAGTGTATGGAGATATATCCACAGAGTAACATGTCTAGTGTATGGAGATATATCCACAGATTAACATGTCTAGTGTATGGAGACATATCCACAGAGTAGCATGTCTAGTGTATGGAGATATATCCACGGAGTAACATGTCTAGTGTATGGAGATATATCCACAGAGTAACATGTCTAGTGTATGGAGATATATCCACAGAGTAACATGTCTAGTGTATGGAGATATATCCACAGAGTAGCATGTCTAGTGTATGGAGATATATCCACAGAGTAGCATGTCTAGTGTATGGAGATATATCCACAGAGTAACATGTCTAGTGTATGGAGATATATCCACAGAGTAACATGTCTAGTGTATGGAGATATATCCACAGATTAACATGTCTAGTGTATGGAGACATATCCACAGAGTAGCATGTCTAGTGTATGGAGATATATGCAAAGAGTAGCATGTCTAGTGTATGGAGATATATCCACAGAGTAACATGTCTAGTGTATGGAGATATATCCACAGAGTAACATGTCTAGTGTATGGAGATATATCCACAGAGTAAAATGTATAGTGTATGGAGATATATCCACAGAATAACATGTCTAGTGTATGGAGATATATCCACAGAGTAGCATGTCTAGTGTATGGAGATATATCCACAGGGTAGCATGTCTAGTGTATGGAGATATATCCACAGAGTAACATGTCTATTGTATGGAGATATTTCCACAGAGTAACATGTCTAGTGTATGGAGATATATCCACAGAGTAGCATGTCTAGTGTATGGAGATATATCCACAGAGTAAAATGTATAGTGTATGGAGATATATCCACAGAATAACATGTCTAGTGTATGGAGATATATCCACAGGGTAGCATGTCTAGTGTATGGAGATAAATCCACAGGGTAGCATGTCTAGTGTATGGAGATATTTCCACAGAGTAACATGTCTAGTGTATGGAGATATATCCACAGAGTAGCATGTCTAGTGTATGGAGATATATCCACAGAGTAAAATGTATAGTGTATGGAGATATATCCACAGAATAACATGTCTAGTGTATGGAGATATATCCACAGGGTAGCATGTCTAGTGTATGGAGATATATCCACAGGGTAGCATGTCTAGTGTATGGAGATATATCCACAGAGTAACATGTCTAGTGTATGGAGATATATACCCAGAGTAACATGTCTAGTGTATGGAGTTTTATTCACAGAGTAACATGTCTAGTGTATGGAGATATATCCACAGAGTAACATGTCTAGTGTATGGAGATATATACCCAGAGTAACATGTCTAGTGTATGGAGATATATACCCAGAGTAACATGTCTAGTGTATGGAGATATATTCACAGAGTAACATGTCTAGGGTATGGAGATATATCCACAGAGTAGCATGTCTAGTGTATGGAGATATATCCATAGAGCGGCATGTCTAGTGTATGGAGATATATCCACAGAGTAAAATTTATAGTATATGGAGATATATCCACAGAGTAACATGTCTAGTGTATGGAGATATGTCCACAGAGTAACATGTCTAGTGTATGGAGATATATCCACAGAGTAACATGTCTAGTGTATGGAGATATATAACCAGAGTAACATGTCTAGTGTATGGAGTTTTATTCACAGAGTAACATGTCTAGTGTATGGAGATATATCCACAGAGTAACATGTCTAGTGTATGGAGATATATCCACAGAGTAACATGTCTAGTGTATGGAGATATATACCCAGAGTAACATGTCTAGTGTATGGAGATATATACCCAGAGTAACATGTCTAGTGTATGGAAATATATTCACAGAGTAACATGTCTAGGGTATGGAGATATATCCACAGAGTAGCATGTCTAGTGTATGGAGATATATCCATAGAGCGGCATGTCTAGTGTATGGAGATATATCCACAGAGTAAAATTTAGAGTATATGGAGATATATCCACAGAGTAGCATGTCTAGTGTATGGAGATATATGCAAAGAGTAACATGTCTAGTGTATGGAGTTTTATTCACAGAGTAACATGTCTAGTGTATGGAGATATATCCACAGAGTAACATGTCTAGTGTATGGAGATATATACCCAGAGTAACATGTCTAGTGTATGGAGATATATACCCAGAGTAACATGTCTAGTGTATGGAGATATATTCACAGAGTAACATGTCTAGTGTATGGAGATATATCCATAGAGCGGCATGTCTAGTGTATGGAGATATATCCACAGAGTAAAATTTAGAGTATATGGAGATATATCCACAGAGTAACATGTCTAGTGTATGGAGATATATCCACAGAGTAACATGTCTAGTGTATGGAGAGATATGCAAAGAGTAACATGTCTAGTGTATGGAGATATATCCACAGAGTAGCATGTCTAGTGTATGGAGATATATCCACAGAGTAGCATGTCTAGTGTATGGAGATATATCCATAGAGCGGCATGTCTAGTGTATGGAGATATATCCACAGAGTAAAATTTAGAGTATATGGAGATATATCCACAGAGTAACATGTCTAGTGTATGGAGATATATGCAAAGAGTAACATGTCTAGTGTATGGAGATATATCCACAGGGTAGCATGTCTAGTGTATGGAGATATATCCACAGAGTAGCATGTCTAGTGTATGGAGATATATACCCAGAGTAACATGTCTAGTGTATGGAGATATATTCACAGAGTAACATGTCTAGTGTATGGAGATATGTCCACAGAGTAACATGTCTAGTGTATGGAGATATATAACCAGAGTAACATGTCTAGTGTATGGAGATATATTCACAGAGTAACATGTCTAGTGTATGGAGATATATTCACAGAGTAACATGTCTAGTGTATGGAGATATATCCATAGAGCGGCATGTCTAGTGTATGGAGATATATCCACAGAGTAAAATTTAGAGTATATGGAGATATATCCACAGAGTAACATGTCTAGTGTATGGAGATATATGCAAAGAGTAACATGTCTAGTGTATGGAGATATATCCACAGGGTAGCATGTCTAGTGTATGGAGATATATCCACAGAGTAGCATGTCTAGTGTATGGAGATATATACCCAGAGTAACATGTCTAGTGTATGGAGATATATTCACAGAGTAACATGTCTAGTGTATGGAGATATGTCCACAGAGTAACATGTCTAGTGTATGGAGATATATAACCAGAGTAACATGTCTAGTGTATGGAGATATATTCACAGAGTAACATGTCTAGTGTATGGAGATATATTCACAGAGTAACATGTCTAGTGTATGGAGATATATCCATAGAGCGGCATGTCTAGTGTATGGAGATATATCCACAGAGTAAAATTTAGAGTATATGGAGATATATCCACAGAGTAACATGTCTAGTGTATGGAGATATATCCACAGAGTAACATGTCTAGTGTATGGAGATATATGCAAAGAGTAACATGTCTAGTGTATGGAGATATATCCACAGAGTAGCATGTCTAGTGTATGGAGATATATCCACAAAGTAACATGTCTAGTGTATGGAGATATATCCACAGAGTAACATGTCTAGTGTATGGAGATATATGCAAAGAGTAACATGTCTAGTGTATGGAGATATATCCACAGGGTAGCATGTCTAGTGTATGGAGATATATCCACAGAGTAACATGTCTAGTGTATGGAGATATATACCCAGAGTAACATGTCTAGTGTATGGAGATATATTCACAGAGTAACATGTCTAGTGTATGGAGATATGTCCACAGAGTAACATGTCTAGTGTATGGAGATATATAACCAGAGTAACATGTCTAGTGTATGGAGATATATTCACAGAGTAACATGTCTAGGGTATGGAGATATATAACCAGAGTAACATGTCTAGTGTATGGAGATATGTCCACAGAGTAACATGTCTAGTGTATGGAGATATATCCACAGAGTAGCATGTATAGTGTATGGAGATATATCCACAGAGTAACATGTCTAGTGTATGGAGATATATCCACAGAGTAACATGTCTAGTGTATGGAGATATTTCCACAGAGTAACATGTCTAGTGTATGGAGATATATCCACAGAATAACATGTCTAGTGTATGGAGATATATGCAAAGAGTAACATGTCTAGTGTATGGATATATATCCACAGAGTAACATGTCTAGTGTATGGAGATATATCCATAGAGCGGCATGTCTAGTGTATGGAGATATATCCACAGAGTAACATGTCTAGTGTATGGAGATATTTCCACAGAGTAGCATGTCTAGTGTATGGAGATATTTCCACAGAGTAGCATGTCTAGTGTATGGAGATATATCCACAGAGTAGCATGTCTAGTGTATGGAGATATATCCACAGAGTAAAATTTATAGTGTATGGAGATATATCCACAGAGTAACATGTCTAGTGTATAGAGATATATGCAAAGAGTAACATGTCTAGTGTATGGAGATATATCCACAGAGTAACATGTCTAGTGTATGGAGATATATCCACAGAGTAACATGTCTAGTGTATGGAGATATATCCATAGAGTAACATGTCTAGTTTAGCGAGATATATCCACAGAGTAACATGTCTAGTGTATGGAGATATATCCACAGAGTAGCATGTCTAGTTTAGCGAGATATATCCACAGAGTAACATGTCTAGTGTATGGAGATATATCCACAAAGTAACATGTCTAGTGTATGGAGATATATACCCAGAGTAACATGTCTAGTGTATGGAGATATATCCACAGAGTAGCATGTCTAGTGTATGGAGATATATCCACAGAGTAACATGTCTAGTGTATGGAGATATATCCACAGAGTAACATGTCTAGTGTATGGAGATATATCCACAGAGTAGCATGTCTAGTGTATGGAGATATATCCACAGAGTAACATGTCTAGTGTATGGAGATATATCCACAGAGTAACATGTCTAGTGTATGGAGATATATCCACAGAGTAACATGTCTAGTGTATGGAGATATATCCACAGAGTAACATGTCTAGTGTATGGAGATATATTCACAGAGCGGCATGTCTAGTGTATGGAGATATATCCACAGAGTAACATGTCTAGTGTATGGAGATATATCCCCAGAGTAACATGTCTAGGGTATGCAGATATATCCCCAGAGTAACATGTCTAGTGTATGGAGATATATCCACAGAGTAGCATGTCTGGTGTATGGAGATATATCCACAAAGTAACATGTCTAGTGTATGGAGATATATACCCAGAGTAACATGTCTAGTGTATGGAGATATATCCACAGAGTAGCATGTCTAGTGTATGGAGATATATCCACAGAGTAACATGTCTAGTGTATGGAGATATATCCACAGAGTAACATGTCTGGTGTATGGAGATATATCCACAGAGTAGCATGTCTAGTGTATGGAGATATATCCACAGAGTAACATGTCTAGTGTATGGAGATATATCCACAGAGTAACATGTCTAGTGTATGGAGATATATCCCCAGAGTAACATGTCTAGTGTATGGAGATATATCCCCAGAGTAACATGTCTAGTGCATGGAGATATATCCCCAGAGTAACATGTCTAGTGTATGGAGATATATCCACAGAGTAACATGTCTAGTGTATGGAGATATATCCACAGAGTAGCATGTCTAGTGTATGGAGATATATCCATAGAGTAACATGTCTAGTGTATGGAGATATATCCACAGAGTAACATGTCTAGTGTATGGAGATATATCCACAGAGTAGCATGTCTAGTGTATGGAGATATATCCATAGAGTAACATGTCTAGTGTATGGAGATATATCCACAGAGTAACATGTCTAGTGTATGGAGATATATACCCAGAGTAACATGTCTAGTGTATGGAGATATATCCACAGAGTAGCATGTCTAGTGTATGGAGATATATCCACAGAGTAACATGTCTAGTGTATGGAGATATATCCACAGAGTAACATGTCTGGTGTATGGAGATATATCCACAGAGTAGCATGTCTAATGTATGGAGATATATCCACAGAGTAACATGTCTAGTGTATGGAGATATATCCACAGAGTAACATGTCTAGTGTATGGAGATATATCCCCAGAGTAACATGTCTAGTGTATGGAGATATATCCCCAGAGTAACATGTCTAGTGCATGGAGATATATCCCCAGAGTAACATGTCTAGTGCATGGAGATATATCCCCAGAGTAACATGTCTAGTGTATGGAGATATATCCCCAGAGTAACATGTCTAGTGCATGGAGATATATCCCCAGAGTAACATGTCTAGTGTATGGAGATATATCCACAGAGTAGCATGTCTAGTGTATGGAGATATATACCCAGAGTAACATGTCTAGTGCATGGAGATATATATCTCCAGAGTAACATGTCTAGTGTATGGAGATATATACCCAGAGTAACATGTCTAGTGTATGGAGATATATACCCAGAGTAACATGTCTAGTGTATGGAGATATTTCCACAGAGTAGCATGTCTAGTGTATGAAGATATATCCACAGAATAGCATGTCTGGTGTATGGAGATATGTCATACACTGAGTTGCTTCAGTACAAGTATTTTGGAGTGACTTTACAAATGAATGTAAACTAGTATGGTAACACATTTATTGGGGAATCCTTTAATTATCGTCTACATTTCATTACCTAATCTAAATATGTGCAAAACAAAAAATTTAATTTGCTGTCATAGATCCACACTACAACCCCACATAATAATAATTGGGAGAGTGGCAAAGAGAAACAGGGGAGGGAGATAGGGGGAAAGAAGCACAGGGGAGGGAGATAGGAGGAAAGAAGCACAGGGGAGGTAGAGAGGAGGAAAGAGTCGCAGGGGAGGGAGAGGGGGAAAAGAGACACAGGGGAGGGAGAGGGGAGAAAGAGACACAGGGGAGGGAGAGAGGGGGAAGAGACACAGGGGAGGGAGAGAGGGGGAAGAGACAAAGGGGGGGGGGCTAGAGGGGGGAAAAGACACAGGGGAGGAAGATAAGGGGAAAAAAAGGGTAGGGAGAATGGGGCAAAAAGACACGGGAGGGAGAGGGGGAAAGAGACACAGGAGAGGGAGAGAGGGGGAAAGACACACAGGGGAGGGAGAGGGGGGAAAAAGACACAGGGGTGAGCGTGTTTGTCTGTAACGCTCACAAAGTTACGGGCTTGCGCATGCACACAGCAAATGCTGCGGTCTGCAATGAGCGGCAAAGCCACTCATTGCGGGGCCCCCGATGAGCCACAAAGCGCTCATCGTGAGTCCTGTAAAGTAGCGGGGGGAGAGGCTTGCATTGTGTGGCAAACAGCATTGCCAGGCTTCAAATTTTGTTGCCGTCATTTTTGCCAGGCAAGTCGCTAGTATATTATATTAGCTATTTTTCTTTTATATTAACCATTCCTGAGACATTCAGCTTTGTTCACATAGTTCATGTATGTCAATGTACAGCCTAAGATGCTAACCTGTAGTTTAGATTGCTTGAGGTGGGGATCTAGCTACATAACAACATTAGGCCACATTGTTTTTGCCAGTAGAGATGTAAAAAGCAGTCTGTGTTACTGTTTTACATTACATGATTTAATTAGTGCTCGGGAGCTACCCATTTGTATAATAAAGTATTTTTTAGGCATTACCTACTTTAGACAAATAGCTAGTACAATATATAGCTAGTTCTTCATGCTCTTTAAGACTAACTTAGAAATGACAAGATTTTGGAGTAACTTTGCCCCTTTAATACATGTTCATTTGCAATAAACTAGAGTAAAGTAAATTAAGTACATCACTAAATGATAATATATATTTTGTTTATGTACACTGTTTTTCTATTATTCTCTCATTTGTGTACAAAACCTTAAAGTTTTAGGGGCTGAAAGATGCCAGTACAGTCCTTCACAGGATGACGGGTATACCCATTGCCTAAATGAGTTTATTATTATTATTATTATTATTATTATTAATATTATTGTTAATATTATTATTATCTTTTATTTGCAACACACCACCATATTCTGTAGCACTATACAGGGGTTAAGTACAAAGAAAAATACAATCTTAAACACATGGCAAACAATGGATCTTATAATCTTCCATGCATGGTGCTTTTAATGAGGTCAGTGAACCTAACCAGCAATTCACTATCTCATTGATAGCTAAATGTCGCTCCCTCTAATGATACTCTACTTGGCCAACACTTAGGTTATAATAGAAGCCAAGTTTTTGCATAGAATAATGGTTCATTATATGGCATATAAACTTAAGAAAAAAGTATTCCCCTAAATTGCACTTCCACTATGATGGGAATAGGCACGATTGATAAGACAGCAAATCTTTTTCTCAAGGCTTTTTCACATGTAGTGTTTTTCATACAAACACAGCTATAGCATGTGTCAACAAGTAGTAATCATGTATCAATGGGCCAGCCAAGCAATGTATATATGACACAGAGAACACAGTTTAGATAACTTACACATTGAGTCACTGAAAGAATCTATCATTATTTCCTGGGCAGGGCAGTTGGGATTCACTATTCTTTATTCAGGTGGTTATTCATATTTTTAAGCTGTTCTAGGCCCAGGTGGGAAGTGTGTGCTCCAAGCTTACCCGTCCGTACCTTCTGTGGTCACAGTTATAATTAATTGTATGCTTTCATATCCTCGATAGAAAAGTGGACCAAAGACTGGAGCAAATATTGCACCATATTTACTAAAGCGAATTTGTGTGTCCCCAGTTACCACCCTACCTTTCCCCATGCTATATCCAAATCACTTTCTTATATATACAAAAACCATAGGTGCATGTGTATTTCTGTATATATATATATATATATATATATATATATATATATATATATATATATATATATATATATATGACAGAATGTGCCAGTTACATTTCTAGGCCCTCATTCAAATGCAACTTGGCCAATTGAATAGGGGTCTAAATAAGCACATAACATATTTTTTTAAAGAAGTTTTTAGTTAGTAAATATCTATCCAGAAGCAAGATTTTCACTAACTAAAAACTTATTTTAAAAAAATATGCTATGTGCTTATTTAGAGCCCTATTCAATTGGCCAAATCGCAATTGAATGAGGCCCCTAGACAGAAGTGTCACTGCACGTAGAAGACAGCTGACCTAGGCCTAGGCAGATACCTTCACCTCTCTGACAAGATTGCTCTATTTTAATAAGGTCTATGTACAGTGATGCTTTTCTGCCTATGTCCATGAGGCCTAGCACATTTTTAAGGGCTTGGTTGCATATATCTCTATAGGCCAATTAGATGCTTCACTGATGCGTTCCTCATTTCACACTTCAAAGTGTTCCTTTGCATAAAAAGGAAATACTGCATCTTACAGACTGGATGTAGAGAGTTACAAAGGGGCCAGGGGAGAAGGAGCTGCTGGGTCCCACATTTTTTTTCCGTTGCTGGGCCCTCCCGGGATCCCCTCAGGTGCCAACATTATATATATATATATATATATATATATGTGTATTTATTTATATTTATTTATATATTTATATATGTATCAAAATGTGTAAATTTGTATATAGTGATGCTGTGCATATATCTGTTAGTTTCTACCTTGTGTTGATATATACAGAGGCGGAGCTACCCCTGGTGCAGTATGAGCGAAGCATAATTGAACGTGCTCATTCAGAATGACTTTCATCCTTAACAGTGATAAATAGGAGATAGTAAGCTCATTGGTTTAAAATTCACTAACTGTCAGAATGCCTCAGCAAACAAGTTACGGCTTCTGCAAAGCTTAGTAAAGTTTGGCATGTGACTGATAAGGAGTATTTCTGCCTTTTCTGTATTCAGTAAGATCTCAGTTTACATCTTTGCAAAGCGGCCACCATGCATGTGAGTGGCTTGTACCAAACTAGCCAGCATCATGTATAATCTTTCCTTCTCAATAATGCCATCAAACCTACTAATGGCAGAGTTCTATATCATGATTATCAATGAAGCTCATTGTACTGCAGGATCTTGAGTAAGACTTCTTTTATTTAGATGCCCAAAAAGTAAAGGTCATTGTTTCAGATCCACAAAGACCATTAATCATGCAACTATACAGTTAATTCTAGAGTTTATTTAGGAAATAAGTCCACCCCTAATACCATGCCACCATCAACAAAGAGTATACACTGCCTCTTTAACTAGAGAGCTCCATCTACTGGTGAATATCCAGAAGTGGCAGCTTACTTTTGCTCTCCTAAACTATTATGATGTCCCCCTATAGACAGAACATAAGTACAAGTAAACGAAATATGTCACATTCATTGTGCATATACAATAAATCCTGGGCAGCCTATCTTTCGCATCTGGCTGACTGAACAGCAACTTGAGACCTATAATTTCCTATTCCTATAATTATAATGTATTGTATACCTCTTATTGGTTCCCTGGTGGTCCAGTGGTTAGGATTTGGTGCTTTCACCACTGCAATCTTCGTTCGGTGGGAGACAACCTAGGAATACCAGGAGCTGTATGTTGTGGCACACCGGAGAAGGAGCTGGCAACCCACTCCAGTATCTCCATGCCATGAATACCAAGTGGATCAGCACTGTGTGTTGTAGTTCATGAGGTCAAGCAGAGTCATACACAACTAAACGGCACAAACACACACACATACCTCTATATCCTCTATAAAATTCATCAAAAATTGTGGACCAAAATAGATAGGACACCATTTAACAGATAGCTTATATACAATGTGAGGTTACTAGGAGGATTTGTATTACAATTAAAGGACCACTACATGGTCATACGATGGGTCTTCATTTGCTTATTTAATAACTTATTTACAATAAAATCAGCATTTTAGGAAAAATCTCTCAGTAGCTTTTAAAACATACATTTGCACTTTAGTTTTTCAGACTTCATCAGATATGCTTTCCTTCATTTCCAGTTAGATGTGAAGGAGATGTGAGAAGATCTACCCAAGAGGCTATCCGGTATCTATAACTTCCCTCCTTCCCTTCATCAACTACTGCAGGAAAAACAGGAAAAAACATTTAGGGCAGTGACCTGGTCAGCTTCTCTTTCAATTTCAGAACCCATGATACGAGGTAGAGAGAAGCAGCTATCTGAAATACTAAAAATCAAAAGTAAGCTTTAAGAAAAAAGCTACAATGTTTTGATAATCAGTTGCAAAATAACCAAACAAATCCTAATATATGATCCCTGCAGTGGCCTTTTGAAAAAACACGAAGCCCAGAAGAAAACTGAAATTGGTCCAGTTATTCAAGAATCCTTAAACTGGCTTCACTAAATTATTCCATTCATCATTCAAGTCAATATACTGTACGTTCCACTTCTATATTTGGTTTAGATAAAAACATTTTCTCCTCTGACAAGCTGTCTGACCTGGAATTTCCCTTTCTGTGTATAACACCTGGGTTAAGTTTTTGATAAATTGTGTAAGTTTACAGTTCTTGCTAGTATTTAACTGTAATTCTCAGGAATGTGTAGACTTTGATCTTGGCGAAAATTGAACCCAGCACAAATTCCACAGGAAATCTGCAAGTGGCCTTGTACTCACTGCAATGATATGTGTGTCCAAACTTAATTTTATCAAAGTGTGGAAACTATATTGAATATTTACACAAATTAATTCTCAAAAGTGTGTCATGTTCAGAATACAAAAGAACAAAGATAATTGTTAAAACTAGTTGACGTCATGCCTGTCCATACCCAGAACTGAATATTGAACAAGTCCATTTATGTTGACATTTAGGGCAGCAACTATTTAGGATGCAGCAAGCTACCTGAAGATACAATGCAGTACACTGAAATATGTTGGGAATGTATATATGCTGTGATAGCTCTGTCTGTAAGTGTACATGACACTATTTGACATACCATATATATACATAAATACACATGAAGTTATTATATTAGATATAGATATGGGAAAGGAGGAGCTTCCAGTGGTGCATGGGGATAGAACAAATCTAGGGCTGCCTAAAACATAAATACACCTATGCTGAGCCCTGTGGGTATTAAATGTCTTAGCCAGTAGGGGACTATTCAAATTAAATTAGTGCACAGTTGTAAATTCTGCTCTGTAGACACAACAGATTTCTGTGTAGAGAGTAGCCAAACCAAGCTTTACAGATGAGACAGGGCTCTAGGGGCCAATAAGAAATGCAAACATCATGAATATTTTGAGTGGGAAGTTCCATAATTAGGCTGCGGCAATGAAACAGAGATAAATATAAAGTAATTGTTTTTTATTTATTAATATATTATTATATTAAAAAGATGTGACAATTGTATTTATAGCTTCAATCATTAAAATGTGCTTATTTTGTGTAAAAATATGATATATTTATAGACAATGCATTGGAGTGTTTGTTCCTAGGCAGCGTGGTTTTGTGATGTGCATTAACCCCTTTGAGTACTGGGTTGTGTGTTACCCGGAATTTTGTATCATAAAACTGGCTTAATACTAATATATCATATTTTTTAATTACACATGTGTTGATATTGGATTACAGAATTTCAAATGTTTTACCCAAACTTCTAAAAAAAAAAAGCACCAGAAGCTACAGAACAAAACATTCCTGCATTTTTAAATCACTTGATTTACCAAAACTCACACCAAACTAGGCTAAAGTATTAGCAAAGCAAATTAGTCAAGAATAGAACTATAAAGAACTTAAAAATGGTAAAACTCCAGGCTTGGATGTGTACACAAATAGCTAATATAAAATATACCAAGGACAATTGATTCTAAAACTAAATGGGCTATTTCTAGCACAGCAAAATGGAAGCAGAGTTCACAATGGCATATATTATCTTATTACCTAAACCAGGGAAAGATCCGCCTTATATAGAGAATTATAGGCCAATAAATTATGATGTGAACATTTTCATCAATATTATAGCTATGAGAATTAATATAGTAATATGAACAATTATACAACTAGATCAAGAAAGTTTCATACAGCGAAGGCAAGCCCTAGACAACGTACGCAGGATTATTACCTTACAACAATATGCTATCAATCACAATGTCCATCCTGTTATCAGTAGATGGCCGGAAAGTATTTGACCGGGCAAACTGATTTTTTTTATTTACCACTCTATCTCACTATAACTTCCCAACTGAGATCATTAGAGATATCTCATCCCTCTACCATAAACCTATTGCACACTTATGCACAATGAACCTTTCTTCCACTCCAACAGAAAAACAAGAAGACACAAATCAAGGGTATCGCCTACCCTCACTTTTATACACCTTATTTATTAAAGCCTTATCTATAGCAATTAGAAGACACAAGGATATAACTGGTATTAAGGTTTTGGAAAATCAACATAAAATAGCACTTTATGCAGACAACATTATTCTTGCCCTTTGATATTTGAACATATTGATCCATAATCTATTGCAATTACTAAACCAATTTTGATATATTCAACGCCAATAAAACTTAACAATCATACTAAACTTCTATTAAGTTTTTTTTTCTTCTTTTGAATGGTCTAATAAATACATTTCCTACTTAGGTAAAAATAAATCCCATCCAACTCACACTGACTCTATATTTCCCTCCTTTAATAACAAAACATACTTACAAGCTAAAGGAATGAGCTAAATTCTCTACTACAGTAGGGAATAGCAGCCCTAACGTTGAATCACTTGTCACTAATACTACAGAATATTTATATAACATTTTATAAATTAGACTTCCTCAAAAAATTCTGAACAAAATTTAAAAATATTTCATTACATTTATCTGGAATTTTAAAGTAGCCAGAATTAATCAAAATACACTTCAAAGACATAAAACCCTGGATGGACTGTCAGCCCCAAATATAAAACACTACTATTTTGTAATAAGATTTATACAATTGATACAATGGCACTACTCTATACTACCATTACCACGGATAAAAACAGAAAAAAGATTTATACCTTTTTTTTTATGAAAGTTAAGAACATTGCATGGTTAAGTGCATCTAAAAGGCCAAACAACAAAAAAATGATATCCAAATCGACCATGGCCTTATGGAATAAATATAAAAATACATATAAACTGACATAAAAATAAAAAATTGGGCTCAAGGAAAAATTAGCCCCTTTTTAAGATGGCAAGAAAAGTGTATTTCATGGTTATTTCTTATAATAAGAAATGTGGAAATAATTACTTTTCAGGAGGTCAAAACACATTATGATTTAAAAGGCTCTGACAGATGGCAATACCTTCAAGAAAAACATTACATACAGACATATCTAAAAAACTAGCGAATTGCCCGTCAAAAAATGACGGCAATGAAATTGTAAGTGAGCTAAGGGTGCTTGGTGTATATAATGTGGCTGATGTAGCGTCGTTCGTTTTCTATGTCGTGCAAGTTTTTCGTAATATTCGTTTTCTATGTCGTGCAAGTTTTTCTGAATATCCGTAGCTGTTTGGTGGGCTTTTTTGGAATATCCGTAGCTGTTTGGTGGGCTTTTTCGGAATATCCGTAGCTGTTTGGTGGTGTTTTGCGTGTTTATGGTAGTGTTTTGCGTGTTTAGGGACCTTTAGCCTCGTTTTCGTTTTGTAAATTTTGTTTCGCGAGGGCCTCAGTTGCTGGCAAGGAGCTGCGCGAGCTGCGGCCCTTGCTACGCGAGGGCTGCGGGCTCGCTACGCGAGCCCGCAAGCGTGAGCAACAGCTCATATGCTCACAACTATATATGTGATAAAGCTTCTTACAACATTACCATTGTTGAAAGTCATTATTTTTTCCATTGTAGAGAGGGTCTTGGCACTATATCACAGCTATATGACATGCTAAACAATCTAATTGCAAGTAATACATTTACATATGCACATAGATGGAACTATATTATGAATAGAGTATTAATGATAAATGTAAAGGCATATGGCATCAGAACACCAGAGCACTGAAACATTTTCAGACTAAAAACAACTATAAAATATTATTATTATATTACATATTATTATATTACTAGCGACATGCCCGTCAAAAATGACTGGGCAATACAATTTGAAGCCATGGGAATGCTGTTTGACAAACAATGTAAAGCTTTATGTACTCTGAGGACCTTCAGGGCTCATTGCGAGCCTCGCGCTGAGCGCCTCTCGTGTACTTTTGCTCCTTTGAGCACCTTCGTCACTCACCAGAAAGAGAGATATATATTTATCTATATTTAGTTAACTAATAATGAATGAATTAGTTACTGAATAAATGAATATACTTTACCTATTTGTAATTAATATATCCAGCAATCAATAGCCTGAAGAGCTAACAATCTGTTTGTATTTTCCGTCAGCATACAATATACAGTTTGAGTGTTGGTGCCCGGATGATAAAGTGCAATGAATGTCCCAACTCTGCATTAGAAATAGGCTGCGTGCACAAGGGCAAATCGTTGGTTTAGTTGTGTAAAGCGCCATTGTAGATTCGTAATGTTATTAATGTGTTACGCGGCTCGCAACCATTTTCCGTCATTTGTAATAGTGTATTTTGTAGTTTGTATGTTCCTGCATGAAAGTGATATGCGTTTGGCAGTGTTTTGCATGGTCCGCGGTCGTGTAGCCTCGTTTTCATTTTTTTTGACAGCCACTTTTTTCAAGGCGATTTTCGAGTGGCGAAAGCTTATGACCCAGTCATAATGCTACTAAATGGGCCTTTGGAAGATATAGGGAGAGTTGAATAAAAACTAATAATGCAAATATTAACTGTGGCTAAGAACTGTTGCAGCAGCTCACTGGCACAAGTGACATTTGGATTGTTGCAGTGTATTTCCCTGAGGTTTCTGTCATATTGCAGGATTTTGCAATCGCTAATACAACTTTGCCTCTTCTTTCTGTTTATCATGTAATGTGATCAATGTAGCTAATAGTTTTGTTAATTTCCTGTAGGGTCAATTGCTGTGTGGACTCCCAATAAATGTTCAGATTAAACCGAAACCATGTGATTTGTCACTATAAAAAGATGACTTAGTCTTCTCCAGTTCTTAGTATATTATTTCCAAAATTCCATACTGGACAGTTACAACAGTTAATATATGTATTTAACGGAAATACGTTTTTGACTATTGTGAAAGCTGTAAAAAGACAGTGTTAAACAAGTCCTTATTAACTGCTAAACAAGGCAAACTGCCAGATACAAAACCAAAGCAAGTTATAAAGTTGTACTTACACTGGAACAATAAGAAGCATTGTATCTGAGTCAATAGAGTATTGGAATATAAGCATCGGAATAGCGACAACTCTCTCTCCTGACGCATTCAGTGACCTCTGTTGATAGAGAACATTCTCTCAGCTCCCTATGTTGGTACACACCACTGCTCCATTAGATAATGAAATTAAACCACTCAGTTATGTTTTGGTTGGACATTAACATTTTGTGTGTGTTATCAAGCTCAGTGGCTTTCATCCATTTGCATCTGGCGATTAGCTGGTTCCATTCCTATGGGGACCTCCTTTTAAATCCAGACCATTGCTAACAGGATGGTACATGTGACACTCTAAATCTTCATTTAACTTTGCACTGATTTGAAGAGAGTACATATGAACAACAAATACGTTACACAATATATATATACTAGCGAATTGCGCGTCAAAAAATGACGGCAATGAAATTGTAAGTGAGCTAATGCTATTTGGTGTATAATAATAAAATAAGTAATAGATTAATAAAGTAATATACTTGACCTATTTTGAAGTAATATATGCAGGAAGCATTGTGTTGAAGAGCTGGCAATCTGTTTTGATGTTGCTGGAGCATTAGTGGTGTGGAGCTGCTGTGGAAGCGTGATGAATGTGTGCAGTGTAATAGTGTGCGTGCGCGAGACCAAACCGTTAGCGTAGTTGTGTACTTCCGCGTTGTTCTAAAATGGCGGGTAATGTGTGGTATGCGTCTGTAGCGGAATATCCGTAGGTGTTTTGTGGTGTATTACGTGTTTCTTGTGGTGTTTTGCGTGTTTAGAGTGCTGTAGCCTCGTTTTTGTTTTGTTCGGCGCCCATTTTTTCTCTCACTTAGAGAATTTTTGAGTGTCTAAACTCTTTTATCATGAGTTAAATTAAGGTGTAACTTCATTTTTTTAGGTCCTGGATGCTCCCTCTTGCTGTAGGTAAGCTTTTTATGTATGTGTTGTGTGTATTTATTGTGTTTTTCATTTTTTCCTGTCCGTGGGGTGCAGACGATTTTGGCAAGGTTGTAATGTGTGGTAACGTGTCTCGTATGTTGTTTGCGTTACGACGTAAAGTCTGCGATGGTCGCAGTTGCTGGCAAGGAGCGCCTTCGGCGCTCCTTGCCAGCAACTGCGGCCGTCGCTTTGAGGGCAACTGAGGGCAACTGAGGGCCGCGGGCTCGCGATGCGAGCCCGCAAGCGTTAGCAACAACTCATAGGAGCACAACTATATATGTGATATATCTATGACTAGTGGTATGTTTAAATTCTTAGGCTATCCTAATCCCTTTGCTCCTGAAGACCAGCAGATAATGTTTAAGGGAGCAGTACAGGTCCCAAAAGCGTAAGTTGAGAACCACTGATCTGTATCCTCTGATGAAACAATAAAAAACGGCCCAAAGAGTACTACCATCTTGAGATTAATAATTGATCAGCCTGTTGGGATCACATATGCACACTCTGATTTGTATACTCTTTGGAGAATTTCCTATGACTTAAAACACTATAGCAGGATTATATTTCTTACTTTTTAGTATACACAGTATATTGAAACATGAAGCAACTTTTAAATGAAGATGATAAAGAAGATTCTAGAGTAAACTATTTAGCAACAAGAAGTTAAATAAAGGCTTTGACTTCAGTAAGGTCAATGTATAAGAATGTTGTTTAGTTTGTATGGATTATGTCTGTGGACTGGCTCAAGTATGTCTTGTGCTGTAAGGTTCTCAATGTCAGTATCAATTTTTGGTTAAATACAGATGGAATAACTCTAATGTCATTCTGATGAAAGATTGTAGGGGTAACTTAAATCATGGAGGGGTGTGGGGAGGCATTCCATATATACTCCAAATTCAGTAGAGAAATTAGTAAATGTGGTAATTCCTAGGGAAGCAAAATCTTCCACATATCTTTTGCCAGTCTGTGAAAATAATGAGAATAATATTTGTCTCTAAGTTCTTTAAATCAAACTACTAAATTACACCCTTCCACAAACACAAGTTACATATACAGGAATGCCTGGTTTAGGAGTGCTAAGCGAAACAGCTCTAAACGGGGCAGCTTAACATGGAGATAGGGATTAGGGGAACTCATGAAAAAAACAATTTTTTTTTATTTGAAATGTAAACTTTTTGGCTTTATATGAACAAACAGCAAACATAACACTAACACAAACTGAACATTCGCAGAAATATAAACTTTAAATTATTGATGTCGAAGCTTCTGGATCATCCTGGATTCTGTTTTCTTTGGAGAAAAAAACTATGTTATAGTGAATCAGAGCGTGAAAAGGGATCTTGCAGGCAAAAACAGCGTTACAGCAGGGTTTAGCATTAAAAGTCAAGAAAGGCAAGGCAAGAAAAAACAGCTCTATAGTGGATCAGCTCAAAACGGGGTAGCTTTAAGCGGGGTATACCTGTACTTGAAGGTTACAGAAGGCCATGGTCACTATAACAAAGTAAATTAAAGTTCGTGTCTCATCATTTATAACTGAAAACAAAGAGCCGAAGATTATTTCCATTTTATTGCCACTTATGAACATATGGACGGTCCCTGGGTTAAGGACGAGACACATTCCTGAGAACATCTTTAAGCCGGATTTGTATGTAACTCAGATCCCTGATGAATAATAATAATATAACGGCTCATATGTTGTAGTAATAATAATACAGTGTAATACTGTAATAATAATAAAAATACCCCCATAATACAAATATTTATGGTAATCATGGAATCTCTTGGTACCAATAAAACTATGTAGGGACAATAAAGAATGAGTTTAACTTTTGTCTGATTTAATCTTTGTGTTTTGAAAATGCTCTTTGCCGTGCTTATTTTTCTCATGGTTAGATTTTTTTCTGTAGACACTTATACTCACTTATTGCTCACTATTACAGTAGCTAATTCACTGTTGGATTCAGTTGAAAATCTACATGCAGATGGTTTATATACTTCATCTTAAATATGGACCGAATATCACTTCTGACATTCCTGGGCTGGACTATATATGTAGAACACCCCCTAGATTCACTAAGCTTTGCAGAGCTGTAATGTCTATTTACTATGGGGAAAGTAAGTACTGAAGAGTGAAGTGTTATGGAACTCTGAGAGATACAGGATAACAAGGAAAGGTTCTCCAAAATATCTTCAGGCTTAATGTATTTTCTTTCTTAGAGATATAGTTGGTGGGCAATAACATTTTCTTTGATTACTTTTTCGTTGTGCACTTGTAAAAGTCAAGTTCAGCAAAGTGGTGTCACAGGACATCGCCTGTTATATCACAAACTAAATCAGTGACAGGCAACTTAATTCACTTGGAAGGCTTCATATGCAGATTTACAGTCCCACAGTGCTTTAAACCTTTTTTTTTTTACCATTAAAAAAAATGGTAAAAACAATGTAGGGAAGAGGCAGAGGTAAAATAATTGGTAGTAGATGTGTGGATGATGTGCAAAAGCTTTTTGGGGTAGAATTGGTATTATTTTAAGGTTTTAGAGAATTAGACTTGGCTATGTATTATTGAAGAGCGTCATACTCTCCCACTGCAGAGAACAGGCTGTGGGCTACATGGGAAGTGTTATGGGCTACCTGATGCCATTTGGCTGCTGTGGGAACTGTAATATTGGTTTCTGGTAACCACCTTTCCTGAACTGGGCTGAAACTTTGATTTGCACAGAAAGTTCACAATGGGGATCTGGCATCAGAAAATGCCATAACTTTCACAATAGTAATGGGAAACTCATTACTTTGCAAACACACACCTTCTTGAATAAGTAAAATGCGGCATTAGGTGTCTGGATGTCTGCAATAAAGAATAATATAGTATAAAACATAAAAATGAAAAGGCTGTGTTTATTTTTCTTTACTTTCTAAAAACATACAGTCTTATTAAATTGCAATTTGGCCAATGGAATCGGGCTCTATATAAGCACAAAGCATATTTTTTTTACAGAAGTTTTTGTTCGTGAACTTCTATCCAAAAGCAAGGTCTTCACTAACTAAAAACTTCTGTAAAAAAAATATGCTCTGTGCTTATATAGAGCCCTATTCAATTGGCCGAATCACAATTTAATAAGGCTGATAGTGATTATCTTGCTTAGTAATTCTCTTTATTATATTGCCCTTTGCCTGGACATGCTCATTATTCCCTTCACATCAAAGAGGATTTTTTTTTCTATATAGTTAGACTATCTAAACATTACATGGAAAAATATAAAATATTTTTTCACTTTTATATGCAAATATTCTGTACTGCAGGCATATATTTTCTTTACAGAGCTGCTTCTTGCAGCTTCTGTCTCATGAGGATTTCTTGAGGTTTAATGAGCTCTCCATTAATTATAATTAAAATACTGCCACTTTTCCATTACCCGGACAGAATCTTCCTGAGCATTACTAGAAACTAAAATGTCAGGGAGTAGATTATTGGAAACTAAAATGTCAGCTTCCACTGCAGCACAACTGCATATAAAAGGTAATAAATTGAAGGCTGTATTTTTGTATTATAAAAACATGTTGACCACTTTCAATTGTGCTTCTTAAAAGTATAATTAAATATATGATCATCGCGTTCATTAAAAAAAAAGAGAATAAATGAAGAGCTTTACTTACAACTGAGTTTTCTTCCCAAATAAAATCTTTACACTGACAAGAAAGAATGTTCCTTCAAGTCATATTATGTGAAACACTGCTGTGCAAGACAATCCTCTTGTATTTATTCTACAAATTTGTTAATGTGACTTCATTATGCTATAGTTATCAAAAAAGATCAGACGGATCCGTCAAGTTGACTGTAAAATCATTTGCTTATTTTTACTTCCTGGGAAAGCTTACACATGTCATCATTCCAATGTGATTTCATTTAGACCTTTTTTTGTTGGTTTACATGTCTGAATAATAATTGTAATGTGATAGTTTGCAGGAACTGCACTTTCAAGCAACGGCTACATTTAGTGTGTAGAGCAGATATATACAAGACCTTCTATAAAACCACACCCTCTGATTTATATGTAGACCACCAACCGTTACCACCAGCCATTCATAAAATGCTAGAAGAGATGATCCAGGAAATGTCTCAGCTTTGCTAGATGATTTCACTCCCTTAATATTCCACTAAATAAATGGTAATGAATAATCAGAAATGGTTGATTAAGACTAGTCTCATAAATATTATTTGATTATATGATAAAAAAAATTAAACTCGAAAACAGCCCCCTACTCTTTGGCATGTGTTTAATATTGTATTTTAATTTTTTTCTTTGTAGTTAACCCCTGTACAGCATTATGCAATATGTTGGTGCCTTATAAAAAACTGTAATAATAATAATAATAATAATAATAATAATAATAAATGCCATTCAAAAGGACAAATGAAGAAAGTTTACATACTGAATTATATCTAAAGAAAATCAGTTAACTGGAAGTTTAACGGACAAATAGTAAAAGTAATAAGGCAACAGAGACCTATGATATTAAGGTGGATCTTGACCGAAGCATCCGTAACTTGGTCCGTTGTAAACTATATAATAAGCATCCCTTAAATAACTACCAATAAATCTTTTTGGGTATTATCTGGCCACAGATTTATTTAATATAACATTTGAACATATTAACAAGAGGTAGCTGTACATCCCCACGGTGGAAGAAGCTCAATCCCTCCCAGAGGCCCAGTGGAACCCTATGTCCAAGAGAGCTCTGGAACCAACCAACACTGGATAATGAGCTCTGGATAATGAGCTCCAACCTAAGGGGAAGCAGCACCCCTGCATAATAGCTGTGACAACCAAACCGTACAAGGGAGGGAATGCTTTTACTGCTCTCCTAACTGCTGACTGACCAAAAGGTGGGAAACCACCCCTATTTCTCACCTCCTAACTCCGTTAGCTCCAAATTACCCAATCACTCCCTGCACTAAGCCCGGTCAAATACCCCCTTCTCCCATGCTGTCTCCAGGGGCTGCCTTGATTTGGAATCACATCCACCAACTGACTCCATCCTGCCATACTTGTTTTAAATTTGCCATGTTAAGCTGATATGCCTTTTTTATAATGGTGTTTTTAAAAAGAACATAGAAATAGACACAATAACTTAAAAACACTGTTATAACTGTAATATTTTGTAAGCTAAAACTTTTATTAAACTTGTTGTTTTATGTATATAAACCAGCCTAGTTGTATCTCCAACCTTGAATGTTAGTTAATATCTATACTGATATTATTGGCAAATATAATGCTAAGGTAACCTTTGTCAGAGAATATAAAAAAATAGCATTATTACCTTTGGGTTTCCAAAGTAATTATTCTATAAATCAAGCCCATGACATGTTTTTTGTTTTGGTGCCTAAGCATTTGTATTTGAATTAGTTCCTTTTGATCTTTACCTCCACCAGTAGGGGGATAAGAAGATGGATCTAATTACATGCTTTGATCTCTTTATTAGTAAAGTCCCTCTTTAAGGTGCAATATTTACCTCCACCAGTAGGGGGATAAGAAGATGGATCTAATTACATGCTTTGATCTCTTTATTAGTAAAGTCCCTCTTTAAGGTGCAATATTTACCTCCACCAGTAGGGGGATAAGAAGATGGATCTAATTACATGCTTTGATCTGTTTATTAGTAAAGTCCCTCTTTAAGGTGCAATATTTACCTCCACCAGTAGGGGGATAAGAAGATGGATCTAATTACATGCTTTGATCTGTTTATTAGTAAAGTCCCTCTTTAAGGTGCAATATTTACCTCCACCAGTAGGGGGATAAGAAGATGGATCTAATTACATGCTTTGATCTGTTTATTACTAAAGTCCCTCTTTAAGGTGCAACCTTTACCTCCACCAGTAGGGGGATAATGTGTTTTTTCTGCTCTAGGCCCATTCACATACACTTATAGACAGAAATGTGATTACATATAGACAGTCCTGTACATATGCATACTCTTTTGTATGGCTCCACACTGGCATCTTCTGGCAGCTTATGGTTCCCTAAAAATATGCCGCCCTTTAAGCGGGGCCTAGACAAAAACACCACTGTGTCATGGTATGTCTGTCATTTTTTCGCACATTAAAATCTGAATATGGGTTAACATTAACATAATTAATATAATATTATATTTTGTTGTCCTTTATTATATTTAGTTGTCCTTTTCTTTTAAATAAATCTAAATTCCTTTTTACGTATTTTTCCACAGACATTGGATGAAGACATACATTTTCCTTAACTTTTAGAGTAATATGTGAAAATATGTAAACCGTGTTTTCTTCTTTAAAATATATGTTCCATTTCTGAATAACCTACTGTGAGCTACACACAGTAGATTGTTAGCCAGGCAACGCTAATACAGATGTACCTGTTACTCAGCCATATGAGCTTTGCATAATCATACATATACAGCATGTTTCAAGTAAATTAAATTGCTTTTATTTAATGTTTATAATGCATTAAAAAGCCACTGTGCAGTGCAAAAAATATGTTTGAAATATTTGAGTCAGAAAAATGCTCAAGGCATTTATGATAATTTAGGGAAGGTTGAATGTATGAGTGGGGCATTTACATTTCTGCAGGAGTAGACCTTGAAGTTATATTTTTAAACTACCTGATTCTGTACATGTTGTGGGGCAGGTCATATTTTCCTCACTATCATCTTTCACTGATAGAGAAGGTAACCAAACTCCAAGCTTGAAGGCAATTCTAAAGCTAGATAAAAAGGAATACTGTAAACATTTTCTCTAAAAAAAAATGTTTTATTCTCAAGCCTAACACAATTGTATTAGTTTGTCACATACTTTACAAACATGCTAACTTTTTTTCTGAGTTGAATATGTCCTTGAAAAAAACATGAGAAACAATATAACATTTGGGAGTTTGGACACTGGATCTAATTGTCCTTTTTGTTCCCTTGCTATTTTGTAAATATGTATAGCCAAATACCCCTTCTGGATCACTATATTGTCATGATGAAGGGGCTTGTGTACTCCAATAAAGCTGTGAACTAAACCATGTAGGGTCACCCAGGATAGTCAGGTCATAGCAGAGAGGTCAGACAAATTGTGGAGAAGGAACTGACAACCCACTCCAGTGTCTTTGCCAAAATAACCTTATGGATAAGCACAACCAGAGACAAGATGTGCCTGGTGTGCTGCTGTCCATAAGGTCACAGAGAATTAGACACAAATGAATGACTAAACAACAGATATTTACAAATAAATACAATGAATACAATCTTAGGTAGTATTATAAGCTCTCCTCATTGGAGATATATAGCATCACTTGCTATCTGGCAACCTGTTCAGGATGTTTTTACATAGTTTAAATATCAAGATATATACATGATGTAAAGAAACTCATGTTCTTTCTCTTTTTTGACAATACAACTGAAATGGTTGGATAAAATAAATATACACAGTAATTACAGAATTCTCTTTGTGTTTCAATTTTTACAGTTCTGCATATTGTCAAGAAGCATGGTCTACCGCACTCAGGCCGAGTCCTAAGGGTATAGGATTTTTTGTGAAAGCAATAAGCTTTTTTGCTCTGTTTCTTCTCCTTAAAATAGTAAAACAATTCCTGTAAAACTGGTCAGAGATTAAGCAAATTATAGATATGCATTTGCAAAATAATTAATAAGCTGACCGTTCATTTGACCCTTTTACATAATTTTCATGGTTTAGCAGTTTTTACAATGCTGGTAAAGTAACAATATATTGCTTTTTCATTGCTACTTCAAGGAATCCATTGCTTTTCTGCCTTCAGAACACCGGTGAGATGTTAAAAACCTTTTTTTTCACCCTTACATCACATATTTTAATTAAATAAATTATATTTTTTGTTAAATAATAATTACAGTTAAATATTTATTTTATATTCAGAGATAAATCCAAGTTGGAAGATATAACATAGATGTTCATGTATTAGTCATTTCTCTGTGTTTGTGAAATCTTTATTTTAAGTTATTAAAAGAAAGACACAAGTCTATAGAATTATTATCCTGAAAGTACATTGATAGCCTGGAATGTATCCATGATGCTGAGGTAGCCAGGCTTACAGCCTTATTAAATTGTGATTCGGCCAATTGAATAGGGCTCTATATAAGCACAGAGCATATTAATTTTACAGAAGTTTTTAGTTATTGAAGTCCTTGCTTTTGGTTAGAAGTTCACTAACTAAAAACTTCTGTAAAAAAATATACTCCGTGCCCTATTCAATTGGCCAAATTGCAATTTAATAAGGCTGTTAATCTGGGTCCTTTTTAAGGGACCACTATAGTTCCAGGAAAAGGCACTTGTTGGTGAAATATATAACACACTAACCACATTAGAAGCTGTATAATCTATGAACAAAAACCTTTTGGAGAAAATTGTAAGTTTTGAAGACCCTGCTTATGAATAGGTAATTCCACCTTGTTTTTGTTGCATCACTTCTTGAAAGCTTGATCATGAAGGGTGTGTTTTTATTTACCAATAGAGAGAGGTAGAGGAAAGAGGGAGAGGTCAGGAGTTTTTGTTAGGAAATTGTATATGACTGCAATTGACATCAACTCCCTCCCCCCTCACAGGCCCAGAAGCAGGTAGCCTCCATCAATAGATGGTAGCACAGCTCTATCAGAAATGTACAAACACAACTTCCACCAAGGTATGATGGATGCTTCCAGAGTGCTGCAAAGGCATCCAAATGTAGGCATTTTTCATAATTAAAAATTGGCTTTGTGATTTTATACTGGTTAATTATGCTTATAGTCAGACTTTTTTCATATATATATTCATTTTATAGTGTTCCTTTGACATCATTTAAAGTTTCATAAACCACCATACATGCTTATAGTATTAACTTATGGACAGCAATGCCACATGACATCATTTTTGCTTAAAATGTGTATAAGTTGTATCAAATGTTTACTGACTTTTGCATTGAACTTAACCCTTGTATAGCGATACAGAATATGTTGACATGGTACAAATAAAAGCTAATAATAATAATAACGTGAAACTGAATTTAAGATCAGTATGAAAACATCAACAGCACTTTTCAGACCTATAAAACATTTGATAATAGTGACTTTCATTTGTTATAGTGATAAAACAAATTGGACACAGACTTCAGATACATAAACTGTAAAGTTGAGCACAATAGTAAGATCAATGTATTTATTGGCATGATATTCAGAATATATAAGAAATAGATAAGAAGAAAATACATTTGCATTTAAAAATGTTTAACCGACATGACGACATTATTACTCCATCACAACTAGAGACACAATTTTACTATTGTCGTCAACAACCATTATGTATTAAATTATTATTAACCACTGAAGCAAGCTACAAAGAACATTGAAGGAAAGGACAAACATTCTTTACCTCAACACAAAAAATATGTTAAGAAAAACTATTACTATTTATTAATGAACACTACTACTGAGGTTCTTAAGAATATATAAATTCCAGGAATATATGGTGCTCCCTTGAAAACATATCGTTACTCTTATGCTATGGACTTTCTGACTAAATGGTAACCAACCAACTTTAAGGTTAGCTCACATTGTATTTCTATAGACAAGGTTCCCCAGTGGTACTGGAGGTAGAGACGTAATTGGCACCTCTTGAGGACAAATTGTACAAACACTATGAACCGTATTGTTTTCAAACATATGATCCAAGATATTATGTCGCCAATCAATAATCAGTTCCCCTGTGTCTCTTTTCCCCTCTCCTTTATCACTTCCCCCTCTCCCTCCCATGAGTCTCTTTCCCCCTTAAACTCCCCTGTGCCTCTTCCACCTCCCTCCCTTGTGTCTCTTTCCCTCCCTCACCCTCCCATGTCTCTTTTCCCCCTCTCCTGTGCCTCTTAACCCCTCTCTTTTGTCTCTCCCCCCCTCTCCTGTGTCTCTCTCCCACCCTCTCCCCTGTCTCTCTCCTCACCCTCACCCACAACTTTCAAGCGTAATTGCAAGCATTACACACAAACTCGCAATTACGACAACTATATATGTGATATATCACTGGAGGAGTACCCCATTTTAAGACCCTAATTCTTGGTGTGATGAAAACAGGAGCACTCATTCCTTAAAACAATTGAACCGTATAAGAGTGTAACTATTGTTGTCATTATCAAACATTGATAATATTTTAGAATATTTTAGAATCCAATATTTGAATATACATAAGTTGATTGTATACTAAAAAACATGTCTTACACAACTGCTACATTTCTTAGCTTGTACATATTCATAAATGTGAAGTTTTTCCTAAACTACATGGGTACTTTCTGAAGAATCCTGATGAAAAATAGATCCATGTGCGGACGATCAGTGGCAATGATAGGGTCAGGGGGAGCACAAGAGGAATGGACACATGATTGATTTAGGGAAAGTTATAAAACACAATTGAAGACATATTGGTTGGAATTTAACGGGTTTACATGGACAAAAGAATGTATAGGTCACTGGTGCTCAGACAGCAAACATTGTAAATGTTGTGTAAAGAAACCTAGAAGAAAAGTAAAGAGAAACAGCAAGAAGAGGCTAAGATTTATGAGTACAGCAATACACAAAGAAGAGCATGGAGACTACATAGTGATATGTGTACTGATCGTTTTTAGGTTTATCAAGCAGTAAACATATCTTCATAGATTTGTTTTTATTATATTTAATGTATTTGTTTTATATAGAACATACACATATTGATAGATATATAGATAGATAGATAGATAGATAGATAGATAGATAGATAGATAGATAAATAGATAGATAGATAGATAGATAGATAGATAGATAGATAGATAGATACGTACTGTTATTTATTCTAATTGCTGTAATGGAAATCCTTTAAGTTTACAACCTGTTGGAAAAGCAACTAAACAAATAAATCAGTTGCTTCCCCAGTAAGCAATACCTGCATATAATAAGAATTGTTTTATTTATTGCAGGTTTATGTGAAGAACAATTTCCTCACAAACCTAATGTTATTGAAATAAAACCCTTGGTATAGTTCAAATACTTGGGCTATAATATATACATTCCCAAATGTTTAGTTATTTCATACAAAACATATAGATATATTAATTTTATATATATATATATATATATATATATATATATATATATATATATATATATATATATATATATATATATATATATGTGTATATTTTTAAATTATTATTTTAAATCCAGCCCACCAGCTTGCAAGCCAAGATAAATCCATCCCATAGCTCACTAGCTGATAAAAATCCACACTGTAGTAGTTGGATAGCACTGATCTAGAGAAATTTAAAGTAAAAATAAGTAAACTAAAGGCTGCATTTTTATGAGGTCTAGTTATACAACATAGCATACTACACTATGTTATAGTACATATAAAACTATTTTTGATGACTTGACAAATTTTTCTTCTTTCATTCTCAAATAGGCTTATGTATTGTTTACTTATTTGCTTGTGTACAACCTGTTCTTCATACTGATAACCTTTTAACTAAAGTCAGTTTAACAGATTATTAATTGCCTATTCTAACTGAATACTATCAGCCTTATTAAATTGCGATTCAGCCAATTGAAAAGGGCTCTATATAAGCACACAGCATATTTTTTTACAGAAGTTTTTAGTTAGTTAACGTCTATCCAAAAGCAAGGTCTTCACTAAGTAAAATCTTCTGTAACAAAAATATGCTATGTGCTTATATAGAGCCCTTCTATATGTGCCGAATCACAATTTAATAGAGCTGTAAATACTCATTATTTACAGACATACTTTCCAAAGCAGACTGTCCTAGGGCCATATTAAATTCCAGCCCCATAAGTCCAACGTGTAGCACGTAAGTGCTGCGTGCTTCAGATTTGGATGAGTTGCTTTGCTATTAAATTAGAAAGTGGCTGCAAGCTGCGAGCGATAGACGCTATTTCGCAAACCAGTTTGCAGCCGTCGGGGATGCGTGCTTGAACGCAAACAATTAGGCAATCACGTAGTTACGGGTTCGGATGGAGCCGATAGTAAAAGAGATCGTTAGCGTTATGTCACTGAAAAGGGGGGGGGGGGGGGGGGGGGTGTGTAGATTACGAAGTCCTACGTGTATCAAATACAGTTTGCGATCGGTAATGCAATATTAATAAATCCGTAAGTATGATATTCTTTTACATGCGAGTTACAGTAAATGTTGTAACACATTGATTGCAGGGATCAATATAGCACAAAATGTAAACATAAAATAAAGTATTTTTCGGGGCCGATTTGCGAGCTTGAGAATGTTGTGCTATTAATTCTAAGACCTAACATCACTTTTCCTTTTAATAAATGTACAGTAGAGTATTTTTATTTGATTACGAAGTGCTACATATTGGACTTTACCTCCCTTGCAGGTGCTCTCGAGCACACGTTGGGCTTTGGGCACCATTTGCTTGTTACGTGCTTGCTCGAGAGTGACCACGCTGTAGTTTAATAGCTGAAAGGAGCAAGTAGCGGTTACAGGCTCGTCAGATCAAAGGATTTAAGTGCGCGAAGTTCAACGTTGCTCAGCACGTAGCCTATTCTCAGCCGTCCTGCGTGTAAGCATGCAAGTCCGTTGCGAGTAACGTTACAGGGCTAATTTAATACCTGTAACACGTAAAATCAGAGTTACTACTCTAGTCTAGTGTAATCATTAATATTAATTGAAATTTTGTTAGGATAATAAAAACAGAGAAAAAAGGTCTCCATTTACTGCACACCATAACATGAAGGTGAAAACTAACCAAAGATGAACACTTAAATTAAAACATAGCCTTTATTAAATTCTTTATATAAATTTAAAAAAAAAAGTTTTATTTTGTACACCTGTGTTATACAACATTATATGCAGAGAGGAGACCTTTTTTCTCTTTTTTTATTGAAAGTTACTATCTCTCTCCTATGTACCTAGAAAGTGTCCTAAGTCATGATTGATCACCCTGGATGGAGATACTTCATTCTTTTTTTTGTTTGTTTGGATAGCAAAATGAAGACAAAATGGTAAACTCTTCATAGAGGTTTAGAAGTTTTCAACCTCCAATGGTTTCTTCTAGAAGTTAACTGGAGGTGAAAACATTTATGGAGTTCTGAAAACTCACTGATTTTTCTATAATGTTTTTTTTGCAGTTAATCACATATATAGTTGTGAGCATACGAGCCGTTGCTCACGCATGCGGGCTCGCGTAGCGAGCACGCAGCCCTCGCGAAGCAACAGCGACCCTCGCAAACTTTACGTTGTAACGCAAACAACATACGAGACACGTTACCCCCCATTACGACCTCGCAAAAATCGTCCCGCGGACATGAAAAAATCAAAAACACAATAAATACACACAACACATACATAAAAAGCTTACCTACAGCAAGAGGGAGCATCCAGGACCTCCAAAGTTACACCTTAATTTAACTCAAAATAAAAGTGTTTAGACACTAAAAAATTCTCTAAGCAAGAGAAAAAATGGCCGCCGAACAAAACGAAAATGAGGCTACAGCACTCTAATCACACAAAACACCACCACAAACACGCAAAACACCACAAAACAGCTACGGATATTCCGCTACAGACGTATGCCACACATTAGCCGCCATTTTAGAACAATAACTTATACAATGCGGAAGTACACAACTACTCTAACGGTTTGGTCTTGCGCACGCACACTATTACACTGCACACATTCAGCACGCTTACACAGCAGCTCCACACCACTAATGCTGCAGCAACATCAAAACAGATTGTCAGCTCTTCAACACAATAATTCCTGCATATATTACTTCAAAATAGGTAAAGTATATTAATTTATTAATGTATTATTTATTTAATTATTATACACCAAACAGCATTAGCTCACTTACAATTTCATTTTTTGACGGGCAATTCGCTAGTCTTCTATAATAAGGGTAGTCTTAAGGGGGGGGCGGTCTGGCTCAGAAGCAATACCTTTGGCCCTATAATTCATTATTACATTTACTACAAATCTGTTATGAAGATTCTAAATTTTTAAATATGGTATGTTTTGAATTGTGAAGCACTTATGGGTGCCAATATATTAAAATAACTGTGTGTGTGTACCTGAAGAAAAATATTGATTCCAGACTTTGACTTCATTTCTTTAAACTGATTTGTGTATTTTACAACACAAAATTGACTACCCCTGCTCTACAATCAAATACAACTACCAGTTTGTGTTCCCCTAGGACCAATATGACAGTCTGTACCTTCATATGAAAAATATATACAGTCCAATACCAGCTGGAAAATGACAGTGTCAAATCTATAGTCATGATTAAACATGAAGTATTTTGCAAAAATATATGATTTTAAATAGTTTGAGACTCCTATTACTTTGATAGTGATTTTGAATTATTTGTTGTGGCTTTTGATTGATCTGGAAATTAATCTTTATAGTTAGGATATTCATGAGTGTGGAAAGAATGTGTAAGTTTAATTTAGATGATCCATGGATTACAAGTTTTGAAAGATTAATAAGGGTAGTATATAAGTGCCCAGATACTAGAATTTAGGTACCAGAATTAAGTGTTTTTTGAATATAAACTTCACACTGTATATGCAGTGGTTCCCAAACCTTTCCTCAGGGCTCCCCAGACAGGTCGGGATTTCAATGTAACACAGTGTGCACACAGGTGAGGACATTAGAGGCTCTAATGCCTGTTGAATACTAATTGCTTCACCTGTATTCACACACTGTTAAATTTAAATCCTGACCTATCTGAGGAGCCCTGAGTAGAGGTCTGGGAACCACTGCTGTATAGTATTTTTTTTATAACATAAATTTTATTGAGAAGTTCTGGAATTGCAAAGACAAGACAAAAAAGAATAATGAAAAACATAGACCAAAAGTTGTCTTATAACTAACATCGTATTGCTAACATGTTGAAACCATTCCATTTAAATAAGAACTCCATTACAACTCTTTTTTCGTATTTTTGGTGATTCTGTCCAAATATATTCACATTAGTTTCTTTAGATTCAGCAATATATACAGCTTATAAGGTCACATTGTTCAAATTGCAGAAATTCACATTTCCATAGATGAACCAGAGCAGCAAGAAATATGATAAAAGAAAAATAAAGTAGAGAGAAAACAAGTAGCATTGTACAAAACATATGGTGGAGTGTCTTCCCCCAGCAATTCCCCATTCAACCAATCTTAAGGTAACCTTCCTCCCCCCCTGTACCTCTGGAATACTAAAGAGATATCTCTCAGGGTCCTCTCACCATTTCTTCCCGTCCGCTCCACACTCCACTCCTCAGCCGCTCAACAGGAATGGCTTCTTTAATGTGTTCCCTTAACTTAGTTGTTATATATTACTATTTGTGAATAAGATCCAGGGTTCCCAAACCTCCAAGAAGCAGTGATGTGTATCTGATATGATGTGGGTCATCCTCTCATTGATGCAAATAAAATTTATTTTGTTTGTTACTTCCTGGAAATTAATGTCCCTGCTCTTCCATCGTCTTGCGATGGTATTCTTAGCTGCTAGAAATATCAATTGGGCCAATTTATTCCCCTCCCTTCCCAGTTTTGAGAAGCGAGCTCCCAGGAGACAGACTGCTATTGATGGTTGGAGTGGGGTTTTGAGTGTTCTTGAGATTAGACTGGTTAATATAAATAATAAAATAATTTGTATTAATATTTAATATTTTCATAGACCAGGATTAATTTACGCTACTTTAAGACCGAATTCTGTTGATGGAATTTTCCTGTTATATTTATTGGCTTAAGTTCTATGTTAATTGCTGAAAACTGGTAATATCATTCTGTTTAACTATAAAATATACCACTATCATAAAAACAAGGATTTGTGTTTGGTAAATGAATAGAACTTGGGTTCTCATGGTATGCCGCATATAACATGTCCCTAGCACTCATTAACATGCCCATTAAACACCCCATTGACAATAACAGTGAAAACAAGCTTTAGTGGACTTCATATTGGTCTAAGATGCTGGATCTCAGATTACAATGGTCTAGCACACCTGAGTACACAGCCGCGATACTTTAGAAAATTCCCCCAACTATGTATTTTATTAATTGAAAGTTATCTCAATATGCATTTAGTGTAATCGTTAATGTCTGCTGTTATTATTTAAGTTTTATTTTAAAATGTCTTTTTAGCTGAGACCAATTTAATTGCCATTTGCTGTGTGCCATTAAATGGACCAGCATTACCTCCTACAGTTGTCAATGTACAATTGAAGACCAACAAAGTGGAGAAAAAAAGTTTTTAACCACCACAGCTTAAGTGACAACAATTTGGTCCTGAAGACAGCCAGCTTTATCATGGATATAGCAGAGAAAGACGTCAAGTTGTTCTGTCGGTGGAATGTTTCTCTCGGCTGTTCTTTCGTCCCTAATATCTATCAAGTTGTCAATGGTTTGTAAATCTACTTCTCATCCATGTCAACAGTTGGACAGGAGAATAAACATTCTCCACTGGTATGCATCAGAAAGCTTTGTGCATAAGGTTATTTATCCTTCTTGTTAACTTACCACTAATTACTTAAACATTTGGATTATTGATATCACCAGAATCAATTACCCTCATAATATTCTAGACAATATCTAACAGCCTTATTAAATTGCGATTCAGCAAATTTAAAAGGGCTCTATTTAAGCACAGAGCATATTTTTTTTACAGAAGTTTTTAGTTAGTGAAATTCTATCCAAAAGCAAGGTCTTCACTAACCAAAAACTTCTGTAAAAAATATGCTGTGTGCTAAAATAGAGCCCTTTTAAATTTGGCGAATTGCAATTTAATAAGGCTGTAAATGTTTAACGTTCCTGCACTCTGATATTTATGCGTTAGTATTCCTTATGTTTTATGCATTATACATTTCTGAAAAATAACACTGTAATTAAAAATGTATTGCATCTCCTATACTTCCTTAGTGATGTGAATCATTTCCCTTTTTTCAGTAAGACTTTCTCTCCATATGACATCTGCAAACATCTGCAGTGATTCATACTTTCTTGCCTTTTGTTTGGATTTGGTGGCTGTTAGCTACAGGGCATTATTATACAACTCAACATAAGTCTGCATATTTGTTATGTGATATTCATACCAAATAAAGCCAAGATAAAAATAAAAGTAATCAGCCAAATGTTTTCTGGTGGGCTAAATGAAACATGGCTATTGTGAAAACTAACTGTATTGAATCAAATGGTATAATTATTATTACAAAATAAAGGGAAGATAAAAAAATATGAAGTAGTTCTTGCAGATTCTGCTATCAATCCATATCTAAATAATTTAAAGGACCACAAAAGTCATCATCAGTTAGGGGGTAGAACATCATGTAGATTTCTTCATTTTTAACTCATATTAACATATGTTTTATTATATAAACTAGAATAAATATTTCTGATTTTTAAATAGTAAAGAAAAAAAGTGATTTTATTAGGAATTGAACCCAAGACTACAGACAGCAAGATTAGCTGTGTACCACATACTCTGATGCTGCTCATGCTTGCTTGAGCAGTTACAAGTAGTTACAAATCACTTAACACTGCCTGATTCAAAGCTTCTACAACTGATAGAAATTAATATTCATTATGTTCGGCGCAGTACAGAGCTCATTACTCATTCAGGCAGAGGCAACACACTGAAATATCCTGACTTCAATTGATCATAACTCCATGATTTCTTTTCTCCACATGCTTTTTCACCCTCTATTTAATGGTGCAGAGCACATTTGAGGGACTTTTGTTGTCCAAAAAGCTATAGAGAAATTCAATTCTCTTTTTGAAGTTAGAATCCTTTAAAGTATTTTATGTATCTTATTAAATTTGAAAATGATACTGTGTTTTATTCTTTTACATAAATTCACATCTTAAGTGCCATTAGTACTTCATACTTGTGAATCATTTCCCTTGTATAACATGTCACTTTTTCATTGTTATATCTATAAACATCTACAATGAGTCAGACCTTCTTGATTCTTGTTTGCAGATGTTGACATTTAGATACCAGGAACGACTCAACACTTAGTATAAACCTGCAACAGGGCCTTTAGACTTTTATTATTCTTCATTGATTAAAATGACACAGTGGATGTTCCAAATATCGTATAATTTAATATTACTTAAATATTGCATTTTCCAACAGTAAACTAATATTACAGTTTGCTATTTTGAGCCATCAGACAGCCTTTCACCCAGAGATTCATATTATTTGTTAATGATAGGTCATTGGCATTAAGTATTGATCCATTGTCTTGACTGCCGTGACCTACACAAAAATAGACTAGATATGCTCAGTGTGCAGACAACTGCTGTTAAGACAATATAACCATTGTTTCAGGAGCTTATCCATAATAATGTTAACAATCTCCCATTGCCAAAAGATATTAATCTTGGTTAGTGAGTGGATCAGAAACGTCAGTGTTGACAACAGCTGGCTGTAGGAAGATCCACATTTTTGAATAACATTCAACTGCATTTTTCAACAGTAACTTGCCATTTTGAGCCATCAAACAGCCTTTCTGATCCACCCACAAACAGAGATTCATATTTTTGTTAATGAGAGATACTTGGCATGAATTACTGAGCCCATGAGGCATTAGATCCATTGTCTTCACTGCAGTCACCAGCACATAAAGAGACCAGGGGCCTCATTCAATTGCGATTTGGCCAATTGAATAGGGCTCTAAATAAGCACATAGCTTTTTTTTTTTAAATAAGTTTTTATTTAGTGAAAACCTTGCTTTTAGATAGATGTTTACTAACTTAAAACTTCTTTAAAAAAATATGTTATGTGCTTATTTAGAGCCCTATTCAATTGGCCGAATTGCAATTGAATGAGGGCCCCTGTATGCATTGGCAGAGCTAGTGCATTGGGGGGCTCCGGTGCAAACAGAAAATGTGGGCCCCCTACCCCCAAGGGAGGACCAGCACCATTTTTTGTGCACTTCTGAATCCCCTTCAACATTAACTCACACAGTACATATATAAAATATATATAAAATATATAAAAAATATATATATACAGTGGATATAAAAAGTCTACACATCCCCGTTAAAATGTCAGGTTTCGGTGCTGTAAAAAAATAAGACAAAGATAAATCATTTCAGAACTTTTTCCACCTTTAATGTGACCTATAAACTGTACAACTCAATTGAAAAACAAACTGAAATCTTTTAGGTGGAGGGAAGAAAAAAAAGAAAGAAAAATAATGTGGTTGCATAAGTATGCACACCCTCTTATAACTAGGGATGTAGCTGTGTTCAGAATTAAGCAATCACATTCTAAATCGTGTTAAATAGGAGTCAGCATACACCTGCCATCATTTAAAGTGCCTCTGATTAACCCCAAATAAAGTTCAGCTGTTCTAGTTGGTCTTTCCTGAAATGTTCTTAGTCGCATCCCAAAGCAAAAGCCATGGTCCACAGAAAGCTTCCAAAGCATCAGAGGGATCTCATTGTTAAAAGGTATCAGTCAGGAGAAGGGTACAAAATAATTTCCAAGGCATTAGATATACCATGGAACACAGTGTAGACAGTCATCATCAAGTGGAGAAAATATGGCACAACAGTGGCATTACCAAAAACTGGAGCTCCCTCCAAAATTGATGAAAAGACAAGAAGAAAACTGGTCTGGGAGGCTGCCAAGAGGCCTACAGCAACATTAAAGGAGCTGCAGGAATATCTGGCAAGTACTGGCTGTGTGGTACATGTGACAACAATCTCACGTATTCTTCATATGTCTGGGCTATGGGGTAGAGTGGCAAGACGAAAGCCTTTTCTTACGAAGAAAAACATCAAAGCCAGGCTACATTTTGCAAAAACACATCTGAAGTCTCCCAAAAGAATGTGGGAAAAGGTGTTATGGTCTGATGAAACCATGGTTGAACTTTTTGGCCATAATTCCAAAAGATATGTTTGGCGCAAAAACAACACTGCACATCACCAAAAGAACACCATACCCACAGTGAAGCATGGTGGTGGCAGCATCATGCTTTGGGGCTGTTTTTCTTCAGCTGGAACTGGGGCCTTAGTTAAGATAGAGGGAAATATGAACAGTTCCAAATACCAGTCAATATTGGCACAAAACCTTCAGGCTTCTGCTAGAAAGCTGAACATGAAGAGGAGTTCCATCTTTCAGCATGACAACGACCCAAAGCATACATCCAAATCAACAAAGGAATGGCTTCACCAGAAGAAGATTAAAGTTTTGGAATGGCCCAGACCTGAAACCGATTGAAAATCTGTGGGGTGATCTGAAGAGGGCTGTGCACAGGAGATGCCCTCGCAATCTGACAGATTTGGAGTGCTTTTGCAAAGAAGAAGAAGAAGATTAAGACCAGAAGAAGATTAAAGTTTTGGAATGGCCCAGCCAGAGCCCAGACCTGAATTTGTGTGAGTATTTTTGCAAAGAAGAGTGGGCAAATCTTGCCAAGTCAAAATGTGCCATGATGATAGACTAGTACCCAAAAAGACTGAGTGCTGTAATAAAATCAAAAGGTGCTTCAACAAAGTATTAGTTTAAGTGTGTGCATACTTATGCAACCATATTATTTTATTTTTATATTTTTTCTTCCCTCTTCCTAAAATATTTCAGTTTGTTTTCCAATTGAGTCGTACAGTTTATAGGTCACATTAAAGGTGGAAGAAGTTCTGAAATTATTTATCTTTGTCTCATTTTTTTACAGCACAGAAACCTGACATTTTAACAGGGGTGTGTAGATTTTTTATATCCACTGTACAAACACACATACATAGAGGTACATATACAAACACACACAGAGGCACACATATACACACACAGAGGCACACATACATAGTCACATATACATAGACGTATACACACATAGAAGCACACATACATAGAGGTGCACATAGAGGCATACATACATAGAGTCACATATACATAGAGGTATACACACAAAGAAGCGCACATACATAGAGACGCGCATAGAGGCACACATACATACATAGAGGTACACATACAAACACACATAGAGGAATACATATACACACACAGGCACACATACATAGAGGTATACACACATACATAGGGTCACATATACATAGAGGTATACACACATAGAAGCACATATACATAGATGTATACACACATAGAAGCACAGATACATAGAGGAGCACAGAGGCACACATACATACAGACATAGAAGCACACATACATAGAGGAGCACAGAGGCACACATGCATACAGACAGAGGGGCACACACACACATAGTCACATATACTGTACATACACACATAGAGACACACATATACATAAACACATAGAGTCACACATACAAACACACATAGAGGCACACATACATACATAGAGGTACACATACAAACACACATAGAGGAATACATATACACACACAGGCACACATACAGAGTCACATATACATAGAGGTATACACACATAGAAGCACATATACATAGATGTATACACACATAGAAGCACAGATACATAGAGGAGCACAGAGGCACACATACATGCAGACATAGAAGAACACATACATAGAGGAGCACAGAGGCACACATGCATACATACATAGGGGCACACACACACATAGTCACATATACATACACACATATACATACACACATAGAGGCACACATACAAACACACATAGAGGCACAGACACATCAAAGCCCAACTTTTCCTGCGTCCAACTGATACCATAACTCTGCCCAACCTTGCTGACAGTCATTGCTGCGCAGGGGAAGGCTTTCCTCTCAGAGTCACACATGCTGATCCTCCCATCTCCTCTCTGTGCTCGGGTGGAGGGGGTGGGTTGCAGCAGGGATGGCTGCAGCAGGGATGGAGGGGTGGGCTGAATCACGGTTTCCTGCAGCTCAGTGTTAACTCTGGCAGTGCTGTTTTTACTAGAAGCAGGCACTGCACAGAGAAGAACACACAGGAGGGGTTTGGAGGGTGATCTATCATAAATGATTGGGTGATAATGAGGCGCCCCTCTCAAAGAACCGCCTGTAGGCAGGAGCCTAACTCGCCTAATGGATGATCCGGCCCTGTATGAGGAGGGGCCGATGCAGGCCTGAGGGACCGGGGGCAACACAGAGGTCCAACGGGGCTGCAGTGGTCTATGGAGGGCCACAGGGCCTGCAGGGGGCCCCTGGTGTCTGTGAGGGGCCATAGTGGACCATAAGGGACCACAGGCGAAGGGGACCAAAGGGCAACAGGGGGCAGACAGGGGCCACAGGAGGTCCGCAGGGGCCTCGTGCCTTGAAATGGTTGCACCGGCGGTAGCTCCGCCTCTGCAGGTATGCTCAATATGCAGGCAACTGGAGTTAAGACGACAGACCCATTGCTTAATGATCTTATCAGTAATTAATGCCAATGATCTCCCATTACCAAAATATATGAATATTTTGAATGTTGACTACTGCTGTCAAAAGTGTTTAATTGATAAAGTACTTGCTATTATCAATGCTATTAAATTATGCCATATTTTAAACCTCAGTAGTGTCTCTTGGAAGTGCATCTGTTTTAAATGAGCATATATTGTAATTATACAACAAAAACTGAATGAAACAAGCACCCGTTAGAATGTATAACCATAGTGGGTAGTAACCATCATACAGTTTTGGCTTTAGGCAACTTGTACCATCACTGAGGAAACATTTTAAATGCGTTAAAATATATAACTAATGATCCCTTGTGCTGTAACCAATCTGTACATTATAATATAGTATGAATATAATAGACAGCCATTATGTTGTTAAGGAATTTGTGAAATATTTATTGCTTTGTATTTAATAGTGAAAAGTATTGTGAAGTACTTAAAGTATGCTAATATGTCAGTGTACTGGACACTACAATGTGAAATGAACTGAGGTCTTATTGTAAAATTGACTTAT
The DNA here is from genome assembly GCA_027410445.1 of Discoglossus pictus. Lineage (NCBI taxonomy): Eukaryota > Metazoa > Chordata > Amphibia > Anura > Alytidae > Discoglossus > Discoglossus pictus. Next base: position 358,241,443 of record CM050166.1, on the reverse strand, counting down.
TTTGAAGAACTACAGTTAAAAATATGCAATATGTTTTTCAATTGTAAAAACATAAAACAGACTCTAATTTATTATATTTTATATGTAATTATGCTGCTAACGAATCTACCATTTTGGCTGCAGCAGATCAGCTTCCTGAGGTGGGAGGAGACTTAGGAAGTGTCTATCTGCAAAATGCTCTCATCAGGACTACAGTGATACTCATTAATTACAAGGAGAAACCCACCTAACGGGCATCAGCAGGGGAGAAAGCAAATAGAAGGTACACAGTAAAAAACAAAAGCTTATTAAACTTGCAAAAATATAAATGTTCTGTTAGTTTACATGTTTTGCTTTCTAAAACACTGTAGTGATAGCTATATGCCATTTGGAATGTATATATCTTGTCTCTTTATATAGTTGTAACAATTCTTAGATCAAAGAAGTGATTTTTTACAATTTAATAACAGCCAATGTTTTTACCAACCTTGGGACTTATTTAATTGCAACTCTGTAATTGTAGCAAATTTGTTACAATTGAACAAAGCCCGCAATTTACGGAAACCATGCAATCGTAAGTAACATTTCAGAGCGTGATCATGATCAATTAAGCAAGGTCGTAACTACCAATTTAGAAACAGCCATGACGTCAGTAAAACATGCAGGGTATACGTCAATCAATTAGGGTTTAGAGGTGGGATATGCGATCAGACTCGCAATTCGGCAATGTACAAAATATTATAAATGAATGGCAATACTGTTTTAGTCTGTGTGGGTGGCCTGATATGTATTAACTTATTGATTCCCAATAATGATATGGCACCAAAATTAAACATAAAAAAAAAAAAAATGATTGCAGATTTGTGAACTTGAGACTGCTGTGCAATTAATTCTAATATCTTTCATTGCTTTCCCTATCTTTTATAGTGCAGTATTGATTTTTTTTTGCATTTACAGCTACGGACAGGTTTAATCCCCTTTGAGGCCTAGCTGGTACCCGTCGGAATTTCTTCTACATTTGCCATTTATGGGTGTGAAAACATTTGCAGGCTTGAGGAATTGTAGCAATTGAAAAGTGATTTTCGATTTTAGAGACTGTAACTTTTGCGGGCTTGAAAGATCAAAGGCTTAGATGGGTTGTAAGTTACGATTTTGACAACAGCAGGGATTTTCTGCCTGTAACCCATAGATCGTTTGCGCCTCGCTAAAATACCCCAATTGAATAGCAAATCAGTTTACGGGCTCTATTAACTTACAATTGCTCAATTGAATATGGGCCTTTGTATCTTGCTTTCAGTTATTATCCACAACTTTATCTTCCTTTGTGCACACTAATATTCGATATGCCGAAGGCGCTCATTGCACTGTGAGCCTCACAAAGCGAGGCGAGCAGTTGAGGCACGCGGAACTTAGGCGGCGAGCAGTTGAGGCACGCGCCATGTTTGGGGTTTTTTCGTCAATCCAAAATCGGCTAAGCAAGGAAAAAAATGTCGGACAAAAAACATAAAAATTCTGAAACAGGATGAAAACGAGGCTGAGCAAAGCCAGGGACTGGGGTCTTAGAAAATACATGACGGCAAAGACAGTAACACTTACACCAATAACGCCAGGCATGCGGGACTTTGAAAATAAAACCAGATGGTGGAAAGAGACACATGGCATTCCCAAGCACAAAACGTGCAGGTTAACAAAACCTGCAATGAGAGGCCCATGCAGTAGGAGGAAAGGGTCGCTCATTGCAAGCCACGCGATGAGTGCCGAAGGCACTCTTCACTGGGCTCACGATGAGCATCGTGAGTGGGAGAGGCTTGCAGTGAGTGCTGAAGGTGATCAGTGCAGAGCAGGAAAGTTGAAGTACATGGTGGGAGATCCTTGCAATGAGCGCCAAACGCCAAAGGCAGGGCTCGCGATGAGTGCCAAAGGAGCTCAAAGGAGTAAAAGCTGCACATTGTGTGGCAAACAGCATTGCCAGCCTTACAATTTTAATCCCGTAATTTGTGACGAGCAATTTCCTAGTATATATACTGTATATTGGAGTGTATAGGCTTCTTCTGCTGAAATATTAATGTCTTTCATATTAACAGTAAATGTAAAAAAAAACAAAAAAAACATATCAAATAGAAAGAGACAGACTGTGCACATTTCTATACACTGCACAAGGGTCAATAAAAAGCGCAACATATACTGTATGTAGTTGGTCAGATCACCCAAAGGGTGATCATCACCTTTCCATAGAAATAATTATCTGCCCATTTCTAACAAATTAAGAGGTGGACAGAGAGCAGAGGGCTCTTAGCCTGCTGAGTGCCCCAGTGCTTTGCTCCTGCTGCACCAGCAGTTGCTCCTCCCAAGGATAGTCAAAATAAACAAAATGCAATTCAGACAATGTCAACATGATCTTCACAACAACAGCAAAAACAATGTGAAAATATGTGTCCTTATATGTGTGTTTATTATTAGTGAAATTAGGTGTGGGTCTATGTTTATAACTGACCCTGTCTGGCGAAGGTTTGGTCTGAAACACAAGAGCTATCTGGAAACTTTTCACTCCACATTTGTAATTTTGAGTGGCAGTTGCAAACAAAATCAGTTTGCATCTAGAAAGCTGTTATATATACATTTAATTTGGCATAATAGTCCTACCTTTACAGTATGCTCTTTTTAAAAAACATGTTTAATAATGGCCAAATAAAATAACTGTAAATGAAGTAACTATTATATGTAGATTGTTGCCTTGCTTGAGTTAATAGATTAAGCTGCTTTCAGCCACATTAAATTTCAAGCCCGTAAGTGCAACGTGAGACCCGCGACGGCTGCAACCGCGAAATTCTGCCTACTTCCGTTGCTATTAAATTGGAACCTGCTGCGAGCTACGGGACGGAGATGCAAAATTGTAAATCATCTGTCGGACGATGGATGCGCGGCTGTGAAAGTAATCAATTAGTCAAACCCGTAGTTGCGGGTTTAGATGAGCCAATGGTAAAAGAGATCGTCGGAATTACTTCACTGAAAAATGGAGGTGGGATTTCAAAGTCCGACGGAATTTCAATTAAGAGTTATGATCGGACCCATATTCCTCAATTTTGCAATATTGATAAAGCTGTAAATATGATATTCTATTACATGCGAGTTACAGTATATGTATTAACACATTGATTGCAGGGATCGATATAACACAGAATATAAACATGAATAAAAGTATTTTTCGGGGCCGATTTGCGGGCTTGAGAATGTTGTGCTATTAATTCTAAGACCTAACATCACTTTCCCTTATAATATATGTACAGTAGAGTGATTTTATTTGCATTACAAGTACTATGTATTGGACTTTACTGCCCTTGCGGGGGCTCTCGAGCACACGTTGGGCTTTGGGCTCCATTTGCGCGTTACGAGCTTGCTCGCGAGTGACTTGACGGGCTTGACAGATCAAAGGATTTACGGTCACAAAGTTCAATGTAGCTTAAATAGTCGGCGATTTTCGGTCCTACTGCGTCTTAACCCGCAAGTCCTCTGCGGGCTGCGTTATTGGGCCAATTTAATAGCCGTAACCTGTAAAATTGGAGTTACGGGCTACGTTTCAAAACTTAGCCCCAATTTACGAAGAAACCTTACAATGTCTATCTAAGTTTCCCTTTTTCTAATCTAACACATGCTGCTTATATCAAACACACACATTACATTGATTCATTCTTTACAGATTAAAAATAAAACTTGTTTCTCACACCCCCAGAACTGCTTACATAGGACCTCATTAAATTGTCCAAATTGTAGTTACTGAAGCCTGTAATGTAGCCCATAAAAGTTACTGTTATTAAATTGGCCTATTTTCTCTACCCATAATCAATTTGAGAGCTACAGGCTGAAAATCCCCACTGGCTGTCAAAATCGCAACTCCGACTCATCAAAGCCTTTGATCTTTCAAGGATGCAAATGTTACAATCGCTATTAAAATGCAACAATTCAACAAGCCCGCAATTGCGTTCAAGCTTGTAAATGGCAAATGTAGCCAAAAATTCTTGTATTACAGTACTAGAGAGGACTCGCAAGGGGGTTCAACACTTGTTTGTAACACTACAAAACCAAATAAAACACGATATTAAACTTTAAAATACAGGGAAAGTGATGAAAGACATTAGAATTAATTGCACAGTCTCAGGCTCACAAATCTGCAATAAAAAAATATTGTTTTTATGTGTAATTTCCGTGTTATATTGATCTCAGCAATCAATGGGTTAATACATATCATTGAGCTCGCATTGAATAGAATAGTAGATTTATTGATTTTTTTATATTGCAACATTTCTCGATTGCGAGTCTGATCACAAATCGGATTTCTAAACACTTATTGATTGTGGTTAAAACGCCATGTGTTAGTGACGTCATGATGACAGTCTCATATGACATTATTGTAGCCCTGAAATGCTACATTTGGAAGAATTTAATCGCTCTGTAACTGTTGCAAATTTCAAGCCTGCAGACTTACGACCTACAGCCTTATTAAATTGTGATTCGGTAAATTTTAAAGGGCTCTATTTAAGCACAGAGCATATTTTTTTACAGAAGTTTGTAGTTAGTGAACTTCTATCCAAAAGCAAGGTCTTCACTAACGGAAAACTTCTGTAAAAAAATATGCTCTGTGCTTAAATAGAGCCCTTTTAAATTTACTGAATCGCAATTTAATAAGGCTGCTAATACCTACCAATAGAAACAGTGGCAGAGCTAGAGAGTGGAGGTCCCTGGTGCAAAAAATAAAATAAATTGTGCCCACTCAGGGAATGTAAAAGTCTTTTGCGTTGGGCCCCACCGGGACCAAATCACTCAGTGTTCCTCCCTGTGTGAAGCTCCGCTGCTTGCAGCAGAGCTCCAGGGCGCACGCTCTCCACATTCCTGCAACATCCTCTATGCATATATATGTACACATATATACACAAAAACACATATATAAACATCAAAACATCACCCCACCCAGTACCCACCACTCTTAGCATCTACCCTACATAGCACCCAGTTCTTTTCAGCAGCCATTCCCTTTCAGGATCCATCCCCATACAGCACTCAATCCCTCTGAGCATGCACCTCCTATAGCACCCAACCCTATCTCCTTTGTGCCTCCCTCACAGAACCAATCACACTGTACTTTGCAGCCCTTGCTCTATTAACGTCATCCCTGATACACATCCCCAGTGTGCTGAACTGCTCCAGTAGAAATGCTCTTTTTCCAACAGGCACACACAAATGTCAAGCTGTAGGGTGTGGTCAAGGAGATACAGGGGGTCCCAGGGGGGTCCCATTGGGTCCTTGGTGGGTTTGGCCAGGGTGAGAGGCCCCAGAGGGGACCCTACACTCCAGAAAAAAAATGCATTTTTTGTATTACACAGCAATGGGCCCCCCAGAGTAAGGCCCTGGTGCACTGCACCACCTGCACCACTGGTAGATCTGCCCCTGAATAGAAACACTGCATTCAAGTATGGATTTTAACCCTTTACTAACCTTCAATCTAGCAGCAGCTCAATGCAGAGATCTACAGATCAGTGTCTGACTCTTCCTGTTTCCTTCTGCAACGGGACTACACGTCCCATGATTCCTGCACAAACTGCCATCATTGAATGTTACATTGTATTAAAATGTATAGCTGTCGGTGATTGGTGAAAACAAATTATGAATTGTATGCTTATTTTAGCAGAGTGTTAATTCACAAAAGCAGCTGCTTGCAAACTCAGGAGATTTAGCAAACATCAGGGTGACTTTGTAAATGTTTATGTTGGAATTTTTTCCATGCAGAAAATGTTTTGTAACACTATCAGATGCATTCATAATCCAGGAAACTTAGATATGCCTCTTTTGAATAATTGCACTTGAAAATATGCAACATTTTTAAAATGTAAAAATACTCCAGCGTATAATTATTACTATTACTTTTGCAATGACAGTGCTGAGGAATCTATCATTTTAGTTTCCAGGGACCTACTGCCTGAGGTGGGGGGAGATGGGTATCTACAGGTGCCAATGGTGTCATTAGCATTAATGCAAAGTTCATTAGCATACAAAGTTGGGGCATTGTTTGTACATTCTAGGTGTTTATATATTTCCTTGTATCTGCCCGCCACCAGCGGCACTAATTTACTATGTGTTATCTGTCACTACCCTATCCGTAATCCCTAACCCTAAAGCCTAACCCTAAACCCAAATCCTAACCTTAACCCTAAACCCCAACCCTAAACCTATCCCAAAACTCTAACCCTAAACCATAACCCCAACCCCTAACCCTGAAAACATCCTAAAAAAGTGAACAAAGTCTTGGTGGACAGTTTGGCAGATCGATGCAGCATTGTAGCAGGCATATAACAGGAAAGGCCCAAACGACTGTCTTTTATCGCTTCCATAATATGCATAATGCTTTCAGAGACAATTTCACAGCTAGGATAGAAGGAGAACATTAATAACACATTTTATTGCAAGGGATTCCCTAGATCAGGACTTCTTCTGCACACTTTAACATATAGGGCTCAGAGGGGAGGCCACACCGGCAAGTATAAAGAGTATAATCCGAGGTGAAAATAAGCTCAGAAATAGGGTGACCCAAAGGAACAACAAATATATGTAAATATATGTATATACACATTTCGCTTTACAGCTGTTTTATTTATTCAGCTGCAGTGAGTGATTCTATTCAGAGTTTTAATTAAAATAAATAAACTTAACTGTGCTCTGTCCATGGATCTGAAACAGGATACAAGCCAGCTTCTGTGGGCTTAATACAGCCATACCCAGAATTAGGGCATTTATGTGAAGAGCAGCAATCATGCTCAGTGCTACTGCTGTGTGATGAAGCTGCAAAAATATATCTCTATATGTGTGATCTAATCATCAAAGGACCACTGTGGGCAAAAAAAAAAAAAAATGTTAAATAACCTCTTTTGAATATCTACACTTAATTTAAAATAATAATACAGCATCTAATTTCTTTAAGATACAGTTATGCTGCTATGAAGTCTGCCACTTTAGTTTACAGAGATCTACTTCCTGAGGTAAGCGGACATTTGTATCAGTACAATGGTAATGTAGTATATACATCCAGTGCTTTAATTAGCTGTAATGGAAAGCTCATTAGTTTACAAGGACACACCTGCAGTAAAGATGATTGCATATAAACATGAAAATTATAAATCCTTACTTACTAATAACATTTTGTATATTATCAACTTTTATTATTCAAAGGACCATGCAGAAAAAAAAGTGAGCACAATGGACCTTTAAGTGGTAAGGATCAGCAGAGCTAGTGATTGAGGGCCAAGGTGCAAATTTATCAGGCTCACCAGGCCCCCTCCTCTAGTGGGCTTCTTAGGATAATCCGGTGGAATTTGTGTTTCTTTGCCCCACCTGCATGTCTTCTTGCCTTGTCACTTGACATCATTCGGGATCTCCTGCCAAGGCAAAAAGACACGACAGCAAGGGAAAGAAGAACTGGCAACGAATTCCTCCGGATCTTGGCTTGGAACCCTACTAGAGGAAGGGGCTTGTTGAGTCTGAAGGGGAGCCCAGGAAAGCCGTGAGGGCATGTGCCAGGTGTGGGGGTCGGGGGGCCCTACATTACGAAAAATTTGGCAATACAGTTGGGGGCTGCGCCGGGCCCCCATAGATGTCTGGGCCCTTGTCCAAAGCATCACTCGCACTACCACTATCTCCAATACTGGTAAGCATCAAAATAATTTAATTTGCATTTAAGTAACATAATTCTCATTATTTGCACTGTTGAAACATCAATCAAAACTTCTCTAGAGACAACTCACGTTTATTATTCAAAAATAAATTTATATTTGCCATGGAAACAAAGGCCACCGATCTTCACATTATCTGGGAACTAGTGTGCTTTTATGGGGGTATTACCACCACTGTTTCAGAGAAAAACTGGACAATTACATGTAAAGCTTGGCAGATTTTGGCCTCTGTGTTTCATTTTGGTGTGAGAATTACAAATAAACAGTCACATACCCCCATATTCACTAAGCTTCACTATGGCTGTAATTACTTTTATACCCATTAGAAATATACATTAAAGGGTGCAGCAACATGTATTGGCAAAGCTTAGTGAATATCGGCAATAGAATCACATTAGAGTCTATTCATCAAACACCAGATTTATGTTAGAAAATCAGATCCAGGCAAGTTTGACACAGAACAATTTAGTTACTATAACATTTTCCAAATTTTAATGCAGAGAATATTATTATTTTTAATAGTATCTCGTCATTGATCCTTCCTCTCATACAAGGATATGTATATACTCACAAAACAGACCACCCTCTTGATCTATTGCACTGATCCTTCAATTTAGTTTGGGCAATTGTGAGTCATCTTGCTATTGTGAGTTATCTTTCTAACATTGTTCTTAGTAATGGCTTCTGTATACCAGTGCAAGCCTTAAAGGGACACTGTCACCACAACAACACATTAATTTCATCTGAAAGAGTTTAAAAAACTAGCTATACAAATATATGGGCGTCAAAAGATAGAGTACAAACACAGCTGGAACAGGTAATGAACAAAAGGTTTGGTTGGTACGTTTCCTGCTATGTCACTCATGAAAGTCACTGATGTCTATTCCTTGTGGCAGAAAAAAATAACAGTTGTTTTTTAAATCATGGATTTTACACTATAGTTAAATCCTTTGGTCTTCATGATGGATGCTGGGCAGCTTGGTGACAAATCCAATTACCGTATTATGGATTCCATATCAGGATTGTTTTTCCTGTTTCTGAAACATAATGAGACATATGATGTCCACTACTAGGTTTTGAATTTTTGAAAAAAAAAAAGAAATTATTTAAAATTGATGAAATTCTTCATGCAGAAGATAAACATCTCTCACTGACCTCTGTATGAAACATGCTATCCCCATTTCATAACATGATGTGATTTTCTATAGTTACCTGGCATATTCTTCTTCTACTATGTTGGATCAGAATATCAAGTGCCACCTGCTAAAAATGTCTTGCAGGAGTTGGTTACAGGTTTGGAATGGCTTTCTTTTAGTTAATATGGTGAGTTCTCAATACTCTTGAAGGGATATGGAGGGTTTGTGGATTTTACTAGGTATATAATTTACTTTTTATACTTTTTTGTACTTTATTTTATTAAGAAGTGCATATAAGCTCTGTTTTTACTACTTAATATCATACAAATAGTCCGTGTATGGCTTTGCCTGTCTATATGTCCAACATACTACCGTATTGGCCTGAATATAAGCCACACCCGCATATAAGCCGCACCTGTGAAATGCAAGAAAAAAGAAAAAAAGATAATATCCGAATATAAGCCGCAACTTACCTATGGTAACTTCCCCCCCCCCCCCCCCCCCTTTATGTTGAAGTATATGTATAAATATGGCTTCCCCAGCCCCTGCCTTCTAGCTGGGCCCTGTTTGGGGTGGATATTAAAAATAAATCCTCTGTGCTGTGCCCCCTTTGTTGTCTGCCTCCTCTCCTCTTCTGCACTCTTTCCCCCAGAGCCTCACACTCGCCTCTAGGGACAGTGTCCCAACCCGGTGCCCTCTGTCCCAGTTGTACCTTCTTCTCTGCACCTCCACCAGGCCCTGGCTCTAAGTATATGGTGTGCTGTACTCACGCAGAAGCTGGCATGCTGGTCCTCCGTGGAGAAGTGTGGGGGTCTCTCCCCCGGATAGCCGGCCTCCGGGTATTGCAGGCAAGCTCCTGTCACAGTCTCTCCTCCCCTCCCCCTGCTGGGTTCTCGGTCTGAGGTAGGTCTTCTTAGCCGGGGGAAGAGCACTGGGCCACCAAGGCCCCGATTTAAGATGGCGGCCGTGCCACTCAAATGGCGCAGCAAGGCCCCAGGTCCTGTTTTTTTAAAGTCGTAAATATAAGCTGCACTAGTAACTCGTAAGCTCGTAAATCGGAAAAAAGATGCGGCTTATATTCGGACCAATACAATATATATATATATATATATATATATATATATATATATATATAGTAAATAAATAGTACATCTGTGTTCACATTTGAATGTCTAAAACAAGTTAAAAAACCTGCTTGCAGCTCAGAATTCCGGGAAGAACAGTTATTACAATGCATTCTGGGAAGCTGAGCATGGACTTAAACACACATAAAGTTGTGAATTGAAATATAGAAAAGGGAAAGGAGGGGCTGCATAAAACCTAAATATACAAATTGTCTGAAGTAATTTCACTATGAAATAATAACTTTTATATTTTACAAATGTATTTAGCCTTGTATTTTTAGTGTGAAAATATGCAAAATACACTGTGGAGAATGTGGTCCTTTTTCAAAGCAATGATGGTGCAGATTTATTATATTGTTTAAGATACTGGCTCAGACTAGATGAAGCTGAGATTTTTACTGGTATACATAAAGTGACATAATATGTTAGCAGAAAAAAATATTTTCTACCTTTCTTTACTTACAGGCAACATAGAAGACCATCAATATATATAATGTTTTTTTAAGTAAATAGATGTTATTTTTAAGTAGATACATTTATAATAAATGTATTATAATAAAAAAACATTTTAATGTAACAATAATAATATGTGGGAGGAACATACTATGTGGGTTGAATATATATATATATATATATATATATATATAACAAATCTCAAAAAATTCTGGTGCTAATTCACTAGCCACAGACCAAAAAATGGAAGTTGCTAGCTTCTTATCTACTACCGGAATTAACTGCAGCTTGACCATGCATAACCCAATATTATTATTATTATTAATGTTTATTTGTAATGTGCATATTCCGTAGCGCTATACATACGTTGTGATCAAGTCAAAACAATATTAACACATTACAAAGAATGGAGGGTCCTGTCTTTAAGCTTAGAATTCATTGTCCATTGACGTTTCCCCAAAGTGCTGTGCAAGATTGAAAACTTTCAGACCTTCTCCATGTAAGACTAAATGGCATATCGGTTTTCTTCAAAATCATTTTTTAATAAAGCTGTTTGCCCTTTCATCCTATTGGATGCAATTATATGCAGTAACGCAAACATCAATTGGGGCTTATAAGACCACCTTTATCTGTGAAATCAATCCTCCTGTCAAGTGGGATTTTGACCTTACAATTCAGTTTTTTTGTTTTGCAACAGTGCATATCTGTATGCATTTTTATAAAATAAGTACTGACTTTATCTGTTTTATCAATCATGAGAGTCCTGATTTTAAAAAATAACATATAGAGGAAGTCTTAATGGAGCTGGTCAATACTACATATACCAGCATATCATATGTACATTTTTAATCTCATACTATTTTGCTCAGTATGAATACTAACCTTTAAAAACATACTTTAAATATAAGACTTCGGTGGTTCTTTAATATAATGATAGATGTACCAAGTTTTGTCATTAAAGGAGCATTGTAATTCCATATTTACCGTATTCTCTTTTACAGGGCTAGACATGATAATTGATCTCTATATATATGAAGACCAGCTGTCCACTGTTCTTCAAAGCTATATGGATCCAAACGTACATGTAACGCATGATATGAGAAGGTAACTGTTGCATCCAGTACACAAACATTCATATATAACTTTTGCACAAATACAATCTTTTATTCGTTTCCAATATCCTCAGTTATTCCCATTAACAGATGTATTAATTAAATATTTAAGTCTGCTTCCTACCTATACATCCCTTTGGTTCTCTATTCTCATCCCTCTGCTTCTTACCCTGTCTCTCGATTGATGACATCACATTAAATAATTACAAAGACTTATAGCGCCTTGATATTTACACTATGATTTAATATTGGAACCTGTTATTTCTGCACACATGTTTAATTGATCTGTACCAATTAGATAACTAAGGCCAACTAAGTAAGCTTGTTGTCTTTTTGGTGGAGCACTCTGGGCATCCTCCTGGAAACATTATATTTTGGCATTATTTACCTTGGACCAAAACTAATGATAGGTCACTACTTTTATATATTTAACTTGTTATACTGGGGGAATTTACTAAGCACTTTCTCACCAGAGATAAGGTAAGAGGAGCTGAGATAATGTGAGAAGAGCTTTTTATCCCCATAGGAAATAGTAAATAAGGAGATAACATGAGATGCACTTGAGATGCTTAGTAACAACCCCCCCCCCCCCCCAGTATAATAGGTAAAATGTGGCTCTGAAAAGTGTCTCTTATTGGTTGACAAGGACGCACCCAGCTGACAAAGCAGCTCAAACAATCAGCTCAATCAACGCAATGGCCCTCAGTAAATAATATTACACATGATAGGTCACATTATTTATTTTTACTTTCTAAAATTCTGGTGATTTGTTAGTGTTGTTCTTTAATGGAGAATACTGTAAATACTGTAAGTATGGGATCTCTTACTCCATTAACTTAAAAAACTCATAATATTATATCATAAAACAGTTATCAATAATCTACTGATGCTTTAGTTCCTAAATAATAAGAATCAAAATGCAGTATGTGTGAAATACTCAACTAACTTGCAACAAAATAAAAGGCAGAACAGTGTGTACTTTATAATTAATTGTACCGTCTTTCTATCCTTTTACACACTGAGTGAGCCATCCAAAGCCAGAGTGGAATTGGTATGACAAGTGCAGATTTAGCCCCGCTGAGAAGATTGCTCCGACGTTAATTCTTTCTAGCATGTTATATTGCTTTAAACATCCATGTCAAAAGTTCTTGCAGATCTTTTTGCAAGATAGTGATATAAATGAAGGCATACTACGCAGCTTATAACACTGTTGTATTAGAAATAAATATATAGTGCATACCCTTGTATGGTGTTTCACACTGTTACAAGTCCACAAATTATACACTAGCTGTAGCATTCTTAATAGATATAATATACTAGATATAAATATATTTATATATTTATATATTTTATTTAATGAAGAAATGTAATATACTTCTATCTTCATGCAAATGAAATAATATATTTCCGATATATATATATATATATATATATATATATATATATTTTTTTTTTAAATACAATTTATATATGCATCAGACTTGATAAAGAGAAGTTACTTTTTGCATAATAAATTCATATGTTTGTCAAATAAAAAATGTACATATATATATATATATATATATATATATATATATATATATGTATATATATGTTACCATTTTGAACTGCTCTTTGGGGCTTGCCCTTTGTCAGCCATTAAGTATGCTGCATTTACTGTTAGTCTGAATGACGTTTGTGGTTTGTCATTCAATACAATTTTTTTAATCTTTAAAGCATGCTCTTTTAAATATATGACAAAGAAAAAACAGTTGTGTTCCATGTCCCTTTAAACAACATAATTAGGATGCATTTATTATTCAATACCGGATCAATGATCAGTTATCCACCAATAGGAAGACTGAAATAATTGATGTATAAAAGAATTATTCAATAACGTTTTCCATCGCAATATTATTTATTTTCCAAGTCTTCAACATATATATTTCTATCCCTATCGTACCCTAACACAGTGATACATTTTTTACAGCTTTCCCAAAGCATAAGCTTTTTATTTCTTTACACTTTCACTTTATGATTATAAAAAAAAAAAAAAAATTTTATGAGATTTTCTGTGTTCTGTTTTTCCTTTCCATTTACTCTGCATTTAGTATTATCCCCAGGCGTTTTGTTACAGTGACCTCGGAGGCATTATCAGATAATGCCAAAATAATTAAAGTTTTTCTTGCGTTTGACTTAGCCTGTGAAGTTAAATCCCTCCCACCTGCAGGTGTAAGTGCAGCGTCAACTGCTATCAAAAGCCAATTAGTTTGCTGAGAGTGGCTGACACAAAGGATGAAGACCCAAGGTTTCTCAGGGCTTCCAACAGTTATGTGCTAACAGAGGGACTAAGAAGTGGCCTCTTGGTCAAACATTCCACTTGGTCTGTTTAATATCATGCATGTCAGAGTCAGTCATGTAGACATATTTCACTCTTTATTTCATACTTTATAGATGAAATTTGTCAATATTTGAGTAAAAAAAATAATGTATAACCAGTCTGGATTATTGATGCAGTAATTTGTCTGCTAGAAATTCTATAAATGAAATGATAAGATCTAGATCTATGTATAATCCTATAGTTATTTGTATCTGCTTTTCAAAATTAATCTAGAGAAACAAATAATTGCAATTAATAATGGATGGAGAATGCGTAATTATATTTAAATTAAATATTTTATTGTTTTATCACAATGAAACTAAAATACAGATTTGTTCATTAAAACACAAAGCCTACTAGTAATATAATATATCTTTATCAATATAATTACAATGGAGTACAAACAATGTTTTATCCACAATGACAGATTGCCAAAAACATAACACTTTCTTCAGGTTACTTATCAGCTTTGCACAGTAATTTTCATTTTGCTGCTATGCACTAATATTATCCATATGTCTGATATTGTATTTTCAGTTTTATATCCACCATCCAAATTTGTAAAATATAAGAAAACGATTCCCTAATCTTAATGTTCAGCCAACATTTGTGTATTGTATTGATATACTGATAGACGTTGTCTAGATTACATACCCTAATTTTTCTTCTCAGGACCATTAAGCAAATCAGTCATGAAAGAAATATAGACTATAGCAAGGCGTAAAGTTTCAATCCTGGAAAGTCTTTTTTCGTAGGCAAATGTTGGCACCTTCTTTCGAAGAATATCAAAGGCTTCATTGAGGTTAAACATCCTCTTTCTCTCTCTAATATTAGCAGCTTGGCGCTGGGCATAGGTAATCACTCTTTTACGTTTTGGCCGGCCAAGTGGAGAGTTCAGTTCCTCTTCATAGTCTGAATCCTCATCTTCAAATCTGTTTATGGATGGTACATCCTCACAAAAGGAAATGGGTCCGTGTTCAAATGATGCAAAATTGTAGAGTCTATCACACATATTAAAACTTTGACTCATCGGTGTGTTGGAAGATTGTTGATGATCCCTGCAAGAAAAATCCAATAGATTCACGTCAGACGCAAAGCTTAAAATGTTGGAATCTCTGAAAGTTTCCTGGCATTCCATGAGTCGATGCTTAGTAATAATATTACCGTTTGTTAGGATGTCGTGCGGGATAATGTTCTGGTGATATCTTAGTTTGTTAGACTTGTGTGATGATGCCACCATCACAGAATAAATGGAGTGAGGAGAATTAGCATTTATATCCAAATAGATAACAGGATTAAACAGAAAAGAAGAAAGCGAAAAAATGGTTTTGTCGTAATGTTGATAGGAACAGACATAAAAACCTTAGGACACGTGGATATTCCAAGGATGATGTCGTTTAGTTCTGAAATCCTGTTAAAGCGAAGAAAGAATGTTTCTTTTTGGTAGCAGCACATAGATCTCACCCACCGAGTTCAGAATGATTGTAGAATGATTATTCTTCAAAGTTGGTCACAGATCCATTGAGTGTTAGCGGTGGCTTCTCTTATGCTGGGATTTCTGAAGAGAAGTTTCCAGTTGATATGAGACAAGTGTATGCATGCTCTTTATGATCTTCTGAAGAGGGGACTTGTCTGCAAAGGGTCAAATAGAAATGTTTACCCAGTCTCCCAGTGCAAAGGCAGCTGAATGACAGGACCTCCATTAGCCTAAGCAAGCAGTGTGGAATACCCAATATTGCATTCCCAGTTGTAACTGTTGGAATCAGCTTTATCCTGCAAATAAGTTCAAATATATTTCCAACAGTGCAGTAAAACACTTCTTTCACTTGTTATGGTAAGCTTGTTTGTTTCATAATGGCCAACAAACAGTTATACTGCTTTAGTAATTTTATTTAATCATGTAATATGCAATTCTAGGTATGTGTCACAGCATCAAAACAGAGCCATACTTAACAATTATTTATTTTCCATCCATACAAAAGATTAATTACCGTCTTTTAAATAATGATAACGTTTATTTTAATTTAAAAATTGACAATTACATTGTAGTTTTGTTATTGGGTTTTGAGTTTAAAGGGACATTGAAGTCACCATATGCACCGTGCACCATCAGATTTAGGGTGGAAAACCACACAGAAAATTGATTACATATTAGAAATTAATCAAGAAATTACTTACATATTATCATTGCAGTTATTGTTTGTATAGCCCCTGAAGCTCTCCCACATGAAACTGCATACATGATAAAGCTCAGGCTGTCATAATGAAGCTATTTGAGCTTCATTGATAAACTGCAATTTTGATGTGTAGTTACGTGTCTCACTGAACGCATGTTTTGGTTTTTGGAACTGTAGGTTCTAGGTTTGATTCCCAACTCATCTATTTTTTTTATAATAATAATAATAATATATATATAATATATACACATTATCACAATTTCACATGAAATGTATAGATAGATAGATAGATAGATAGATAGATAGATAGATAGATAGATATGCAATGTTATCTGGTGACCAAAATAAAAATGACTATTTAAATATTATGCCATTAAATGGGTTATTGTCGAAATCAATATCTTTTGTTTTATAACAGAACCTCTTTACCATTAGACTATATATACCCTTGCTATGTTATAGTGGAAAGACTCAATAGTATTCAGACTTTAGTATTCAGTATTGCTACACTAATATTTGTTATAAATTACTCCCTTATGTTAATATATATTTTCAATTTTATTTATTGATCAAAGTAAAAATTACTATTTTAATTTTTTTTTTTTAATTAGTTAATTAAAACATATTGCCTTCGTAAGTCATGTTTAAATTTTGGGTGTCCTACAAGTCTGTTTTGTAGGTGAGTCACAGTAAAATAATAATAACCTATGACACAACAGAGGGTTCATTTTGGTGAGGGAAGTCTCTCTAGCTATTAGTTAGATTTAAAATACATCTTAATTTATTGACAACAACAACACTAATCAGGTACTTGCCACAGTATTCTCTATTACCTGAAACCCAATCTGGGCTGTTTTGAGGTGTACTCATCTCCTGGTGGTCCAGTGGTTAGGATTTGGTGCTTTGCTGGCAACCTGGGTTTGATTCCAGTCAGGGAGCCAAGAGGTCACACCACCCTGAAGCCAAACAGGGTTAGGCCTGATCAATACTTGGATGGGAGACCTGGAGAAGGAACTGGAAACCCATTCGAGTATCTCTGCCATTAATTCCAAGTGGATCAGCATGGTATGCATGAGTTGGACACGACTGAAAAACACACACATCAGTTACAATGCATAAGCATCAAATATTTTGAATCTAAAAATCAAACTGCTGCAGTTTAGAGTGCTTGGTTATGCAACCCTATGCCCATTTTTATATGTTCTTTCTCCAAATAACTAATATTTATTACTAGCGACTTGCCTGGCAAAAATGACGGGGCAATACAATTGTAAGGCAGGTGCTTTTGCGCTCATTGTAAGGTCTGCGCTGATTTCCTTTTGGTGCTTATTACAAGCCTCTCCCCTGGTGTAATTTGTGTCCTATGAGCACCGTTGGCGCTCCTTGTGAGGGCTTTGTCGTTTATTGCGATACTGTGTGTTTTTTTTTTTTTAGTTAGTGTCTTTACCAATAGTGTATTTTGTACCTCGTACGGGTTTTTGTAAAAGTCGTATGTGCCTGGCGGTGTTTTGCGGGTTTATGGGCCGTGTAGCCTCGTTTTCGTTTTTTTTCGGCGGCCATTTTTTTTGATGCTTAGGGATTTTTCGAATGTCTAAACTCTGTAAATTGGACTTCAATTTGCGGAAAACCTGACTCCCAGACGTCCTGGCTGTCCCCCCTTTCTGTGTCTAATGTTTATTTTGTATTTGTGTTTGTATTTTGTGTTTTTTAAATGTTTTTCGCTGTCTGCGGTTTGGTTGTTATGTTCGTATTTTTGTGAGTTCGTAATTTTATTTTTCTAACTCCAGCCGCTCGTATTTTTTTGTGCAAGTCTGTAATTTTTTTTTTCCAAGTCCCGCGGCTCGTATTTTTTGGTGTAAGTCCGTATTTAGTCATTGCGTGTTATACTTTTTTTTCAAAGTCCCCCTTTTGTGGCTGTGGCTTGTGAGGTGCCGTAGAGCCTCCGCTTTGCAAGGGTACGCATTTGCGTCCTGCAATGAGCCTTCGGCTCATTTCAGCCTACGTTGGAGCCTCCACCTTCCGCAAATGCAGCCCCTCGCTTTGCAAACTCGCAAAGCATGACGATGAAAAAAAATAGCTTTTTGTGCTTAAACTGGAATTTTTGCTTGCCCTGCTCTGTACCCACAACATCATACCATAATGAGAAAGAATATCAGTCATGGCAACTTCTGTTGTTCGTTTTTATGTACCGTATATACACGAGTATAAGCCGACCCGAGTATAAGCCGAGGCACCCATTCTACCACAAAATACTGGGTAAAATGAGCGACTCGAGTATAAGCCGAGGGTGGGAAATGTGCTGCCCCCTGTGTCCCTCTTTTGCCCAATGTTCCCCCCTCTCTCTTCTGTGTCTCTTCTCCCCTCTCCCATTCCTGTGTCTCTTCCCCCTACCTTATCACCCTTCTCAACCCCCCTCCTCATTCTCAACCCCACTCCTCATCCTCAACCTCCCTCCTCATCCTCAACCTCCCTCCTCATCCTCAACCCCCTCCTCAACCTCCCTCCTCATCCTCAACCTCCCTCCTCATCCTCAACCCCCTCCTCTACCTCCCTCCTCAACCCCCCCATCCTCAATCCCCCTCCTCAACCCCCCATCCTCATCCTCACTCCTCAACCCCCCATCCTCAATCCCCCTCCTCAACCCCTCCATCCTCATCCTCTCTCCTCAACCCCCCATCCTCAACCCCCCTCCTCAACCTCAACCCCCCTCCTCAACCTCTCTCCTCATCCTCAACCTCCCTCCTCAACCCCTTCCTCAACCCCCCTATCCTCAACCTCCTCCTCAACCCCCCCATCCTCATTCTCAACCCCCTCCTCAACCTCAACCCTCCTCAACCCCAACCCCCCATCCTCAACCCCCCATCCTCAACCCCACCATCTTCATCCTCTCAACTCAATCCCTTATCCTCAACCCCTTCTCCTCATCCTCAACCTCCATTCTCATCCTCAAACCCCCCCTAAACCTCCCTCCTCATCCTCAACCCCCTCCTCAACCCCCTCCTCAACCTTCCTCCTCAACCCCCCCATCCTCATCCTCAACCTCCCTCCTCAACCTCAACCCCCCTCCTCAACCTCAACCCCCCTCAACCCCAACCCACCTTCTCAACCCCCCTCAACCTGCCCCCTCAACGTCCCTCAACCCCCCTCCTCCACCTAAACCCCCCTCAACCCCCCTACTCCACCTAAACCCCCCTAAATACCTCCCCCCTCTCCCCTCACTTACCTGCTGGTGCTCCAGCCTCTGCTCCTTGACCCGGCGCCAGCGCGCATGTGACATCACATGCACGCCGCGTCATTAGCATATACCGGGTGCATGGGTCAAGGAGCGGAGGCCGGAGCACAAGCAGGTAAGTGAGGGTGGAGGGAAAGAGGCACGGGGGGTAGAGAGACACACGGGGGGGGTTAGAGACACAGAGACACATGGGGGGGTTAGAGACACAGAGACACACGGGGGGTTAGAGACACAGAGACATACGGAGGGGGGGGGGGGTTAGAGACACACGGGGGGTTAGAGAGACACGGGAAGAAGAGTGACTCGAGTGTAAGCCGAGGGGGCCCTTTTTTGCCTTAAAAAAAGGGCTGAAAAACTCTGCTTATACTCGAGTATATACGGTACATGGTTTTCACAGCTGCTAAAATTTGTAGTTGGTTACATATTTCCCCAACATGCAAAGTTGTTTCTATACGACAAATGCTGAAACCTAATTGTATATTACCCCTTCTGGATCGCTACCTTGTTTGTTGAAGGGGCTTGTGTACCTAAATGAAGCTGTGAGTTAAACCATGTAGGGTCACCCAAGATGGGCAGGTCATAGCACAGAGGTCAGACAAATCATGGGCCACTGGAGAATGAACACGCAACCCACTTCAGTATCTTTGCCAAGAAAACCATATGTATTGGCACAACCAGAAACAAAGACAGATGCGCCTAGCGTGCTGCGGTCTATATGGTCACCAAGAGTCGGACATGACTGAAGGACTGAACAACAACAAATTGTATATAAAGCATGTGGTACTCTGGTGATAACCAGCCTGATGACCCCTGCTGTCCTGGGGCCTCATTCTATTAGCGGCCGCAGCCGTTGCGGGGCCGCAAGGACCGGCCGCAAGCTATTCTGCTATTCTATTCCCTTACGGCCGGGGATTCCGGCAGGCTTGCGGCCGGTGCCTTGCTATCTCTTGCGGCCGCTCGCGCCGGAGGAAAGCCTTTGATCTAAAACGGCCGCAAGAGATTTGCAATTCAATTGCTCCGGGAAACCTCTCTGCAAGGCTAAAAGCGAGCCGCAGCTTACTTGCAGGAAAGAGGTCTCGCTAGCACCAATTAAGCACATAAAATAGCTCAAATAAAGCCATCCTGCACTTTGAGAAGACTATAAAGGGATTTTAGGTGTTAGAAAAAATAGCACATAATTATCCTGTACTCAAATCCGTAAAATATTTTATTTTTAATATCCGTAAAATATCCATGTAAAAAGTCCAGAGTGCTTGGAGCACCTCAGACACACCCACGCCGCAGCCGGAAAATAAACAGTTAATTTGAACTCGGGTTTGGGCAGATGTGCAAGCTTGAGAGTGGGTTTCTTTTAATCCTCATGTCCCCCAATATGATCCCTAGCATTTACAGAGCTGTACAGTGCAGGCTTGAATTTATTTTTGCGTTTTTATATTTCACAGCTTACGGCCGGTTCCAAGATATGCGGCCGGCCGTAAGGGGAGATCCTTGCGGGGCCGTATAATAGAATCGGGAGTTAACAGAACCCCCGCAAGGAATCTCAGCCTTACGGCCGATTTACGGCCGATAATAGAATGAGGCCCCAGGTCTGGGCCTTGTTGATTGAGGGAAGCATACATCACTGAATGTCTCAGGTAAGCTCTACTATACAGGCAGTGCAGAATTATTAGGCAAATGAGTATTTTGACCACTTCATCCTCTTTATGCATGTTGTCTTACTCCAAGCTGTATAGGCTCGAAAGCCTACTACCAATTAAGCATATTAGGTGATGTGCATCTCTGTAATGAGAAGGGGTGTTGTCTAATGACATCAACACCTTATATCAGGTGTGCATAATTATTAGGCAACTTCCTTTCCTTTGGCAAAATGGGTCAAAAGAAGGACTTGACAGGCTCAGAAAAGTCAAAAATAGTGAGATATCTTGCAGAGGGATGCAGCAGTCTTAAAATTGCAAAGCTTCTGAAGCGCGATCATCGAGCAATCAAGCGTTTCATTCAAAATAGTCAACAGGGTCTCAAGAAGCGTGTGGAAAAACCAAGGCGCAAAATAACTGCCCATGAACTGAGAAAAGTCAAGCGTGCAGCTGCCACGATGCCACTTGCCACCAGTTTGGCCATATTTCAGAGCTGCAACATCACTGGAGTGCCCAAAAGCACAAGGTGTGCAATACTCAGAGACATGGCCAAAGTAAGAAAGGCTGAAAGACGACCACCACTGAACAAGACACACAGGCTGAAACGTCAAGACTGGGCCAAGAAATATCTCAAGACTGATTTCTCTAAGGTTTTATGGACTGATGAAATGTGAGTGAGTCTTGATGGGCCAGATGGATGGGCCCGTGGCTGGATTGGTAAAGGGCAGAGAGCTCCAGTCCGACTCAGACGCCAGCAAGGTGGAGGTGGAGTACTGGTTTGGGCTGGTATCATCAAAGATGAGCTTGTGGGGCCTTTTCGGGTTGAGGATGGAGTCAAGCTCAACTCCCAGTCCTACTGCCAGTTCCTGGAAGACACCTTCTTCAAGCAGTGGTACAGGAAGAAGTCTGCATCCTTCAAGAAAAACATGATTTTCATGCAGGACAATGCAAGAAAGGGTATAAAAGAAGAAAATCTAATGACATGGCCTCCTTGTTCACCTGATCTGAACCCCATTGAGAACCTGTGGTCCATCATCAAATGTGAGATTTACAAGGAGGGAAAACAGTACACCTCTCTGAACAGTGTCTGGGAGGCTGTGGTTGATGCTGCACGCAATGTTGATGGTGAACAGATCAAAACACTGACAGAATCCATGGATGGCAGGCTTTTGAGTGTCCTTGCAAAGAAAGGTGGCTATATTGGTCACTGATTTGTTTTTGTTTTGTTTTTGAATGTCAGAAATGTATATTTGTGAAGGTTGAGATGTTATATTGGTTTCACTGGTAAAAATAAATAATTGAAATGGGTATATATTTGTTTTTTGTTAAGTTGCCTAATAATTATGCACAGTAGTAGTCACCTGCACACACAGATATCCCCCTAAAATAGCTAAAACTAAAAACAAACTAAAAACTACTTCCAAAAATATTCAGCTTTGATTTAAATGAGTTTTTTGGGTTCATTGAGAACATGGTTGTTGTTCAATAATAAAATTTATCCTCAAAAATACAACTTGCCTAATAATTCTGCACACCCTGTATATGAAATAAAAAAATTAGCACATTTACAAAAAATATCATTATATTAACTAAAAATATAAAAAATTCTATCAAATAAATAGATTCCACTGCATTTTAGAGAATATTCTCACTCAGCAGCAACTGTGCATAATTACTTGAACCCATCAGGATTGAAAAAGTCAATGTTTACAGTTTCTGGAATTTGTAAGCTCTTAAATTCAGTTATGAAGTATTTTAATATTTCCTATAAAAATATATATTTTGCCTGATTTTTTCATGACAAGCTAAAAGTTTTAAAATACAATCAACATTTCTTTTGGGACACGCTGCATAGATTTCTAGCCGACGTGCTTCCAAGTTCATAATTGTTTATTTCTTTCAGTATAATGTTAAAGGGATATATATGGAACAAATCTCTTCTATCAATCATTTAAAACAGCACATTTTAGACAATACAAAAGTTATTTTTTTGCATGAAAAATAGTTCAGAAGAAACAAACTAAACAGCGCAGGCTCTGTGTTTTTGAAGGAAAGCCTTCATTTTTTAAGATTAGTTTTATGTATAAGATGTTGCATCTTGTCTGAATGTCTTGGAGCTTGAGTCAATGAGGTTATATTCTGTATCAGGTGGGAGGAATGGCAGAGAAGTAAGGAGAGAGAGGGGTGGGGGGTTTGTGAAGTTGACACCTGCCCCCTTTACTCAAACATGCTCAGAAGCAAATAACTGCAACCCCTGATCGATAGATGGATAGATAGATAGAAATGTAGATAGATGTATATATATATATATAGATAGATAGATATGTTATTTACTTATATTGTACACATTTGGATGGTGGATAGCAGACTGAAAATACAATATCAGACATATGGATAATATTAGTCCCTAGAGGCACAGTGAAAATTACTATGCAAAGCTGTTAACTAACTTGAAGAATATCCCATGCTTTTGCAATCTGTCATTTTTGAATTTTTTTGTTTAAGTCGATATTCATTATATATTTCATTCATCCATAAAAGATTTAATTCCATGGTCCATTTGGGTAAACTGAAAATACAAACTGTGAATAATAAAAAGTTCAAGATATCCTTTGCAAGCCAAAAAAAAGCAAGTCTTTGTATCAAAGTAAAGTTAAAACCAATGGAATAATATATATATATATATATATATATATATATATATATATATATATATATATATAATATATATATATATATATATATATATATATATACTTTTATACATATAATTTCTTAAAGCACAATGCAGTGTTTAATTTGTCTAAACATTTAAAAAACTGAGAAAAAAACCAAACACAATCTTTAAAAACATCTAATAAAAATGTTGTCATTAGCACTGCAGTTGATTTGTAAAAAGTGATCTCAACGTCACAAACTAATTTGAATTGACTGAAAAGGCCTGAAATCCAGAACAGTGTTCCTAAAGATTCACCAGACTTTGCAGTGACTGTGATGCAGATCTCTGAATGGTGTGGTCATTTGGGGAAAATTGACGTTGACATTGACACTTTGCAGACCATTCAGAGCTTTTATACCATTCATGTAAAACATTTTTTATAGTCCTCTTATGATGTCAGAAAGAGTGCATTCTAAATATATTGTCACGTACTTGTCATATTTGGAAGAATTCACTTGTTTCTTAAGGGCCAATCTGTTGACAGCAGATAACACGTGCTGGAACTAGGTTACACTGTTCCTATCATCAATGATCAATGAAAGCATCCATATGAGACATAACATAAAATGATGAGCAAATGTATATTACTATACTATTACTATTACTTCTTTACCCCTGCAACAGAAGATGAAGTCTCCATCTAATATCATCCTCTCACCTCACCACCTGTCCTTCAGATCCTATTCCATCTCAGCTCATCCCTCCCCTCTCTACTACACTAATCCCAGCTCTCACACATATCTTCAACTTTTCCCTTAACACTGGCACATTTCCATCATCTCTAAAACATGCCATAATTACACCCACTCTCAAGAAACCCTCATCCGATTCTGACATTGCATCCAACTATCGCCCTATCTCTCTACTTTCCCTGGCTTCCAAACTACTGGAGCGGCTCGTCTATAACCGCCTTACCAGTTTCATCTCCTCTAACTCTCTTCTGGACACTTTCCAATCCGGCTTTCGGCCCCAACACTCGACTGAGACAGCCCTCATAAAAGTCACCAATGACCTGCTCACCCCCAAGTCTAAAGGCCACTTTTCTATTTTGCTTCTCCTGGATCTCTCTGCTGCCTTTGACACAGTTGACCATTCAATTCTACTCCACATTCTCTCCTCCCTCGGCATTCGAGACACTGCTCTCTTGTGGTTCTCATCATACCTCCAAGAACGATCATTTAGCATCTCCTTCTCCGGCACATCTTCTTCTCCTCACCCCCTGTCTATTGGAGTACCCCAAGGATCAGTCCTAGGCCCCTTCCTCTTCTCCATCTACACATCCTCACTCGGCACCCTAATAAACTCTTTTGGGTTCCAGTACCATCTCTATGCAGATGACACCCAAATCTATCTCTCAGCACCAGATCTATCCCCCTCTCTTCTAGCACACGTCTCCGACTGCCTCTCTAGTATATCCTCTTGGATGTCCGCCCACCATCTGAAACTCAACATGTCTAAGACTGAACTCTTAATCTTCCCACCCTCTACTACAGCTTAAATTCCTCACATCTCTCTCTCTGTCAACAACGCCATCATCACTCCCACCTCCCAAGCCCGTTGTCTCGGGTTTCTACTGGACCCTGCCCTCTCTTTCATCCCACACATACAGTCTCTAACGAAATCCTGTCTTTTCCATCTAAAAAACATATCCAAAATACGCCATTACCTTACACAAGACACTACTAAGATTCTAATACACTCTCTTATCATTTCTAGTCTTGACTATTGCAACTCGCTCCTTGTTGGCCTGCCCATCACTCGCCTCTCCCCACTTCAATCCATAATAAATGCCTCCGCCAGACTCATCTTCAGTACACAACGTTCAGTGTCGGCAGCTCCTCTTTGTCAATCACTTCACTGGCTTCCCTTAGCCTCCAGAATAAAGTTTAAAATCTTGACCCTAACTTATAAAGGCCTCAACAACAGCACACCCCGATACATCTCTGCTCTCATCTCCAAATACTCCCCCACACGCCCTCTTCGTTCTGCTAACGACCTTCTTCTTTCTACCACTCTTGTCACCTGCTCCCACTCCCGCCTCCAGGACTTTTCTCGCACTGCCCCTATTCTCTGGAACTCCCTGCCTCGCTTCACCAGACTATCCTCCTGCCCTAAATCCTTCAAAACATCAATAAAAACGCACCTTTAAAGAAGCCTATAACCTTCCTCCCTAACATGCTCAGCACTACTCTCTCCCTACTGTACCACATACACACTTTAACCTTTAGATTGTAAGTCTTCGAGTTTCAATCCTGCGCAGTGCTTTAGGGAAAGCGCTATGGACACTGGATTCCAAGCTCAAAGACAGGGCCATCCACTCTTTGCAATGTATGAATCTTTAACTTGTCATTGCCTGTAACTTAATTTATGTATAGCGCTACGGAATATGTTGGCGCGTTACAAATAAACGACAATAATAATATTTGTTATTTGGAGCATGATTTGTATTATACCAGAAATCATAGAGCAACCATA
Source organism: Discoglossus pictus (assembly GCA_027410445.1). Lineage (NCBI taxonomy): Eukaryota > Metazoa > Chordata > Amphibia > Anura > Alytidae > Discoglossus > Discoglossus pictus. Next base: position 358,215,325 of record CM050166.1, on the reverse strand, counting down.
TTTGTATGTCTTAGTTTCTATTATAACAGAAATTAGACTAGCAAACAGTAAATATAATAAAGCAATATGCATTTGCTGATTATTTTGTTAGAATACATATCTAGTATACAGCTATACAATCAATATACAGCAATACTATTAATATACAGCAATATCATAAGGTATTACAGCTGGAAAAAAGTACAGAGAAGGGCAACAAAACTAATAAGTTATGAGAGAGACTAACCAAATTAAATAACCAGACTTACCAAATTAGAATTATATCTAGAAAAATGGAGGGGGGGGGGGGGGTCAGATTGCCTGATATAAATATATCCAGGGTCAATATAAGGCTTTGTTGAGATAACTTTTTGTGCCAAGAGGCTTTCAAGTTACAAGAGGACATCCTTTGAGGTTAGAAGGAAAAAGATTCCACCTTAAAGAAAGGAAAGGGTTTTTCACAGTAAGGGTGGTTAATCTGTGGAATTCTCTACCAAAGGAGGTGGTGACAGCGAATTCGATATGTAACTTTAAAAATGGGTTATATATATTTTTAAATAAAAAGGGCATTCAGGGTTATCCTGGTTAATTAGAGAGGGAGTGTTGATCCAGGGAGGAATCCGATTGGCAGTATCTGGGGCCAGGAAGGATTTTTGTTTTCTTCCATTTTCGAGACAACTGCCATTGTTTCAATGTTTTTTTTTCTGTTTGCCTTTTGATCAATTAACAATTAATATTGCAGATCAGAGGAGATATAAAAAGGTTGAACTTGATGGACTAATAGTCTTTTTTCAACCCCAATTACCATGTAACAATGTATAATTATGTAATTGGCCACTGTTTCTGAAAACCTTTAAATATTTGTGAAGCATGTAACAATCTATTAGCATTTTAAACTGTATAAGCAATAAGTATGTAAACTGTCTTAAAGAAATTTATATTTCAACAGACCATGTTGTGCATAAGAGCGTTTATGTTGGATGCATACAACACTTCCTGGTGACTTAGAGCCTGAGGAGGTGTGTTCTCTGCTAATTGAGGAGTCTAGGTAGGAGGAGTAAAGGAAATTTGGTGCCTCATAATATTATTAAGCTACACTATTAACACATGACACCTTCTTTTCCTGCCAGCAAATAGCATCATGTTGTCCTGTACCTGTGCCCAAATGCATGTACAAGAACAATAACTGCCATGGCAGCTTCCAAGCACTAGCACAATGTTATGAAATAAATATTTTTTTCCAAAATGTTTTTAAGCTTATGACAGAGATGCTAATGTTGCTAGTTTGTTACATGTATAAAAATCTATATATATTTTTATTCTACTGTGGCCCTTCAATGAATAGACTAATGTTGATCTCAATTAATGCTTACAGGTCTCCCCCTCCTCCAACTCTCTGAGGGTTAACGAAGAGACAAGACATTTTTACAAAATAAAGCCCAAGACAAGCTTAGCAAATCTAGCCCAAAGATACCCCCATATGTTTCTAATGAGGTTAGTACTTAATAGGAGACATAGGCGTGTATTTAATAAACATTGGCCATAATTTGCATCATTGTGTTCAATGTGCTGTATGTCTTATGAGAAAAATTGCCATTGCCGTCCCACAGTAGCTTAGTAAATATCCCCTATAGTTTAGTAAAAATTGAGTGAGTATAATCCATTCTTAAGACTGAATATTGTACATGTGCTTTTTCACTTTGATTTTCCTAAAATAAATGAGGTTGACCAACTGACAGAACGTTATCACATTTCCTTTGAACCTGGAAAAAAGGAAATGAAAATTCACACATGTTCACACATTTTTCCTTTAAAAGCATAATGTAAAAAATAATGAGTTATTGTGATTGATTTATATATAATTTATTGATGACCAACATTTTGACATTTTGGATTTATTGATGATTTCCAAATATGACTAGAATCTATTTTCTGTAAAAGAAAAAAAGTCAGTATTATGTTCTACAGTGTGTGAAGAAATCTGATTTTGGTTACATGTTCAATATCTAGTCTTGATGAATTCCAGCAAGGCTTTTTGAGGATGTGACCTGCGGCTCCCTTTGAAGTTCACCTTTATGTTTTGTAATGGTGTCCCCACCTGGCACTACCAAGAAAACAGAAATGCATCTGACAGAGAGAATTGAAATACCACATCAAGACAGGCCGTCCTGCAATAAATGGCTCATATAGTATATAGAATTTACAGATCCACAAAGAATGGAAACTTACTAATGTGGATGTATATGTATTTTATGTTTTCCTTTCCTTTCACTCACTTCAAACAAAAACCTCAGTTTCAACTATGCCTTTCTTTTCATCTTGTGTACGCCAGAAACCTAAAACACATGCTAACTTCAACTTCAATTGCAAATTGGTCTTTCAGGTAAATTATTTCAGATGGAGAAAACTGTCTCCTTTTCCTTTGATATAAAATCTCCCCCTAGAATATATAACTTTTTTCCTGTTATATTGTTTTCAAAATAAAACATTAAGTTCCAGCTATATAAAGAATTTAGGATATTGCATTCAGCAAAATTCTACAGAACAATCAATGTATCTGCTAAACCTAACCTAACCAAATGCCCAGATCATTTTCTTTTGTCTACTATTTATCTTACTATAAAGGGACACTAGTTGTAAAACAAGCCATGATAATTTAAAAGTATACATTGGATCTAGCTTCGTGAATACCCTAGTAGCCAAATTATATGAGGTTATTAATTATTATGATTTTTTAATTTCCCTTCACATGTCTCAAAGAAAGGTGCAATCCCAATCATCAAATCCCCCAGAGGACGTGACTTACTGAGGGGCAGGCAGCAAGCTGTGAATTTCCATATTGATCATTCTAATGCATAGAGCAATGCCAGAGGTAGCCATATGGTTCATGTGGTCAAATGATATAGCTTTCAGTGGCACCATATTCTATAGTTAGCTGAATGATGATGCAAACTAATAGATTACAATGAATTTGAAATTATTGTTATAAACTCTAATATAAACGCTTTTATATTTCTTAGAAAGTTGACTTATTTGTGTTTCTTGCTTAAAACTAGTCAGTGCCACAATATATCAATCACAAAAATAGATTTTATTTATGAAATGATATTGCAAATTACTGTGGAGGTCTCCTATATCACAGGGACCCCAATGCTATAGTAAAATATGGAGCCTGTTGCACCAAAAATTAACCCATTTACCATGGGGGCCCTTATGTACCCTCATAGTATCTAAAATTAACCGCTACACCATGGGGGTCTCTCAAAAATTTATCCTGTTACCATAGGGGTCCCTATGGACACCCATAGTATACTATACTCTAACCATGGGTGTGCCTATGGACCATAAAGTTGGATAATAAGTATAATCTTTCTCCCTATATGCATAGTTTTTTAAGGGTTTTTTTTGTAGACTTTTTTTATTTAACTTTTTAATTATCTGTGATTCTTTTTTCTGTAATTCTTATTTATTTTCAAAATGTTTTTTTTATGGGATTATACTTTTTCGATTACCATGTTGGTTAAATGTACATTGAATGAACATAGCTGAAGATTTTAAAGATATCTAAACCATAAACTTTGCTGCTATTTTTTTGTTGCACATATTGCATCAAAATAAATAAATAAGACACATTTTTGTTACAACTAATTCATTATAATATATTGCTATTCATTATTGTAATTAGACCTGAATAAAACATGAGCCGTGTATTGCATCTTTTAAATACTGTATATGCTGTATAAAGGACATTCTTCCAAACTGTTATTTCTGTATACTAATAGTTGCAATAAATTATGATCTATATAATTTAGTCGTTGGCAATGTTCCATTTTGTTCAACAACTTATATCACATTGCTTAGATCCTAATTAATTCAGCTTACATTGTTTCTTTTGTAATGATTGTGCTTTCCATAATTCATTTATTCATGTCCCCCGGTCTCATTATTTTAGAAGTTAATATCTAATTTAGATATTCTAAAATAAAAAATAGCCACCTAACATGTTTATCCAAAAAAGGCTCCATCAAAGGTGGGGCGTAGGCGCTACCTTCCAGTTTTTAAAGAAACATACCTAGGTCCACCTACCTTGGGCAGTGGTTTGACCCTTCCATTGTATTAATGCTTACATTATATTAACCCTTTCCTTGTACAATTTATGTATATAGTACACAAGTCTTGAATAGTTTATATTACTAAATATTGAAGCACTAGATTGGAATTAGATTCAATAACTTTGGGTGTCTGTACATAAAAATGATATATTTTCCTCATATTTTAAATTATGACAAAGATGGTAAATATTTCTCCCACCCTATAGTTATATAAAATTACTATACATCTGAGTGCTGAAATAAGGTTAAATCTTAAAATTCTTGATACCAACAAATATATAAACCTTTTTCCTTTAAGAGGGGAGGTGAATTCCTTATCAGCAGTAAGACATACAGTGGCATTTATGTATTATGCTCTCACCTGATATGACCTCAATGTAATAAGGTATCATGAAGTGTATGTCATCTCATAGCTGGTGTGCCTATGCTGATGTCAAACCTTTATCAATATTATTATTCTTTTTCCACACTTGCTTGTAGATGTACTAGTATGTTATACTCTGTAATTTTGTGTGTATAAACGTACTACCACAGGTTCGACCATATATCTGGACAAATGATACTTGACTATAATGATATATAATCTTTTATTTGTACAATAAGATAAGAAAACAACTGGTGTGTTCCGTTTATACGTTAAAAAAGGACATAAAATACTCATGATGTATATAAGTATAAAATCAAACGCGTTTCGCTGACAATCCTGCTGCTTCTTTAGTGATAAAAGGCTCTCAACAAAGCAACTTATTTTCCTATTGCCCTTCTGTGTGAGAAACCGAAGAAATTATCGATTCTCATAGAGTTCCCTAATAACCCCAGCCATTCCTCTTTTCTTTAAAATCAGAATATTTAAATAATATCTTGTTTAGCTATTTCCTATTAATATATTATACTGTATATATCCCTATATAATATTGTTGTTGTTCAGTCATGTCTGACTCTCCATGACCATATGGACAGCATCAAGCCAGGCACATCTGTTTGTGTTTCTGGTGGTGCTTATCCATATGGTTGTCCGCTATGAGGCATGGTAATGCCCGATGTAGCAGTATGTAAACACCACTCATCCACCCCTGTATACATCACAAACATCCCTGTTAAACGGATAAGGCATGTTCAGTTTAACAGTGCATAGGTGCATACCCATATTGGTTGGCAAACTTGCAATGGTTGGCAATGTGTCAATAATGACATATACCCAGTGACAAAATCCCAGTGAAATGATAATATGCCCTTACATTGCTATCAGCAATTCATATTAAAAACATATGTACCTATTGTGAACACACTACACTAACACATTACGCCTTATGAGCTCCGATATACCCGGGCCCCCATCAACATCCAGGGCTGGCCACCAGTCGGTTTAAAAAACTAACGGATGTCCTGCTGTTTGGAGCTCCCCTGCTAAATAGCAGCTTTCTGACTGTGCCTTATATACACATTTTTATGACTTCTGAATAGCTAAAAATTGTGTCAATCATATGTCAGCCAGTCAGAATACAATATTTGAATATAGGAACTCTGATATCCAGATTCTTTGCGACGAATAGCAGTTTGACAACGATCCGATCGCAAAGCTGAACAGATCGCGCGCATGCACAGATTGAGAGGGGGCGAAGAGACACAGAGGGAGAGAGGGGAAAAGACAAAGAGGGAGAGGGGAAAAGAGACGCATGGGAGGGAGAGGGGGGAAAGAAGCACAGGGGGGTAAGAGACACAGGGGGGGGAGAGGGGGGAAAGAGACACGGGGGGAAGGGGGATAAGACACAGGGGAAAGAGACAGAGGGGGGAAAGAGACACAGGGGGGGAAGGGACAAAGGGGAGGTGGAAAGAGACACGGCAGGGAGAGCTGGGGAAGAGGGAAAGCGACACAGGGGAGGGAGAGAAGGGGGGAAGAGACACAGGGGAGGGAGAGGAGGTGGGAATAGACACCGGGGAGGGAGAGGAGGGGGAGAGGAGGGGGGAAGAGACACAGGGGAGTGAGAGGAGGAGGAAGAGACAGGGGAGTGAGAGGAGGGGGTAGAGACACAGGGGAGGGAGAGGAGGAGGTAAGATACACAGGAGAGGAAAATGGGGGGGACGTGAGGGAGGGGGGAACAGACATAGGGGAGGGGGGACAGGGGGGAACAGTCATGCTGATTGACTCACCTGTGCTAAGAAAGGAAATCCTCAAATCCAGGCCTGTATCCGTCCCACCTGGAACTAATTTATTAAATGTGATGTAAAAAATGTAGTCTGACTGAGTATGAATATAATTTGTCCCTATAGAAAAAAAGTAGATGAAATGCAATGGGCATTTGTATTAATATTTACCACTATGGTGTAGAACTAAGAAAGTTGGGGAAGAATTAGAGAGATCTTTAAATATTTTTTTCACATCGTTATTATAAGACAATCTTTAGGAAATATGGCTGCTTCTGAAAACTGCAATAGTAATGGTAACACTGAAAATGGGGACATATTTAATAGATAAAAACAATCTCAGTAACATAAAACCACACTTTCTCTGCATCCTTATTTCACATTGTTATTTTGGTCCAGATTCTCTAGAGTACTCAATACAAAAAGGACATACTTTATGTTTTTTAGGTATCTTCTTCTTTATAAAAAACAACCATACCTTTGCCATGGAGGCACGTGGCTTCTTAGATCCACTAGCACACTACAAATCTACCCCAAGTATTATGGTATCTCTAGGGTGTGTTTCTGCATAGGCCCACAAGGCCCATGCCTAGGGCCCCATATTTTCAGGGAGCAGCAGGCTGCCTGAAGATGCAGTGCAATACATTGAAATATGTTTGTATCTGCATACAATTGTATATATTCAGTGATATTTCAGTCTGCAAGTGTACATTACACTTTTTGACATACATAAATATATATAAACAACTTGTGATTTGAGATATAGAAAAGGGAAAGGAGGAGCAGCAAGGGGTGCACGGGAAGCATGCAAATATGAATGAACTAGAGCAGCATAAGACCAAAATATGCCCATGGGTATCTCCAAAAATTCCTTGCTTCTGATAAAGAAAACTCTAACAAGTTAGTCTAATATTACTAAAATTTTCTTTAACACAGAGAGTATGTGTGGTCAAATCTAGGTTCATGTTACTGCAGTGGTAATAAATGATATTTTGAGTTTGGCAATTAATATAAGGTTTATGGTAACGAGTACTGACAAATCTATCCACCATGGATGTTGGTTTTACAAATTGTTGGCATACTGTATCCAGTATGCATATGACTCACAAGTGACAGAGCCTCTAAATATTGGTTTTGGTGCTTTTGTAAGTTTGCAGTGGCTCATAACCAACAGATTCCTTACTTTAGGGAATATTCAGTAGCCAAATTGTTACTCATTAAGAAGTACTTTGGCAAAAATATAACACTTTTTTAGACTTTCCCAGTATTTAGAGGTTGCGTTTGTCATGATTTTAGATTGTGAGGTCTAAATTGTAATAATTTTGAAATTTGAGATATCTTTCCCCTGTTGAGTTTTGGACCAGCATTAAAGGGCCACTGTAATGCATCAGTAATTCACCACAGTGGTAGTCTACTGGAGGATCTGGGTCTGAATCAGGAGCTCTGGCTCCTTCCCTCTGCACCTCTGGTGCATCATTACATTTAATATTTTCCCTCCTGATACTGCCAAATTCTTAAATAAGTTATCAGTTATATTCTGTCCTTTGTCTAGGCCTCCTTCATATATAAATATTCTTCTTGCCCTATCGAAGCAATTTATTAAAATATTTGTTTAAAAAATATATAATTTAAAATAACACAACAAAGGTTCCAAATATGGTATAATTTAAATCTATAGTTAATAACTACTTTATTAATTGAATGTTGTTTGAAGAAATACATTTGCCATTGTTTACAGGCCTGGTCAGCTCCGTTCTCGTCTTCTATCTGTGAGTAAATGTTTCTTAACAAATAGGTGGAAAGCTTGAAGGCTGAGATTATCTTATTGACATTCAGTGAATTGTTATTTGCCTTTTTATAACATACAATTTTCATGACCCAGAAGAGAGGGGCTAAGTTCACCCCAAAACCTCTTGCCTTCTGCTACAGGAATGCCCCAGATGTTTGTGGTTATCTCAGCACCCATCATGCCAATTCAGAAAACCATCAGTCAGGAAATCATGGACCCCGGATTACAGGATCAGCCCAGCTAATGCCATCTGGATATTAGCCCCTTTCATTAGGACCCAGCAAAGTTTCAGGATACAATAATAATAATAAAGAGTCTTTCCTTTTGGAGACCAGAATGAAATACACATCCTGGATTATGGGTAATTAAACAAAGCACACTTTATTGGCAACAAGGCAACATATCTATTCAGTACAATAACCAATAATGGTGGACCCATACCTTAAGCAAACAAACCAATCATAGTAGTGTTTTCCCTGCTCTATGTGGTATCATATTATACCCTATGTGGCATCATATTATAACATAATTATAAATTACCTCCCTCCAGGCCAGAAGCCTAGATGGCTAATATATTAATCCCTTCTATTGTCCTCTCAGCTCTCTGTTACTCTACAGGATGTAATCAGTCACAATAGGCACAGAGACTAGTTTTAGTATGGTCCCTAAACTAAGTAACAAAAAAGAGAGAAAACAGAACAGTATCCTTTTGGGAATAAAGTGCACACCCTCTGCCCAAATAACAATATAGAGCAGCAAAGAACTCTAAAACGTAACATTTATTAAATGCCATTAAAACTTATATTGGTTAAAATATTGAAATTCTGACAAGATAAAGTAAGTAGGGCTGATTGAAATAATTCTGGACTCATATGAGATTTGAGTTTGTTGAAAGTACCAAGAATCCCTATATCTGCTTATTAACGTGTGATCCCCCAATTGTGAGGTAATGGTATGATACAAGTAAGTAGCAAAACCAAAAGTCAAAATGCTAGACTTCTGTGTTTGCACTTTTATATGTGTAGCACCTGTAAAAGTGTCTGGTGCTATAAATAAAAAATATAATAATATTGCATTTATATAAATATAACCTCATTGAGAATTGCACTGTGATAAAGTGCCTTATCGATGATAATTAATAATAGTAATTAATTAATAAATAATGATATATAAAGTTAGTGATAATCAATACAGTGAACAATAAAGTGCAAGTGCCAAAGGAGGTAGAGGGATAATGGTCAGTTGTATATTTTAAAGAAAGAGTCCAGTGCTGGAATTCTATTATGATATTATTTGCCACTACTTGAACTTAGGAGCAAGGGTTATACTATCTGATACCATATTGCTTATACAGTATTCATTAGTGATTTGTAGATAGGTATCGATAGTCTTAATGCGATTTAAATAATATGGATGATAAATCCGTATAGTAATGAAACGCCTGAGCTCCTATACTACCCGCGTGTCGCCCATGTGTCAGCGTGTGACGTCATGAAGCGGCGTCGCAGCGTAGTGCGTGCAACCCGACGCACGTTTTCTGAAAATTTCATCAGGGTTGCACGCACTACGCTGCGACGCCGCTTCATGACGTCACACGCTGACACATGGGCGACACGCGGGTAGTATAGGAGCTCAGGCGTTTCATTACTATACGGATTTTTTCATTACTATACAGAAGATCTTGTCGGTGCAGCTGTGCTTGCACTGGATCTGAGAGGAGAAGCCCGCGGAGGGCCAGACGGTCAGAGTCCCCGGAGCGTCAGGAGAGACACGGGGATACTCCGTTGGCCGTATCTACTCCAAAGCTTCCAGAAGCAGGTGAGCGCTCAGAATTGAGCTGCGCAGCAGACAAGGGTGGTTTTATTGGGTCATTAAGGACTCTATTAGCTGCGCATAACATTGCAGTTAGCGAGCGCGAAATGGGAGCGTGGATAGGGGGGCTAGCAAAGGGTGCATGGTCCCAGCCAGCAGCGGTAGTGGCGCCAGCGAGCGCGAGCGAGGCGCTAGCTAGGTTGCGCGCGCCCAAGCCGGTAGGCAGCGCAATAGCAGCAGTTGGGAATAACACTGTGGGGGTTACCGACGCAGCCATGAGGCCTATAGTCCTCTGCTCGTTGGATAATTTAGGTGCACACCTTCCACAGGATGTAAAGGAAAAGATCTGGAGGAGGGAATTTATAGAGTTGTTTTCCCTTCTCCCTATGTCTAGGCAAACAGACCTGGCCGAGAGGGGCCCCAGGGAGGGGAAATCCTTTGCTAGGCTACCCAGGACGTTTGATACCTGGCTGCAAGCATTTTCTATTTGGGCTTGCGTACTGTGTGAGCGGCACCCTGAACAGAGTTCGGGATTGTTCGTCTACATAGACGAAATTCGGAATGCTCACAAGGTTTATGGGGGTACAGCCTGGTGGCGGTACGATGAGGAATTCCGGCAATACTTGGCCTCAAGGCCAAGTATGGCGTGGAGCGACAAAGCGGTGGCGTATTGGCTAAACATCATGACACCCATGAGAGTCACGACGCCCTTTCGGAGCGGGGCCGGTGGAGCTAAGGGCCCCACCCACGCCTCAGGAGCAGGTCTTAAGACCTGTTTTTCGTACAACGAGGGGGTCTGCAGATGGGCGCCTAACTGCAGGTTTAAGCATGCATGCTCAAACTGCGGAGGTGAACACCCCCTGTCTAGATGCGGTAGACCCAAAGAGGGAGGCAGGGGCGAACCTCCTGCAAAGGGGCAAGACGCCCATACGCCTCCCCGCCATGCTGCCGTGGCTAAAGCGCTACGGTAAATTGGCAGGCACTATTGGAGGACGGGTTCCGAGAAGGATTCCGGATTCCATGTGGGGTCGACATTCAAGGTTTTCTTGTCCCAAACCTGAAGTCGGCTAGGGATTTCCCAGGGGTAGCCAAAGCTAAGGTGCTTAATGAGGTAAAATTGGGGAGGATGGCCGGGCCATTTGCGGCCCCGCCCATCCAGGGTTTAGTTGTGTCTCCTCTTGGGGGTTGTCCCCAAGAAGGAGAAGGGTAAAGTTAGATTGATCCAGCATCTCTCCTACCCCAGAGGCCGTTCGGTAAACGATGGCATATCAAAAGACCAGGCTACTGTGTCTTACGAGTCATTTGACCGGGCGGTCGATCTGGTGAGGAGGGAAGGCCAGGGGGCCCTTATGGCAAAAGTGGACATCGAGGCAGCATTCAGATTGCTCCCCGTGCACCCGACAAGCCATCGGTTGCTGGGGTGCTTCGTAGACGGAAGTTACTTCGTCGACTTATGTTTACCCATGGGATGCTCGATATCCTGTGCTTACTTCGAGGCCTTCAGCAAATTTTTACAATGGGTTGTGAGCATCGAGGCGGGGTACAAGAGTGTTACCCACTACCTGGATGACTTCCTTTTTGTTGGCCCAGCGAGAAACGACGCTTGCCGTTTTATGCTGGAGGTGTTCACCGAAATCTGTACAGAATTCGGGGTACCACTGGCCCATGACAAGACGGAGGGCCCTACGGAACAATTGACTTTTCTAGGGATTCGGATTGACTCCTGCAAAATGGAGTGCAGTCTTCCCTTAGAGAAGGTGGAGGACATGCAAGCCGAGATTACGGCGCTGCGGGGCGCACGGAGGGTGACCCTGCGGCGGCTGCAATCAATATTGGGGAAGTTGAATTTCGCTTGCAGAATTATCCCCATGGGGCGGATATTCTGTAGACGGATGTCGCTGGCTACGGTAGGGATTGCGAAGCCGCATCATTTCCTAACAGTCTCTAGGGCCATGCGTGACGATGCAGAGGTATGGGCGATGTTCCTTGCAGATTTTAACGGGCGGGTGGTCCTTCAAAAGGAGGGCACCACCAGCGCAGAGCTAGACCTTCACACCGATGGTTCTGGAGCGATCGGTTGTGGGGCGTATCTCCAAGGGAGATGGTGCGCTGCGGCATGGCCGGAGGAATGGGAAGAGGCGGGTTTACTGCTGAACCCTACATTCCTGGAGCTGTTTCCTATGGTGGTAGCAGTGCACTTATGGGGTCCTTGTTTCAGGGACAGGCGAGTCATTTTCCATTCGGGTAATAAGGGGTTGGTTGAAGCCGTGAACAACATCACGGCGGCATCCGTACCAGTGATTAGATTGCTCAGGCATCTTGTGCTATGTTGCCTTCGCTTGAACATATGGTTTCAAGCAAGACACGTGACAAATGTGGATAACGGAATTGCTTACGCCCTCTCTCGGTTTCAGGAGGATCGTTTCAGGGCGCTGGCTCCTCGTGCGAACGCCCTGGGGGAGCTCATCCCCGGGGAGCTCTGGGAGATTGGAGCTGTCAGGTAACGAGACTCGTGAGACAGTCTGTTGCCCCAGCGACGTGGAACGCTTATAGACGCGTGTGGGCTAAATGGGATAGCCTAGTGGCACTGGCAGGTGGTGCCACGATGGAGGACAAGAGCGTAGGGATCCTGCTTTGGTACCTGCTGCGGTGCGCCGAGCAAGGTGAATCAAAACCCGTAGTAGGGAGACAGGTCACGGCGCTTGCTTTTATGTTTAAGCTTGCTGGGCAGAGGGACCTTACTAAGGAGTTTATAGTGCGCAAGGTGGTGCGCGGAATGTTCAGCGGTGCGCAAAGGCCAGATAGTAGGCGGCCAATAACATTTGCACTGTTGCTGAGATTGGCTCAGGAATTGGTGGTGGTTTGCAGAGATCCCTTTGAATCTCTACTTTTCCGAACGGCTTTTTCCCTGGCGTTCTTCGGAGCGTTTAGGATAGGGGAGTTAGTCGCGAACAGTAGACACGGTTCGGGGGGTCTGCAATTGGTGGATACCTGCCTCAGGGAAGGTACGGTGGTATTGTGGTTGCGGAGGTCAAAGACCGACCAAGTGGGTAAAGGAAGAGAAGTGGTTCTGCATCAGGTTGGCACAGAGTGTTGCCCATATGCATGTGTAGTGGAGTACCTTAAGCAGCGACCGGTGGGACGGTGTTCGCTGCTGGTCCACGCCGATGGAACGGCACTGTCTATGTATCAGTTTAAAAGAGTTTTAAAAAGCGCACTGCATCGGCTCGGTTTCAAGCAGTCCGACTTTGGGACACACTCCTTTCGGATTGGAGCTGCCACTGAAGCGGCTAGGTTGTGGTTGCCCGACGCGACAGTAAAGCGCATCGGGAGGTGGGACTCAGACCGTTTTCGTTCCTATGTACGGCCAAATGCAGTGATTTAATGGTGTTGCTTTCTACTTTCAGGGGAACAGAAGCAACTATGGATTGTGGGCCATTCCTACGTGTACTGGGCCCATAGGTTAGCCGCAGTTACCGAAGAAAAGGCACAACTGGGCTTTCCTGTTACGGACTTACGCGTAAGGTGGTGTGGCATTCGGGGTCTGCGATGGGCGCAGCTCGACGGCCTCTTGGAAACGTACGCGCAGCGTTACGGTCAGCCCAGTGTTATCATTCTTCATGCCGGCGGGAACGATTTGGGGACAGTTCCCATGAGACGAATGCTAAAGGTGATGAGACGAGACATCGAGAAATGGGTGAAGAAGTTCCCTGGCACGTTCCTTATCTGGTCTGAGATGATTAAGAGAAGATCATGGCGTAACGCGCGCGACCCAGTATGCTTAGATAAGGCTAGACAGAAGATAAACCAGCAGATTGCGAGCTTTGTGAGAAAACAAGGTTTCTCTGCCATCCGGTATAAAGATTTCGAACCGGTCGGCGCAGATGATTTTTTCGCAAAGGATAAGGTTCATCTTACGGAAATAGGGTATGAGTTGATGATGTTCGAGTTTAGGGAGAGTGTTTTGCGGGCCTTGGCTTTAATGTCTAGCAGGGGGGGATCGCAGCCTCGGGAGGCGTCCCTCGCATGCTCCGTGGCGGGAGGTGAGTTGCCCGGCCCACTGGCCTAAGGGGGCGATGGCCCCACCTCACAGGGCGTGCTTAAAGATAAGCATTGGGGCTTTGGGCAGGGCTCAAAGCGTGAGGTCACTGTTCGTGGCCGGGCTCCTCCCCCGGAAAGAAAGGACTAAATTAGTCATCTAAATAAGTTACGGTTGTTTGTTTACATTGTGTCAAAATAAAGCTGTGGCCCGTTGTTTCTCCCAACTCAAGTTGTCGTGTCAGTTATTCCATCAACTAGCCTGAATGGATCATGCATGGGTCATGGTCTGTAACCCACACTCTATTGAACCCAACATGTCAACCATCTTGTACAATGCAATAATGACAGATGTTACATTTCTTCAATAAACCAAAACAAACAGTAACAATCCACAAAGTCCCGATGTCCATATGGTTGTGACAGTCCTGAAAGGCCGTTTTTGGTGGGTCTCAGGAACCCTTAGCCGCAAAAGTGAGTCATTACAACAATTGGCTTTGCTTATCTGTGTATCAAGCAGCAAAACATCTTGTAAGTTATATTATAAGACAGCAGCATCTATGACCATACCAGTATATAATTGTATATATTAGTTGGTAAAATAAATGTTGTTAATTTGTCAATATTCTAAAATTCACTGAAAATATGGGATCCACTTAAAAGGTGACATTGAAAACGTCATATCTTTTTATTGAGCCAATTCATAAAATGGTTTGCATGTTTCATGTATGAGAGGGCCATTTACATCTCTGCAGTGGCAGGGCTTGGAATTATCCTTGTACTTGCCTGCTTTTGAGCATGTTTGGGAAAGGTATCAAGTACTAAAAGCTCCAATGATATATCAATATCTCCTCTCATCTACCCGCATCCCCTACACCTCTTTCAAATGAGAAGATAAGCATAACCCTCAGTCTCTGGAAGAGCTGAAGTCAGTTAAAATTTCACTTTTTATTCACAGTCTTCAAAATGAGCATTGTTTCTAAATTATTTTTCATTCTCATAGCTGAAAGAGCTGCTAATGCTCGTCTGTTACATATGTCACAAATATGTGAATTTTTCCCTAAACTACTGTGGTTCTTTAGTCCCAATTTGTTGTTTGGTAAGTATTTTCTACTGAGTTTCAAACATGTACTAACATTGTAATGTATTCTTTCCATTGTTTGGTTGCTTTTAGCGTCCCTTTGATATTTTAACTAGCTACACAACACATACTTATGTTACACTAGAGACTTACAATCTCTCTTAGTATATTTTTATGGGCTGTTAATAGCTGTACCATTACTGTTTTGTTTGTTCATATATTGGCCTATAATATATATTTTTTTAATATGGGAACTGTACACCTAGGTTCCTTGCATTGTCTTGTCGCACATAAGCTCTTGGGGTAAAACATTGTCTATTGCTAGTGGTATTTATTTCTCCCTACATATCATCACTAGAACAGCTTGCAATGTTGGATACTTTTTAGGACCAGTGTTACCCCTGAAGAAATAACTAATCCGTATCTTTAGTTATAATCACGCCGCATATATTTTTTTATTACACTAAAAGGTGCTTGTTACTGGAACTGTAAACTCTGTTTCATGGAAAGCACAAGAGCAAAATCCTTTCTGTTTGTTATTGAGGCATTCACTCACATATATTTTAAATGTACAATTCCATCAGCCCCATTAAATTCAGGCTATGTGTTAAATCGTAGCTTGTAACGTAGCTCGCAAAAAATTAAGGCTATTAAATTAGCCTCTTAAAGCAACCCACAGACGACTTACGGGTTAAGACGCAGTAAGGCCGAAAAAGCATATGGGATGAGCAACGTTGAACTTTGCGGCTGTAAATCCTTTGATCTGTCAAGCCCGTAACCACTACAATTCCAATCATGCTATTAAATTGCAACAAAGTCACTCGCGAGCAAGCCCGTAACATGCAACTTTATTTCAGGTATAATATTTGTTTTATATCGATCCCGGCAATTAGTGTGTTACAACATATACCGTAAATCGCATGTGATAGAATATCATATTTACGGATGGTTTTCTGAATTGGCAAATATTGCATTATTCTGGAATGTGGGTCCGATCGCAATTCGTATTTCTAGCCCGTAGGACTTTGAAATGTAACCCCCCCTTTTTCAGTGACGTAATGATGATGATCTCTTTTGCCATTGGCTCTGTCTAAACCCGTAACTACGGGTTTGTATAACTGATCCTGCGCAGGGCTGCAAATCCAACGTTTGACGAATGAGTTACGGGTTTGCGTCTCCAGCTCGTAACTTGCAGCCCCTTCTACTGGGCCAGATTTCAAGATTGCAGTAGTTGCAGGTCTCACATTGCCGATACGGGGCTCAAATTTAATGGGGCTGCATATATACTATTTTTAGAATGCCAATATGCAGTCCCCTAATGCAGCAGTAAGTGAGCTTTTTGAAGTAATTAGTAATTAGTGTATTCATTTTTCACATCTGACACTGACATAGGAATATGAACATCTCTCTCTCTATCTATCTATCTATCTATCTATCTATCTATCTATCTATCTATCTATCTATCTATCTATCCATACATCCATCTCTCCCTTTGAACTGTAAATACTGGTTACCCAGATATTGCTGTACCTTGCTATAGCTTTTAAAACATTTTTTTTAAATGTATTTATTATTTAGTATGATTATTACATTGATAGCTGTCTAAAACAAAAAAATAAAATATTTCATGAGGCAGAATGTGAACTGGATAAAGCAGAGACTGTAAAAGTCAAATCCTGTTTATCTGACTCATATACCACTAATGCTGCTCAGTTGTTACTTGATATATATCAAATAACTCTGTCAGTTTGTTAGGTTTCATAAGTAAGCTCTTAATGGTGTTTCAGATAAAGAATATGACTAATTGTCTACATGATCATTAAATCTTAAATAGCTTTAATGACAGTTAGTGTGGGAATGACCTAGTTCTAGAAGTACAATATATGAAAGCGTCCTATCTGTTTGGAAACACTATAAAGTACTGAAAAGGGACTAAAAGCCAATAATGTTAAGGATATAGGATATCAAAATAAATGCATGCACTTAGGCAGAACTGATGACAGGAGTAAGTGGAAATGCAGGGGAATGACAGACAAGTGTCTCAGTTCAAGTGTGCAGTAGTGGCAATGGTATATTTGGATGATGAATGAAATAATAAGGTTACAGTAAGCATGTCAAGTGTGGGGAAAGTCATAATGTGAATATTTGAACATTTACATAAGAAAAAGTACCACTGTGCTACTATATATATATATATATATATAAGTATATATATGCACTTGCTACTTGCCCGTCAACAATGACGGAAATCAAATTTAAGGCTGGGAATGCTGTAACTTCAGAGCTTATCGCGAGCCTCTCCTTCTGTCTACTATACGTGCATCGCGATAATTGCCGCTCATTGCAGGCCTCGTTAACCTGCGACTTTTGTGCTTGGTAATGGCATGTGTCTCTTTCCACCATCTCCCCCTGTCCATTGCCTGTGTCTTTCCTCTCTGTGTCTTCTGAATGTTTGCGTGGCGCGCGCCCACTGCCGTTGGTTTTATTTTCAAAGTCCCGCATGGCCTAGCGTTGTTCGTGTGTTACTGTCTTCGCCGTAGTGTATTTTTTAAGTCCTGCGTTCCTGCATTTGCTCAGCCTCGTTTTGAACATATTTCAGAATTTTTACGTCTTATCGGCCGAAATATTTTCCTCGCTTAGCCGATTTTCAATCGAGGAAAAACACCAAATACTGCTCAAATTCGCTTGCAACCTAACTTCCAGGCTTCCTGGCTCTCCCCCTGTGCTGTGTGTGAGTGTGTGAGTGTATTTGTTTTTAATTATCTTGCTGTTTTGGGGGGGGGTTACGCACTTTAAACTATTTTGGCGCTCCCACAGGCCTTGCGATGAGCACCAGTTGTGCTCATCGCGAGGCCTGCAATAAGTGCCTTTGGCGCTCATTGCAGCCTAAAAGTCCCACGGACCTGTCAGTCACGTGCCTCAACTGCTCGCCTTGCTTTGCATGGCTTGCAGTTGCTGCCTTCGCTTCGCGAGGGCCTTAATTATTTAACATTGCGTGAACAACATCGCAACATGACCAACACTGACAACTATATATGTGATATATGTATATATGTATATATATATATATATATATATATATATATATATATATATATATATATAGTACATTTGTGTCCACATTCGAATGTCTAAAACAAGTAAAAAACGTACCTCAGAGAAATACAGTTATTACACGGCATTCTGGGAAGCTGAGCAGGGACATGCAAATGTGCCTACAAAGCCTTTGCTCTTGCAATCCATAACCATTTTAAACATGGCTTCCTTTAAGCTTATTTCCGCTGCATTACACAGCTTTTTCGCAAAGCCAAGGTTGAAACAACATACGAGACACGTTACCACTCATCACGACCTCGCAAAAAACGGCCGCAACCCGCAAACAGGAAAAAATGAAAAACACAATAAATACACACAACACATACATAAAAAGCTTACCTACAGCAAAAGGGAGCATCCAGGACCTCAAAAATGAAGTTACACCTCAATTTAACTCAAAATAAAAGAGTTTAGACACTTGAAAATTCTCTAAGCGAGAGAAAAAATGGCCGCCGAACAAAACAAATACGAGGCTACAGCACTCTAAACACGTAAAACACCACAAGAAACTCGCAACACACCACAAAACACCTACGGATATTCTGCTACAGACGCATACCACACATTTGCCGCCATTTTAATGCGGAAGTACACAGCTACGGTAACGGTTTGGACTCACGCACGCACACTATTACACTGCACACATTCATCACGCTTACACAGCAGCTCCACACCACTAATGCTGCAGCAACATCAAAACAGATTGCCAGCTCTTCAACACAATGCTTCAAAATAGGTAAAGTATATTCATTTATTAATGTAATTATATATTTTATTATAATACACCAAACAGCATTAGCTACCTTACAATTTCATTGCCGTCATTTTTTGACGGGCAATTCTCTAGTATATATATAGTTGTTGTTCAGTCATTCAGTTTGTCTGACATTCTGTGACCCTATGGACTGCAGCATGCCAGGCACATCTGTCTGTGTTTCTGGTTGTGCTTATCCATATGATTTTCTTGGCAAAGATAGTGGAGTGGGATGCCAGTCCCTTCTCCAGTAGACCACGATTTGTCTGACCTATCTGCTATGACCTCGCCCATCATGGGTGACCCTACATGGTATAGCTCACAGACTATTTGAAATACGCAAGCCCCTTCACCACAACAATGTAGCTATCCAGAAGGGATATATATATATATATATATATATATATATATATACACATATTCACAAATAAGTCAATTCATATCACTCCAAAGGTCTTCTTCATGTCATATATATACAGTATGTTATGTTCAGATATACACAGTTGCTAATGTTATTATTTTGTTTCGAACCTCACAAGCAAGGACACAAGTGCTTTTTTACATGAATTACAGCGGTCCTTTAATGCTCCTTTTTGTTCATTAGCTTTCCAAAAGCAATTTGTGCCTAACCCTCTGACCAGCAGGCAGAGAAATAAACACTAGGATTGAGGTTCAGACAGCAATATATGAATGTAGCGGAACCCATCACTGTTTTACCCTGTTTTATGATTATTCCTGGTTAAAATATGATCCTACAATATGTATGCTGGTTGATGCTCTGCAGAATATTAGCCAGACTTTTGCAGACCTAGGCTAATAGATAATCCTATTACAGAGATTCAAGAGATAAGAAAGTTGTAAAGGATCCTTGCATTTTCCAAAGTGTTTTAATTCTCTGATAAGAACAAAGAGGTGTAATTGAATCAGTGTCTGATTGTATCAAAGTTGCCAGGGAGGTGTGACCCCCCTATTGTTCTCTTTGTGTGTATTGTGTGTAGCCAAATATGGGCATGTGTATTGCCTGGGGCCAAAGAGATGTATATATAGTTCTGCAATAACAAAATAAAGTCAGTATTCATTTGACTCCCAAATTGTGTGTCGTCCAATATGGGAGGTCGGGAATGGTGAAACTGTAGTGCCTCGTGGGTATTTTATCGTATACCAGTGGAGATTTTGGACTGCGTGTCCCAGCTCCGTTACATTTGTTGGCAAGTGGTGGAATTGTTCCCACGGTCAGAAGGACAGCTACAGGAGACACCATTCCGTGGAGTACAGATTGAGGGCAACGCTAGTATCCGTACAGCGCCCCTGGCTACAGCAGGATGGAACCGGCTAGTTTTCGGACAGCGTTCCATGAGGAGGATGAGAAGGAGGCCGCAGACTACAGGGAAACAGACAGAAAGGAACTCTGGTATGATGCCCTGCAAGATGCCCAATGGCGGCGAGGTGAGAGTCTCCCCAGTGATGAGCAGCGGCTACAGAAGCGTGTGGCGATGCGGATGTATCTATTGGGAGAGCAGCCCCTGGATGAGTGGGTGACAAGACTAGAGACCCTGGTATGGCGAGAGATCTGGCTAGACAACGCATACCAGGCCCTCTGGTGGTATACTGTTCGACTTACCCCCTGGACGGCTGAACACGACTTACCGGAGGGGGATGATTATGATGGCCAGGGTTTATTATGGGATGCCTTGGAGGACGATATTGATCTTGGCAGCACGGAGGGGTCTAGGTTTTGGGACATCTACGACTACCGGATGGGCATGTATGTCTGGGATGATGAAGGCGAGGTGAGCAAAGACATGACCCACCTGGTAACGAGAGAGTGGGAGCTGGAGCAGGACTACCAACACCTGCTCAGCCTTGTGCAGCCCCAACCTACTCGACAAGCAGAACCAGACTTCATTGACTGGTCCTGGGATGACCTCCAGATGGCAGGTAGAGATGGGACAGAGGTCTCTCTACCGGCCCTCCAGGGGGCAGAAGGTGTCGTCCTTCCCCCTCAGCGGCAGTGTGAACCCCAGGGGGCAGGAGGTGTCGTCCTTCCCCCCCAGCGGCAGTGTGTACCCCAGGGAGCAGAAGGTGTCGACCTTCCTCCACAGCGGCAGTGGGTACCCCAGGGAGCCGAAGGTGTCGTCCTTCCCCCCCAGCGGCAGTGTGTACCCCAGGGAGCAGAAGGGGCCGTCCTTCCTCCCCAGCGGCAGTGTGAACCCCAGGGGGCAGAAGGTGTCGTCCTTCCCCCTCAGCGGCAGTGTGTACCCCAGGGAGCTGAAGGTGTCGTCCTTCCATCCCAGCGACAGTGTGTACCCCAGGGAGCTGAAGGTGTCGGCCTTCCCCCCCAGCGTCAGTGTGTACCCCAGGGGGCCGAAGGTGTCGTCCTTCCCCCCCAGCGGCAGTGTGTACCCCAGGGAGCAGAAGGGGCCGTCCTTCCTCCCCAGCGGCAGTGTGAACCCCAGGGGGCAGAAGGTGTCGTCCTTCCCCCTCAGCGGCAGTGTGTACCCCAGGGAGCTGAAGGTGTCGTCCTTCCTTCCCAGCGGCAGTGTGTACCCCAGGGAGCTGAAGGTGTCGGCCTTCCCCCCCAGCGTCAGTGTGTACCCCAGGGGGCAGAAGGTGTCGTCCTTTCCCCCCAGCGGCAGTGTGAACCCCAGGGGGCAGAAGGTGTCGTCCTTCCCCCCCAGCGGCAGTGTGTACCCCAGGGAGCAGAAGGTGTCGACCTTCCTCCACAGCGGCAGTGGGTACCCCAGGGGGCCAAAGGTGTCGTCCTTCCCCCCCAGCGGCAGTGTGAAACACAGGGGGCAGGAGGTGTCATCCTTCCCCCCCAGCAACAGTTTACCCTAACCAGGGGAGACACCAATCTCCCACACGGCGCAGATGGGACCGTGGTCTCTGCGCCCACAGCTTGTCCAGATCCCCAACTACCATCACTGGGACAACCGGAGGAGGGGGTAAGTACAAATTCCCCTCCCCAGCTAACTTCTAATGTGGCCCCAGGGTTAACAGAGGAAATGTTAACCCCCACTGACCCCCACGTTTCCCTGGCTACTGAGCCGAAATATGTCCCAAGTACCCCAGCAGAAGAGCTGACAGCGGGGCAGAGTGCAGTCGGCCTCTGCCCTCCCTTTGTCCCTTGTACAGAGCAGGATGTCCTGCAGGTTATACCAGCAGAAGAGCTGGCATCAGGGCAGAGTGCCGCTGGCCTCTGCCCCTCAAGTCCCCTCAGCGTGTTGCCCCCTCACCACAGCAAAATATCCAGGTACCTGGTTAGACTTCCCCCCAAAGGAGAGATGTGTGACGAAGTGCCCTTCGCCACCTTGGCTTGGAGGGGACTGTTTGCCAGCCTCCTGCCCTGCGACTATGGCCCTGGTACATATTGCCCTTTGGAACCAGTGTTCGGCCATACCAGAGTATAAGTCACTCATTCTGGCCCTTTACATACAGGGGGGTCATTCTGTACTTGCCCTGTGTGAACCATGATACCCCAGATAACTGTGCCATGAAGCCCATTCATATAATGAAAGACTATGGGAAAGACTTTAGCTACATGGCAATTGAACTGTGTGAAGAGGATCTGAGCGCTATTCGGTGGTTTTGTGCGCTCAGATCCCAGCTATCTGGGGATATGGGAAATGTGAGTAAATGTGAATTGCAGTAATGCTGATGGGTTGTCAAACTAGAGAATTGACCAACAAATACTTTTGTCCGGACATCCCCAGGCCGATCCGTTGGGATCAGACCGTGTATGCCGGCTTATGGTCACGGGGGAGGTGTGTAGCGGAAACCATCACTGTTTTACCCTGTTTTATGATTATTCCTGGTTAAAATATGATCCTACAATATGTATGCTGGTTGATGCTCTGCAGAATATTAGCCAGACTTTTGCAGACCTAGGCTAATAGATAATCCTATTACAGAGATTCAAGAGATAAGAAAGTTGTAAAGGATCCTTGCATTTTCCAAAGTGTTTTAATTCTCTGATAAGAACAAAGAGGTGTAATTGAATCAGTGTCTGATTGTATCAAAGTTGCCAGGGAGGTGTGACCCCCCTATTGTTCTCTTTGTGTGTATTGTGTGTAGCCAAATATGGGCATGTGTATTGCCTGGGGCCAAAGAGATGTATATATAGTTCTGCAATAACAAAATAAAGTCAGTATTCATTTGACTCCCAAATTGTGTGTCGTCCAATATGGGAGGTCGGGAATGGTGAAACTGTAGTGCCTCGTGGGTATTTTATCGTATACCAGTGGAGATTTTGGACTGCGTGTCCCAGCTCCGTTACAATGAAGTTGTCCAAAAGTTATCTATAAATATTTGTGTAGATTTATTTTAAATATAATATGCCACCAACTATTTGTAAGAATAACTTTCCTTGTGTGTGAACGGGACACTATTCATGAGTAAAAGCGGTGTGTTTGATAAATGACTTGTATATGATCATTTGTACATTGGTATAAAAATAAATATTAAAAAATCTTCATGGATAAGATACAAAGCTTTCCCCCTCGCCTCCACCCTTACCCTCTTACCGGGGTTTTTCTTTTTTTCTTGCTGTTGCCAAGATTAATCTCAGTACTGCTGTGAATTGACTGATTTATTGACTGATATTAAGAAACACACAAAACATTGTAAGAAATTCAGAAAGTTAATATGTATTAAATTAAGGAAATTATTGGAACATATCCTAGATCAGATAATAATACAATAGACCTTATAATTAATATATGGATCTCAGGGGGTTGGAAATTGGAATTTGTTTAGATTCAAGGACAATGTCTATATTGTTGAGAATTATGCAATGTTGTGAAGTATAAATATTGAGGATGGGTTGTGTGGGGGAGGGGATGGGGTGAAGGAGGGGGGGGGGGAAAGGCAAACGTCTCTTTCCCTCCTCTCTCCACCCCTTCTCTTCGATGTCGCATTTTTGGGATGGTTTAGTTGTTTCAAGTACTGAGATAGATTGGGATATGAACCAATCGTTAAACAAGAATATATTATAGTGCTATGTTTATAAGTAGGCTACCTTGGAAAAAAAGGACCTAACATTTCCTTTGTCGAATTGACACACCCATTATGGGAGAGATATATTGGGAGTTAAGTTCCCATAAAAGAAGGAGAATGTATGTGTATATGAATGGGTTAGTAGAGGTTTTTTCTAAGAAAGATATAGAAGAAATGCGGGAGGAATGAGCAGATACCATTTAAGACCAGCTCATAATCTGGGAAAGACAAATATTCCTAGAATATATTTAAAAGATAATGGGGATTAAATAATATCTGTTAATACACAGGGTCTTAATTCCCCTCAAAAAAGAAATATAATTACAAATAATCTCCTAAAAATGAAATCAGACATAATATGTCTCCAGGAGACACATTGGAAGATAGGTACGACTTATAAAATTAGGAATAAATATCTCTTGGATTGAATCGATTCTTGTTACAGAACTAAAACTAGAGGAGTATTTATCATATTTAGTAGACATAGAAGAACATAAAATAATTGACTCAGAAGATCGATATATTATCTGGATTGGGAAAGTAAATAATATAGATATAACTTTGGTAAATATTTATATACCCAATAAGAAACAAATAAACTTTCTGAAAAAGATGTTAAAAACAGCATATAAGGTGAAAAAAGGAGCAATGATAATATGTAGGGATTATAAACCCTAAAAATGATAGATCATCAGAAAAAAACACTTAAATCAGATAGAACTATAAATGATACAGCTCAGAAATTCTACAAAGATATACTAAATTATGATTTATTGGATACATGGAGACTATTTAACCCAGAGAGCAGAGATTACACCTTCTTTTCCAAGAGACATAATTCTTATTCAAGAATTTACTATTTTTTTCACAGATAATACAATTTTTAACATAACTCATTCAGCTGATATAATATTAGTTCCATGGTCAGATCATTCCTTGATTAGTTTAAGCATCAGTGATAATCAGTATCATAAAAAAAGAAAACATTGGAAAATAGATACCTTTATATTTAGAGATCAAGATCAAATTAAAGATGTGAAAAAATAAATAAACAATTTCTTTTCAGATAATGTCAACTCTCATATATCACCATTTATTGTTTGGTGTGCCCACAAAGCTGTTATTCGGGGGATTTTAATTTCCAAAGCGGCGAGTATTAGAAAAAAGAATGGCAAACCTCTTAGAGAATTATACCTGGAACTAGATAATTTACAGAAACAAAATAAATTAAACCCCAAAAAAGCTTACACTATTGATATTAACAAAATAAATCTTCAAATTAAAAAATTTTTACAACTCCAATCAGATAGGCTAATTTGGCGATTTCAGCAACAACATAATTTTCTGAGTAATAAAACGGGCACTTTTTTGGCAAATAAACTTAAAAAAAATAAACAGCAGCAAAAAATAAACTATTTGATAGACCAGGATAATAAACATCATTATCAGCCCAAAGAAATAGGGGATATTTTCTTAAAATTCTATAAAACATTATACAACCTTGATACAAATGAAGGGTTAATAAAACCAAACAAAATACACATTGATAAGTTTCTATCAAAGATTAGTTTGCCAAAAATATCAGAAGAAGATCTGGAGATATTAAATAAAGAAATTACCCAGAAAGAGCTAATAAAGGTAATTCAAAATTTAAAAACAAATAAAGCGCCAGGTATAGCCGGCTATGATAATCAATACTACAAACTGTTTTCTAAGGAATTAGTTACTCATCTATATAATATGTTTAACGAAATAAAATATAAAGGTGAGATACTGCCAGAAATGACAGAAGCTAGAATAATAAATATTTTAAAACCAGGTAAAAATCCAGAGAACTATATAAACTACAGACCCATATCGCTCCTAAATGAAGATATAAAAATGTGCTCAAAAATATTGTCCAATAGATTAAACTCTATTATTCTGAAACTAATACATCCAGGTCAAACTGTTTATTAAACCAGTAGACAAACCTTGGATAACAATAGGCGCCTTATGGACATAATGTCCTATTCAAATAAGAATGGGATCCCCATGCTGACTCTGTCATAAGATGCGGAAAAAGCGTTTGAAAAAGTCAGCTGGGACTTTTTAAAGGCAGTCATGTTAAAATTTGGAGCCCTATATTCAAGCCCTAGAGCAATAATTTCGGGGTACGGCTTTGAAACAGAGAAATTCATAATCACAAATGGCACCCTCCAAGGCTGCCCATTATCTCCATTGTTGTTTGTACTATTTATAGAACCCCTTGCACAATTAATTAGAGATACAACTGGAATAAAAGGAGTAATGATTGGAAAATACGAATATAAAATACAACTCTTTGCGGATGATATAATTTTGACACTAGTAGATCCAGACAAATCTTTATATCATCTGCAAAAAATCCTGGAAGAATACGGTTATTTAACATATTTAAAAATAAATTATTTGAAAATGGATGTAATACCAGGGGGGATAAGTAAAGATCAAATATTAAGATTAAAAAATATCCATAATTACAACTGGAAATCAGGTTATATCACCCATTTGGGTTTAACATTTTCATTTAAAGTAAATAGGATACTGAAAGTAAACATTGAACATAAAAGTAAGCAAATAAAAATGACAATAATTGCTAAAATCTTGTATATTTTCAGAGCAATTCCAGAAGTTTCGCCAAAGTATTTATTGAATGACCTTCAGAAAATGATAGATCATTACTTATACGGGGGGAAAAAAAACAGATTAAAAATATCTATAGTTAAAAGACCATTCATTGAAGGTGGAATCTCATCCCCAGCAATTGCAGATATCCATGACGCAATTATATGGGCTCATATAGCAAGATGGAATAAATTAGACCCGAAAATGAGGTGGTACGAGATTGAACAATAATTTGTATATCCCATTTCATTACATATGGTAATCTGGTCTTCACAGATGAAAAATAGCATGATACTAAATCTTCCCAGAAGTATTAAATCATTGATTAAGTTTTTGTACAAAAATAAAAAGAATATGAACATTTGTAGTTATCCATCATTAGGAGCCCCAATAGTTGTTGTCCAGTGTTTATAATAACTTTATCACTCTTATGAAAGAAAATAGTGAAGCAAAGGTAATGGGGGATCTTTATCTAAATGGAAACCTACTTAGTCAGGAGAATATATCCAAGAAAATAAATTCTAAGAGCTTCAACTGGCTACATTATCTAACATTACAGACTAGTTTTCTACAAATCTGATACAAATTAAATAATATGAATGAGCAGATTACCTTTGAGAAATTAGTTTTATTAAATAATAAAACTCATCTAATATCAAAATGTCAAAAAATTATTAATAATTCTAGAAAATTGGAAAAAACAACAATAATTAAAACCTGGGAGAGAGATTTAAAATAGGAATAGAGGGTTGGAAAGAAGTTTTCAAATTAGTTAAAAAATCTTCCCTATGTCCATCATATAATGAAATGTTCTTTAAAATTGCTCAAAGATGGCATTTAACTCCTGTAGACATTAATAGATTCGATAGCTCCTCACAAACTTTGTGCTGGAGAAGTTGTGGTAAACAAGGTTCCCTTCAACATATTTGGTGGGATTGTGAAAAAATTAAATTTTTTGGCTCCAGTGTAAACATCAATTCACTACAATAGCAGGGCTCCGAGCGTAACCCTAAAATAGAGAATATGATATTACATTTGGAAGTAAATATATCACCCCAGGCCTTAAATATTTAATATTTCATATTATGCTAATGGAAAAAAAGATTATATTAAAATATTGGAAGAACACTCAGACCCCAAGATGGCAGGAAGTGATACATTCAGTTTCAAGAAATTATGCTTTGGAAAAGGATTGGCCCTCAATAGGCCCAACAAAAAGAAATCCCTATATAAATTGGTTGTATTAGGAAAATGATATTAATAAGTAAAAAAATGTTTTCCCCTCTATTCCTTATGTATTAATCAATAGATATGTCTCAGGAATATTGTTAAATAAGCAATAAATAAAAGGAAAGGAAGAAGGGAAAAAAAAGAAGAAAAACCTCAGTAATTGAATAAATGGTGTGAACGATGATAAATATTGTTTCTTTTCTTGTTTTTTATAAGCAACATATGATGATATTAAATTATATAACGAAATATATGCAGGTAAAATGAACATTTTGTACTATTTTGTAAATTATGTAAAATTTGTATGGCTTTCACCTCTCCTTCTCTCTCATTATTTTCTTCCATGCCCTACAGGGCTTCTCACTGGCATTGCCTACATTTTGAACTTCCCTGGCTTGCTTCATATTATCAGAGGGTCTCTAAAAGTGTACTGCCTGCTCCCTTATTCACAACCTACACACTACTCTTGCTCTCACCTTGATACAGATTAATCTCTCAGATACACACTCTAACAAACAGTACCATGATACCATGATATCCCCTTACTCAGTGTCTGCTTATCACTAACTCTTGAAAACAGAGTATGTCTCAATGATTCTGAAACAGAATTTTACCAATGATGACTTACAATTAATTAATTAATTAATTCAGACAATCAGCCAATAAAGGCACAGTATGTTACTTTCTATAGGTTTCTTAATTTAACACATAATCCACAATTATTATGCAGCCTACCTAGCCAAAGGAAATGTTTTGTTCACTCAGTCATTTGTGGTGAGATCCTTCATCAAATATACTTCTATTAAAGGGATACTTTAGTTTGGAAAAATCCTCACATATTCAAAGATGTTGGTAACAAGCTAACAACAGTAGCATTTATGTAAAACATGCGCATAAAAGTATTTCTAGAGAAAATTTGCTTGCGTCTTTAGAATGTCTATCTTGGACTGGTATTTGGTCTGGGAAACAGTTATCCTACAGGGATTAAAACTTCCATTAAGTTCAGGTGGTGGTTTTTCAATAGAACTTTATATAATTTTTTTTTTATCTGAATCCACGTTTCCTCATAGTTGTCTAATCATGTCAGTAACCGAATGCCATTAAAGCAAAATTGTATATAGTAGATAAAAAATAGACGTTTTAAACAAATTTTCCAGTTGTCATGTCAACTTCTCCATAGCATCATATGTAGCCTGTAACCTCCCCCAGCCCCAGTGAATTGCCCTGTGACCTCCCCCAGCCCCAGTGAATTGCCCCTGTGACCTCCCCCAGCCCCAGTGAATTGCGTGGCAGTTTTCCTTTAGATTACTGTAATACCCAGGACAAGGTCTGTGTCCCTTCATTTACCCCCAGTCCCAGTGAATTGCCCTCCAGCGCCCAGCGAATTGCCCTGTGACCTCCCCCTGCCTGGGTGAATTGCCCTGTGACCTCCCCCAGCCCCAGTGAATTGCCCCCTCACATCTTTGATGGACGAAAAGTTTAATTTTAGTCTCATCAGACCAGAGCACCTTCCTCCATACATTTTGGGAGTCTCCCACATGCCTTTTCGCAAACTCAGAACATGCCATTTTGTTTATTGCAGAAAGTAATGGCTTTCTTTTGGCCACTCTGCCATAAAGCCCAACTCTATGGAGCGTATGGCTTATTGTCCTCCTATGTACAGATACTCCAGTCTCTGCTGTGGAACTCTGCAGCAAATCAAGGGTTACCTTAGGTCTTTGTGCTGCCTCTCTGATTAATGCCCTCCTTGCCCGCTCCGTGAGTTTTGGTGGGTGGCCGTCTCTTGGCAAGTTTGCTGTCGTGCCATCTTCTTTCCATTTGGTTTTGATAGATTTGATGGTACTCCTGGGGATCATCAAATATTTGGATATCTTTTTATAACCAAACCCTGACTTGTACTTCTCAACAACATTGTCCCTTACTTGTTTGGAGAGTTCCTTGGTCTTCATGGCAGTGTTTGGTCATTGGTACCTCTTGCTTAGGTGTTGCAGTTTCTTAGGCCTTTGAAAAAAAGGTGTGTATATGTAATGACAGCTCATGTGACACTTCAATTGCACACAGATGGACATAATTTCACTAATTATGTGACTTCTGAAGGTAATTGTTTGCACCAAAGCTTTTATGGGCTTCATAGCAAAAGGGGGTGAATACATACGCACATGCCAATTTTCTGTTTTCTATTTCTAAAAAATAGTTTTATGTATATATTTTTCTCATTTCACTTCACCAACTTAGACTATTGTGTTCTTATCCATCACATAAAATTCAGATTAACAAAATATTGAACTTAAGGCTGTAATGTAACAAAATAGGTAAAAAGTCAAGGGGGTGAATACTTTTGCAAGACACTGTATATATTAACAACTTGCTTACATTTTTAAAAATATATTTTATATTGAAAGCAAAAAAATGCTATTACATGGAACATAGCATTTTAAAACAATTGTAATAAAGTCATCTGGGTCTGAAAAACCATTTATAATCAATAAAATTCAAATTTTGGCTTTGATTCAGCTCTGTGGTCTCATTTTTTGTTTTTCTTCCAGAAAATTACAACTTTTAAAAACCTAACAATGTAAAATAACGAAAACAAATCTATTAAACTGAGGAAATACAACAGCTTGAGTTTCTGACAAATGTATGTTTCTGACGAAATATCTTATATGAAGAAAAATATTACATGGCAGTGTAACCCCCGAGTAATTTGTCATTCATTTTTATTTTTCCTGTTTATCCATGAAAACCATGTTTGTCGTACAGTGTCAAACAATTTTCGAAAGAATAAATCAATATTTCCGGATATGCCACTTCATCAATTGTGTTAATAATTAGGTGCCGATAAAGAGTAAGTGTTTTCCAATTAGTTACAACGTGGAGTTTGATAATACCAAAAACCGTGAGTAAAGGTGTTTTTATCTGTAGCCTTTAAAGCTTCAAGGATTGTTCCCAACAAGTACAATTGGGGGTAAATATTAACTGTCAGTCATATATGTCATGGAGGTTGCCATTTTCTCCAAAGTCTCTGAGTAGCTGGCCATGACCCCATGTGTGTAAATATGACACACATTGACAGCCTCTAAAACACTTAAAGCAAGTGAGCTGTATTATGAATGCATCTGATAGAGGAGAATTAGTAGTGTATGAAAATAATTGTTTGCTTGAAAAAATACCAAAATTAACATTTACACTGAAGTTTGCTGAATTTCTTGCATTTGCAAACTGTTTTTTTATCATTGTTGACACCCCCTGAAAATCCCAGGGAAAATTAGCATACAAAATACATTGTATCTTTTTGGTCTGTGAATTGAGCTGCAGTTTTCCTTTAGATTACTGTAATACCCAGAACAAGGTCTGTGTCCCTTCATTCCCCCCCAGCCCCAGTGAATTGCCCTCCAGCTCCAGTGAATTGCCCCATCACCTACCCCAGCCCCAGTGAATTGCCCTCTAGCCCTAGTGAAATGCCCCTGTGGCCTCCCCCTGCCTGGGTGAATTGCCCCGTGACCTCCCCCAGCCCCAGTGAATTGCCCAAACACATCCCCCAGCTGCAGTGAATTGCCCCATCACCTGCCCCAGCCTCAGTGAATTGCCCCATGACCTCCCTCAGCCTCAGTGAATTGCGACCATCACCAACCCCAGCCACAATGAATTGCCCCATGACCTTCCACAGACCCAGTGAATTGCCCCTATAACCTCCCCCAGCCCCAGTGAATTGCCCCATCACCTACCCAGTCCCTGTGAATTGCCCCGTGACCTCCCCCTGCCTGGGTGAATTACCCTGTGACCTCCCCCAGCCCCAGTGAATTGCCCCCATCACATCCCCCAGCCACTGTGAATTGCCCCATCACCAACCCCAGCCACAATTAATTGCCCCATGACCTTCCCCAGACCCAGTGAATTGCCCCTGTAACCTCCCCAAGCCCCAGTGAATTGCCCCATCACCTACCCCAGCCCCTGAGAATTGCCCTATGACCTCCCCCAGCCCCAGTGAATTGCCCCTGTGACCTCCTCCAGCCCCAGTGATTTGCGCCATCACCTCCCTCAGCCCCAGTGAATTGCCCCAACACCTCCCCCAGCCCCAGTGAATTGCCCCTGTAACCCTCCCAGCCCCAGTGAATTGCTCTCCAGCCCCAGTGAATTTTCCTGTGACCTCCCACAGCCCCAGTGAATTGCCCTTTCACACAGACACTCACTCAGACACTCACACTCAGACACCCAGACACTCACCCACACTCACACAGATTCACTCTCACTCACAGACTCACTCTAACTCACACACTCTCACGCTCACTTTCACTCACACACTCTCACTCACACATACACACTTATTCACATACTCACACATACAGTACATACTCACACAGACACACTCACACAGACACTCACACAGACACTCACTCAGGCACTCACACTCACACAGACATACAAACTCACTCACACAGACATACAGACACAAACACACACATTCACACAGACACACACACTTGCTCACACAGACATACACACTCACTCACACAGACACACTCACACAGACATACACACACACTCACAAAGACATACACACTCACTCACACAGACTCACTCACACAGACATAGACTCACTCTCATTCTCACATACTCACACAGACACACACACACACTCACTCACAGACACACACACTCACTCACACAGACACTCACACTCAGACTCTCACTCACACACTCAAACTCAGACACTCACACTTAAACACTCACACACACACTCAGACATGCACATACTCAGACACTCACACACACACTCACACAGACACACTCTCACTCACAGACACACTCACTCACACACACACACACACACACTCACTCACACAGACAAACTCGTGGTCCACCGTCGTCCCCCCTTCTCCCTCCTCCTCCTCCCTCCTCCTACCTAGATTGATAGCTGTGCTCGGAGATAATCGGAAGCAGCAGTGACATCACCGCTCTTTGCTGATTGGTGCAATTAATTAGCTTGGGTACGGTTTTACACAATCGTACCCTATAGCGCAGTGGCCATTTCTCTGGTTGTCTACATCACCCCCAGCACAACACTTTTGCTTTGCAAAAATAGTTTGCTTTTTTTCATGCAAACATTTTTGCTAGGTGGCTTATAATGCTCCTCCCTCTACAAGATGCATTCATAACCCACCTCACTTGAATATGCCTTTACCTGAATAGCTAGGAAATATTTAATGTATCTCTTTAGGAACCAAATGCATTCTCTGTATAACTTTAGAATTAGTCTCCAAAATGGTGTTGTTTCTACAACTATATCTAGAAAATGTTCGGCTTCTAAACCACTCGTTGTAATCTATGGTTATAGACAGATCCTATTCCCACTGTACGTTATGTTTAGACAATGAGGCAGAATCTTCCTTGGCAATGCAGAAGATTAATTCCTACCTTAGGGCTTAGATTATATTAATGCAGTAAGGTGTCTACATACTTCTGTTTTGGTAAAAAGCGTTGGTCAAATTGGTTATCTTATCTTTATGTCTGTTCCTTATGTGCTAGTTATGGAATCAAGTTAATACAAAGTTAATAAATAATCAATGCTGTCTGTTGTGGTGTTTTTTTTTATTACTGCTTAAAAAAATCAGAAGAGAAAGTTCTAATTTTCAGAAAAACTATAAAGAAATATGAGCACTTATAAAATGAACAAGTGGTAGGATTAAGACTCCTACAATCAATTATCTAGATGCTATAAATTATTTCAGTATAAAGTGTTTGAAGTGGTCATATTCACAATTCTCTTGAGGATTGTTCTGTATTTTTCTCTGTTTTAAACTGTCTCACTGTGAATATATTAATATAACAAAGGTATTTAAAGGGGACCAACACAATTCATACCATCAGATGATGCAATTAGTATTATACTTATTATTTATTATGTATTATTTTATGGGTTTGTGGATGTATAAATATAGATTTGATAATCTTACAATTATTACATGTAATGGTGATTTCTAGGGTCAGAATAGGATGGAGAAGAGGGAATTAAGTGAAAAGGAGAGTAAGAAATAATGGGAATAGTGCAAGTGAATGGAGGGCAACTGTGCCAACTTCTCTGTTTAAGATAGGGGTCCATCCAGGTCAATAAAGAGGCAAATATATATATGTGAATAGACCATATCTATGTAAAATATTATTTTCTCCCACATACTAAATTGAATCCTCCTTTTCTCTAGGCTGCTGCCAATAACAGTAGCTCTATTACTGAATGACAAAGAACGAGAATAAGGGAAAGATGTAGAATGACAGTAAAAGAGAGAGAGGAAGAGAAAATTAAAGAATGTGAGAGATAATGGGAGAGTGAGAGAAAGAGAATGAAAGTGGATCTAGAAAAAGTATATCCTGTCATCAGTTATACAATAAACATCTGTAAATATTTTGATAAGACATAATGAACTTAATTTCTTATGATTAAAAATAAACATTGACATGTTGACATTAGAATTTTTTAAGTATTGATGTATAGTTCACTGTACATGTGTTTTGCATGCCAGTCACTACAGAATGTAGATCTATATATACTACTTAAATAACTTAGCAATAAATATTATACCCCATTGTACTTTACATACAGTAACATTCAAGAAATATATAATATGAACAAAAAAAATAGTTTATTAAAATGTATTTTAATATAGCATCATGACAGATAAATTTGAATTATGTAGAACATGTAGAACATCACAGTTGAAATCTTCCACTTCCTTTCACTAGTGCTTAGGACAATCAGATACTTGAGGGGTACGGTAGTGGCCATTAATGAGGTCAACTTTTTTTATTTTATTTACATTTAAAGGTTTTAATATTAATTAATGGTGAACTGAAAAGTAGGTTTAACGTGAAAATTACATATACTAGTCCTTTAATAGATTTCAACTACCATATATACTTGAGTATAAGCCGACCCGAGTATAAGTCATGATGCTATATTATCTGTCATGATGCTATATTAAAATAAGCAAAGGCACCTATTTTACCGCAAAATACTGGGAAAAATGAGTGACTCGAGTATAAGCCGAGGGTGGGAAATGTGCAGCCCCCTGTGTCCCTCTTGTGCCCTCTGTGTCCCCCTCTTGTGTTCCCTTTTCTTGTGTCCCGATGCAGGAAGGAGCATGGAGGAGCGGAGGAGCAGATGGAGGTAAGTGAGGGGAAAGGGAGAGGGGGAGGTATTTAGAGGGGTAAAGTAAGGAGGGGGGTTTAGAATGAGTAGGGGAGTTGAGGATAAGGAGGGGGGAGGGAAAGAGACACGGGTGGTTATCGAGACTCCGGGGGGTTATAGAGACACGGGGGGGGGGGGGGGGGGTTAGAGAGACACGAGGGGAGAGTGACTCAAGTATAAGCCGAGGGGGCCCTTTTCAGCCTTAAAAAAAAGGCTGAAAAACTCGGCTTATACTCGAGTATATACAGTACTCAAGGGGTCTAATAATAGTATTGGAAACTTTTTCAAGGGAACAGAATAACTAGGATGGTATATGATGCTGAAATAATCTTTTCAACAATTTAAACACACATTCTTGAATAATTAAATATATTAAATATTTTTGTCCTAGACCTGTACTATTAATATATATCTTCAGCAGGAAAAAGTACAGTATTTGTCTCTGTTAACCATACTGAAAATATTTACTTGTTGCAAGGTTCTTATAATATTAAAGAGGACCTGTTTTGAAATTAACGCAATTGATCTGCATTCCCATGTGGCCAATATATGATCACCATATCAGAGCTCTGATGGGAAATACTGACGTTCACATGGTTTAAATTATTTAAAAAAAAATTACTTGACATATAATGAAAGAACAAGTCTTTATTGTCTAGCGTTATTACAGATGTGGAAAGGTGCTCTTGGTAAATTTGGTATACGCGTTTCTTGTACATCTGGTTTGCCAAAGCTATTGCAAATAATACTGCATTTGAGATAAATATTTAGAAACACCATTGTCTTTTTTTTTTTTACGCTGTGATATTTATCATCATTTTGTCATTTCTGAAATCCCAAAATGATTTAAAAAGTTCGTATTTTATTAATTTTGAAACAATTCAGGGACATCAAAGAGTTTCATACATAAACATCAAAGAAATACCCAAAATCAGAGATTTCTAGCTAAGACAGTTAAGTTCAT
This sequence comes from Discoglossus pictus, assembly GCA_027410445.1. Taxonomy (NCBI): domain Eukaryota; kingdom Metazoa; phylum Chordata; class Amphibia; order Anura; family Alytidae; genus Discoglossus; species Discoglossus pictus. Next base: position 358,179,501 of record CM050166.1, on the reverse strand, counting down.
TTAATATCCTCTGGTTTTCAGAGGATTAAATTACAGCATATAAAATTCTTGGAATCTGGGGTACTGTATGTGTAGTATTTATTGCCTTTTTTAAAAGACAAAAAAACCCACTGTGACAGCAAAGTCCATTATGTTTCAAGTTATCGGTTTTGTAAGTTATCACAAGAACAGGCAATAAATTCTATAAGAGAGCCATTTTAATATGTTTGTTCTTGAGTCATAATGAACATTTTGAAATCATTCTTTGTGAAATGAAATTACATGTATATTTAATCATAAGTATTTTCTTTCTCTAAAGTGTAACATTTGATTAATATATTTAATTCAGTTGATGCTTAAAGGTATTTTTCTGTATGCATCATATATGAGCCTTGGATTGTTGACAATAAATCATTCCAGAGATATTCAGCATTGAAAGTGGACTCCTGTATGCTAATGTGTGTCTCATAGAGTTGGAGAATGGTGAAGAAGGGGATCTATCAACATGGTTATGTCTGGCTACTAAAGAGACAGGTAAGCAGTTTTCAATCCTAGGACCTTATTAAATTAGCCCACGTAGTTCCCTCGGTCCTCGCAAAAGACAGTTTTTTTGCGGTTTGCGAGGACCGATTCCCCAATACGTCCCTCGCAGCCTTCTTTGCGAGACACAGAAAAATGGCAGAGATAGGCACCGAGAGGGCTACAGCGTAACACGCAGCCATAAATCTATGAGGTGAACCTCGCACCTCGGAAGAATCCCTACAGCAAGGGCTCCTAAAGTCTCTACGTGCTGCCTCGGAGCAGCACGATACTGCCGTGTGATGCTCCCCCCTGCTCCCTAAACACATCCCCATGCTCCAGGGGTCCCTATAGAGACCCCTGCAGCCTCCCCACATTAATTCCTTGCAGCGGGGGTCCCCGATTGGCATCAATCAGCTCCCTGTGGCATTTAAAATTTTTAAATTCCCTGCCGCGGGTCCTTAAAGGGCCCGCGGCACACTATTAACCATCCCGGCCGTGGGAATACTGCAAGTACCCCTGCGGCACCTAACATTAACCTCCACAGTGCTGGTGGTCCCCATCGGGACCCCCAAAGTCTCCACAATATTAAACCCTTGTTGCAGGGGTCCATAGGGACCCCAGCAACCCCCACATTAACCCCTTGCAGCGGGGGGTCTCCGATCAGCATTGATAAGAGCCCGCTGCATTTAACATCGGGTCGTGGCTAAACTCTAAACTATAAACCTATACTGGCCGCGACACCTAAAATGAACCCCCCTCTATGCTGGGGGTCCACATTGGGACCCCCAATGTGTCCCCACATTAACCCCTTGCAGCGGGGTCCCCGATCGTGACCTCACTGCATTTACAATTTCAAATTTCCCGCTAAAAATATTAACCCCTGCCGCGGGGGGTACTATAAGTACCCCCCCAGGCAACTAAATTTAAAACCATCACTCATGGGGCTCTAAACAGACCCCCATAAGCCTTAATTCACCCTATCACTCATGGGGGTCAATACAGACCCCCAAAAGCCCTTAATTAACCCTATAACTCATGGGGGTCAATACAGACCCCCATAAGCCCTTAATTAACCCTATAACTCATGGGAGTCAATACAGACCCTCCTAAGCGTTAATTTACCCTGTCACTTATGGGGGTCAATACAGACCACCATAATCCCTTAATTAACCGTATAACCCATGGGGCTCTATACAGAGCCTTATGAGCCCTTAATTAACCCTATAACTCATGGGGCTCTATACAGAGCCCCACAAGACTATAATTACCCCCTCAGTCCAATAGGGGTCTATATAGACCCCTATAGGACACTATTAACCCTAGGTTAACCCTACAAGTGCTATGAGGCTCCTCCAGAGCACTACACTACACTAATAACTCTAACTATACCCCATTAACCCATACTAAACCCTATCTAACCCTAACTGGGCCAATCTAACCCTAAATGGGCCTATATAAACCTATATGCACCTAATAACCCTAACTTGGCCTATATAACCTCATCTAGCCCTATTTAATCCCATCACTCATGTGGGTCTATACAGACCCCTGTAAGCTTCTAGTTAACCCAATCAGTCCCATTATGGTCTATGGGACAATTTGAAGCCTATTATTAACCCCATAAGTGCCATGAGGGTCCTCCAGGAGCCTCATGACACCAAGTACAAACACTACACTACACTTCACTATCCCCCCCAATAAACCACTAAATCTAAACTAACCCCCCTCTTCCCTAACCTATTAACCCCTACCTACCTAACACTACATACCTAACCCCTATTAAACCCCCCACTCTACTAATTACATAAAATAAAAAAACCTAAGTTACCTAAAATAAAATAACCTAAAGTACACAAAACAAAAAAGCACATTACAACCCCCCCCCACTACAAAAAATAAAAAAAACATCACAAACCCCCCGCCACTACATAAAATAAAAAAAACATTACACACCTGCAAAGGAAAAGGCATACACAAATACACATAACATTATAGTCATAAATACATTATAAATATACACCTAACTACAATACATTTCCCCCTATCTAGACATTACCCCCTATCTATACCTAACCCCCAATCTAAACATATATCAAACACAACAAATAAATAAAACATTATAAATTGAAAACGTACCTGTCCCCGATGTCCCTGGCCTTCTCCTTTTCTGCCCTGACTGGGCCCTTGTGGAATCCACGCTCTAAAAAAAAAAAAAACAGAGCTCCGCACTCACGGAGCTCCCCGACACTAATGAGGCTTCCAGAGCCTCTTCCGGTAGGAAATTGGCAATGGCACCTTCCAATTGGCTGAAAAGCCTGTCAATCACATTTCAGTCAATCAGAAGGTGCCAAGGTGTGAGACAATCAGGATGGGATACACCAATATATCCCATTCTGATTGGCTGAAGGAACTGGCAATATTTTTTAAACCAATCAATAGGCACTATTGCTTTCAGCCAATCACAATGGGATACAGTTTAGATTTAGTGTTTTTTTGCGGGGGGAATAGTGTAGTGTAGTGTTTGTACTTAGTGCTATAAGGGTCCCTGGAGGACCCTCATGGAACTTATGGGGTTAATAATAGGCTTCTAATTGTCATATAAGGGTCTTCATAGACCCTTATGTGACTGATTGGGTTAACTAGAGGCTTACGGGGGTCTGTATAGACCCCCAAAGGGATGGGGTTAGATGGAGGCTTATGGGGGTCTGTATAGACCCTCATAAGTGATAGGATTAGATGGGGCTAGATGGGGTTAAATAGACCCAGTAAATGTTATTAGATCCAGATAGGTTTAAATAGGCCCAATTAAGGCTAGATTAGCCCAGTTTGGGTTAGATAGTGTTTAGTATGGGCTAATGGCGTATACTTAGGGTTAATAGTGTAGTGTAGTGCTTAGACTTTGTAATGAGGGTCCTGGAGGAATCTTAACCTAGTGGTTAATAGTGTCCTATAGGGGTCTATATAGACCCCTATTGGACTGAGGGGGGTAATTATAGTCTCATGGGACTCTGTATTGACCCCCATGAGTGACAGGATTAATTAAGGGCTCATGGGGCTCTGTAAAGAGCCCCATGGGTTATAGGGTTAATTAAGGGCTTATGGGGGTCTGTATTGACCCCCATGAGTGGCAGGGTTAATTAAGGGCTCATGGGGCTCTGTATAGCTAATTAGCATTCACTAGCATCTCATTTGCATTAAGAGTAGAGTAGAAAAAAGCTGATTAACTCAGGATTGACTCATTTTCAAATCAAATGGCTAGCACAATATATAATAACAGCTTTTCATACTTTTAAGAATACCTTAAAAATCAACAACTTGATTTTGGAGCGACAGAGTCCCTTTAACATTAAAGGACCACTCTATTGGTCCAGTTCAAATAACATTCAATCAGTAAAGATGAGTATAAACAACATTTGGATTTATTGTAATCACATATTATAATTGTCAAACTGCGATACGTTGCCACGTTTGTGAACCTTGCGTAGCGAGGCGAGCCGTTGAAGCACAGAAGTCTTTCAAGCTCGCGCTCATAGGTTGCGATCCTCGCATACAGAGGCGAGCAGTTGAGGCATTGAAACTTGGAGCACTTAGGTAATGAGCGCCGACGGTGCTCATCGGCTGTGAGCCTCGCAAAGTGAGGCGAGCAGTTGAGGCATTGAAACACGGAGCACTTAGGCAATGAGTGCCGACGTTGCTCATTGGCTGTGAGCTTTGCAAAGCGAGGTCAGCAGTTGAGGCATTGAAACATGCGACACTTAGGCAGAAATGAGCGCCGAAGGTACTCCTGCAAGGCTCGCAAAGCGAGGCGAGACGTTGAGGCATTGAAAAACGCGGGACTTAGGCAGTAATGTGGGGCGAGCAGTTCAGGCATTGAAGTACGTGGGACTTAGCCTCCAAGCAGTTAGGAAACGTGGGATTGCCTTAGGCTACCAGCAGTTGAGGAACGCAAGACTTAGAAAAAAAAAATTGCGAAGCGCAGAACTTACAAAAAAAATTACGAGGTCAGAAAAATACGAAGTTAGCGGCCGATTCGCGCAAATCGAAAAGCATGAAAAAAACAAAAAAAACAAAAAAACTCACACACAGCACGGGGGGACAGGCAGACGTCTGGGAGTAAGGTTGCGAATTTAAGCTGAATTTGCAGATTTTCGTCACTCAAAAATCGGCTAAGCAAGAAAAAAAAATGGTGGCCGAAAAAAAATTAAAACAAAGCTACACAACCCAGAACCGCGCAAAGCACCGCCAGCCGAATAACACTTTTACCCAGGAACGTACGAGGTACAAAATACACTATTAGAAAGGACAGAAAATGCTTGCGAGCCGCGTAACACATAGACAATTATCGTCATTTTATAACACTAACTTGCAACTAATAACATTACAAATCTAAAATGGCGCTTTACCCAATTAAACAGTTTGGCCTCGCTCACACAGCCTGTTTATACTGCACACTTGGCACATTGCTGACACTTTCTCCTCAGGACAGCAACAGTCCAAATGTACATTGTATGCTACAGGAAAATAAAAAGAGATTGTTTGCTCTTCAGGATATTGATTGGTGGATACATTAATTAGAAATAAGTAAAGTATATTAATTAATTAATTATTATAAAAAAAAAAAAAAATATATATATATATATATATATATATATATATTAAAAAAACGCTAAATAGCATACTTTACCCGTTTGAAGGACACGAGGGGAGAGGCTCGCAATGAGCGCCGAAGGTCCTCAGAGGAACAAAAGCTTTACATTGTGTGTCAAATAGCATCGCCATGACTACAAATTTTTATGCCCCGCCATTTTTGACGGGCAAGTCGCTAGTTAGAAATAAAGTTGAAACATTTATTACAAACTGCTTAGTAGTGTTGCAGTGTGCTAAAGGACCACCCCACAATGTCACAAAAGGATTTGTTTGAAACCTTCAAGTATGACTTAATAAAGCAGGAAAAAAAATCATATATCTAGTTAGAAAAGCTGTTTATTTTTAAGTTTGTAACTAGAAGTGCAATACAATAGTGATGTCGCAAACATCAAATTTTCGGTTCGCGAATCGCGGATGCGAATTTCATCAAATGTTCGCGAACGGGCGAACATTGGCGAACCGCCATAGACTTCAATGGGCAGGCGAATTTCAAAACCCACAGGGACTCTTTCTGGCCACAATAGTGATGGGAAAGTTGTTTCAAGGGGACTAACACCTGAACTGTGGCATGCCGGAGGGGGATCCATGGCAAAACTCCCACGGAAAATTACATAGTTGATGCAGAGTCTGGTTTTAAGCCATAAAGGGCATAAATCACCTAACATTTCTAAATTGTTTGGAATACCATGCTTTAAAACATCAGGTATGATGTTGTATCGATCAGGTAGTGTAAGGGTTACACCCGCTTCACAGTAACAGACCAATCTCCCCGTTTAATGCACCGCAAACAACCTCAAACAGTCCCTTTGCACAACCGCAAACTCCCCATTTGCACAAGGTTGGATACCAAGCTAGCCATGTCCCGTTCCTTGTCCTCACTGATGTCATTGAAGGTCTCTTCCTCCACCCAGCCACCAAGGGTCCCCGAAAGGTGACAACAAGCCCCTTGGGACGCCTGCTGTGTTTGGTCTTCCACCTCCTCAAAGCCACCTTCCTCCTCTGACTCCTCTTCTTCAGACTCCTCTCTCTGCATTGCCTTTGTCTGCGTTATTATAAGGTGTGTACTGTTAAGTAGTACTATTCCTATCGGTTTAATCCCTGTCACATCCACTATTAGGGGACGTGTATATGGCATTGATTTTTGGAACAGGGAGATGGAAAAAGATGCTTGGTCGGACCTCCTACCTCGAATTTGGGGCACTGCACGTGCAATGTAATGTGCCACCAGATAGGAGTGGTGTATTAAGTTGTACTATTTATTCCTATCAGTTTAATACCTGTTACGTCACCTATCGGGGGACGTGTATATGGCATGGATTTTTGGAACAGGGAGATGGAAAAAGATGCTTGGTCGGTCCTCCCACTTCAAATTTGGGGCACTGCGCGTGCAATCTAAGGTGCCACCAGATAGGAGTGGTGTGTTCAGTTGTACTATTTATTCCTATCAGTTTAATACCTGTTACGTCACCTATCAGGGGACGTGTACCGTATTTTTCGCCGTATAAGACGCACTTTTTCTTCCCCAAAACTGGGGGAGGAAAGTTGGTGCGTCTTATACGGTGAATATACCTTTTCAAACTGCCTCTCTGTCCTCTTGATCTCACCCCAGCGCTTCCTACCAGCATCGCGTCGGCCGGTGCGTCCTAGTGACGTCACGCACGCACGCAATGCTGCAGTACACGAGGAGTGCTGGTAGGAAGCGCTGGGATGAGATCAAGATGGCAGAGATCAGAAGAAAGGTGAGGATCAGGAGGTTCAGGGAGGGTCAAGGGCTCCCAAATGCTCCCAAATGCTGCAGTATGTGTGTGTATGTGTATGTGTATGTGTGTGTATGTGTGTGTATGTGTGCATGTGTGTGTGTGCGTGTGTGTGTGTGTGTGTGTGTGCATGTATGTGTGTGTATGTATGTATATGTATGTATGTGTATGTATATTTATGTGTGTATGTATATGTATGTATGAGTATCTATCTATATATATATATATATATATATATATATATATGTATATTTATGTGTGTATGTATATGTATGTATGTGTATCTATCTATATATATATATATATATATATATATATGTATATTTGTGTTTAATGTAGGTGTGTATCTGTGTGTAAAGTGTATTTGTGTTTGATTCAGATTTTTTTTTTCTTGTTTTCCTCCTCTAAAAACTAGGTGCGTCTTATCTGCCGGTGCGTCTTATAGGGCGAAAAATACGGTATATGGCATGGATTTTTGGAACAGGGAGATGGAAAAAGATGCTTGGTCGGTCCTCCCACTACAAATTTGGGGCACTGCGCGTGCAATCTAAGGTGCCACCAGATAGGAGTGGTGTGTTCAGTTGTACTATTTATTCCTATCAGTTTAATACCTGTTCCGTCACCTATCTTTCCTCCCAATAGCACATTCTATATGTCATCAACCGGCCTGGGTGTATTTAGAGAACCACACTTTAAGGCCCTTAACCTGGGACAAGGTGGCTTGGCTATCAGAATTGCCTCAGAGCCTTAAAAACTCGCCAAACCCCCTAATCAGACACTCACTATTATACTGTAAATGGGCCAAGAAACACACGGGTTTGTTCCCTGGATCCACCCAAATGACCCCAATTCTTGACCACCCTCAGGCCCCGAAACACATGAGCACAACATCACAACACTGGTGGAGGTCAAGGAAACTAGATAGACTGGGAGACTGGTTAGTAAAGGGCCAGATGCTCAGCTATGAGGAACTGAGGGACAAGCATGAGCTACCGCTGTCAGAACATTACAATTACTGTAGGCTGAGGCATTTCACACACTCCCTGACCCAGAAACAGGGGACACCGGTCTTAAATTGGTTCTCCAAAATTTGTAAAGATAAACCTCTATCAAGAAGGATCATTGGGTCGCTTTACAAATATAAAACATTTGTTACTGGTTGAAGCGACACTCGGGGAAGGACCGGAGTGGGGGAGCCCTGGAGACCCTTCAGAAGCAACCGGCGGCAAAATCATCCAAGGAAAGGAGAGGTCGCTTACTGAAGCCTGCCCTAGGGTAACCCAACGGTGATTGCCCAGGTTAGATATTGTAAATAATAAGCTAATACTGCTGGAGGGATGATAGCTAATAGGACTTTGGTGTTTCCTACAGATATACTCTTTACTATTGTCTGTTTTACCATGTTTTAGGTATCTCTTAAATTGCAATCACAGTAAAAAATAAGAAAAATGATTAACCTAAAAAGTAAAAATAAGAAGGAATAGCCAGCTAACTTTCACAAAATGTCTTTATTGTAAATATGTATTTTTGCACAACTGTTATGCAAGTCTGTTCAAAAATGCTTTATTTTTCATTACATGCTGTACGCCTTCTGACAATAAAAGAATTTAAATGCAAAAATTAGGTATTGTTGCAGCGACCAGAAAAATTGATGTTAGTTTGCCAGGCAGAAAGTGCCCTAAAACATTGCGTCTTGAACCCTAGTTGGTGGCGGATAAGTCACGCAAGTCATCCGGCATTCAGGGATAAAATACAGCAGCGTGTGGACCATTATTAGCTCAAGGCAGCTCATCTATCAGGCCTTTTTTAATCGAATGTATCGCCCACTGTCAGTCACTTCGGGATCTATCCCTCATTCATCTTAATAAAGGTGAGGTAATCTAGACTTTTTTGGACTAGGCGACTTCTCTTATCAGTGACAAAACCTCCTGCTGCACTGAAGGTCCTTTCTGACAGGACACTTGAAGCGGGGCAGGACATAAGTTCTATGGCAAATTGGGATAGCTCAGGCCACAGGGCAAGCGTGCACACCCAGTAGTCAAGGGGTTCATCGCTCCTCATAGTGTCGATATCTGTAGTTATGGCGAGGTAGTCTGTTACCTGACGGTAGAGTCGTTCTCTGAGGGTGGACCTCGAAGGGCTGTGGCGATGCATAGGACTTAAAAAGCTCTGCATGTCCTCCATCAACAACACGTCTGTAAAGCGTCCTCTCCTTGCCGGCGTGGTCGTGGAAGGAGGAGGATTATGTTCACCTCTTCCGCTGATAGATTGCCTTTGTGCTGTGACATCACCCTTAAACGCTGTGTAAAGCATACTTTTTAATTTATTTTGGAAGTGCTGCATCCTTTCTGACTTGTGGTAATTCGGTAACATTTCAGGCACTTTCTGCTTATACCAGGGGTCTAGTAGCGTGGACACCTAGTACAGGTCGTTCTCCTTCATCCTTTTTATACCTCAACAGGCACGACAGCATGAAAGACCCCATTTGCACAAGGTTGGATGCCGAGCTAGTCATGTCCCGTTCCTCGTCCTCAGTGATCTTACTGAAGGTATGCTCTTCCCCCCAGCCACGTCCAACACCACGGGTACCAGATAGGTGACAACAAGCACCCTGGGATGCCTGTTGTGGTTGGTCTTCCTGCTCCTCCTCAAAGCCCCATTCCTCCTCTGACTCCTCTTCCTCACAATCCTCTTCCAGCGTTGCAGCAGGTCCAGCAAGCGATGCGGATAAGGCTGTTTCTGGTGGGGATGGTGACCACAACTCTTCCTCTTTCTCTTCACGCTCATCTACGGCCTGATCCAGCACTCTTCGTAGGGCATGCTCCAGGAAGAAAATAAATGGTATGATGTCGCTGATGGTTCCCCCTGTGCGATTGACCAGGTTTGTCACCTCCTCAAAAGGACGCATAAGCCTACAGGCATTGAGCATGAGCTTCCAGTAACGTGGCAAAAAAATCCCCAGCTCCGCAGAGGCTGTCCTAGCACCCTGGTCATACAAATACTCGTTAACAGCCTTTTCTTGTTGGAGCAGGCGGTCGAAGATTAGGAGTGTTGAGTTCCAACGCGTCGGGCTGTCTAAAATCAAGCGCCTCGTTGGCATGTTGTTTCGCCGCTGGATATCTGTAAAGTGCGCCATGGCCATGTAGGAACGCCTGAAATGGCCACACACCTTCCTGGCCTGCTTCAGGACGTCCTGTAAGCCTGGGTTCAGGACGTCCTGTAAGCTTATGCACAAAGCGTTGTACAATCAGATTACACACATGTGCCATGCACGGCACATGTGTCAACTTGCCCAAATTCAATGCCGCCAACAAATTTCTTCCATTGTCACAAACCACTTTGCCGATCTCCAATTGGTGCAGAGTCAGCCACTGATCCACCTGTGCGTTCAGGGCGGACAGGAGTGCTGGTCCGGTGTGACTCTCGGCTTTCAGGGAAGTCAACCCCAAGACGGCGTGACACTGCCGTATCCGGGATGTGGAATAGTATCTGTGGAGCTGGGGGGGTGGTGGGGGGGGGGGGGGGTGGCGTTGATGTGGAGCAAGACATAGCAGCAGCAGAAGAGGACTCAGCCGAGGAGGTTATGGAAGAGGATGGAGTAGGAGGAGTAGAGGAGGTGGCAGCAGGCCTGCCTGCAAGTCGTGGCGGCGTCACCAACTCCTCTGCAGAGCCACGTATTCCATTCTTGGCAGCCGTCATCAGGTTTACCCAATGCGCAGTGTAGGTGATATACCTACCCTGACCATGCTTTGCAGACCAGGTATCAGTGGTCAGATGGACCCTTGCCCCAACACTGTGTGCCAGAGATGCCATTACTTCCTTTTGCACAATCGAGTACAGGTTGGGGATTGCCTTTTGTGCAAAGAAATTTCGGCCGGGTACCTTCCACTGCGGTGTCCCAATAGCTACAAATTTTTTGTATGCCTCAGACTCCACCAGCTTGTATGGTAAAAGCTGGCGGGCTAAGAGTTCAGACAAGCCAGCTGTCAGTTGCCGGGCAAGGGGTTGACTTTGTGACATTGGCTTCTTACGCTCAAACATGCCCTTGACAGACACCTGACTGTGGGCAGATGAGCAGGGACTGCTCAGGGCGAGACACGGAGTGGCGGATGGTTGAGAGGGGGCAAGCAGGGCAGCAGTGGTTGACGTGCCTGAAGATGCTGGACCAGGAGGAGGATGGCGGCTTTGACTTTGTGTGCTGCTTGTACTCATGTGTTGATCCAATAGGCGTTTGTGATGTGACATCATGTGCCTTCGCAAATAAGTTGTACCTAGGTGGGTGTTGGACTTCCCACGACTCAGTTTCTTTTCGCACAGGTTGCAAATGGCATCACTGTTGTCACAGGCAGACACACGAAAAAATTGCCACACTGCTGAGCTCTGTAAAGACGGCATTCTGGTGGTGGCAACAGCATGCGTTGACTGGCGTGCTGTCTGGCAGACCCCGGGTGCCGATGCATGCTGTCTGACTGTGCCACTAGCTACTTTCGACGACCTCCCGCTGCTTCCAACTCGTCTCCTCCTCCTCTCTGTCTCCCCATCTGAACTTTCCTCCTGTTCTTCTTCTCTTATAGCGGGCACCCACTTGACATCCATGGACGCATCGTCATCATCACCTGCTTCACTTGTATCTGACAACTCAACAAAGGAAGCAGCACCGGGTACAACACCATCATCATCATCAGACCGTACGTCCATGTGTGTCTAATGCTGCCTGACTGGGACATATCCCTGTTATCTACATCCTCTGGCACTAATGTTTGTGTATCACTCATTTCTTCCAATGGATGTGTAAATAGCTCTGCTGACGGATCAAGTGAAGCGGCTGTGGTGCTAGTGTTAGTGGTGGCGGCAGGCGGGCGAGTGGTAACTGGAGAGGTGCCCGAAGCTAAGCTGGAGGAGTATGGTGCGTCTAGGTTCCGAGCGGAAGCTGTAGAAGATTGGGTGTCCTGTGTTAGCCAGTCAACCATGTCCTCAGAACTTTTCAAGTTCAGGGTACGTTGCCTCTGAAAACTGGGCATTATTCTAGGACCAAAGGGAATCACAGCACCACGACCACGACGTCCCCTGCGGGGTGGCCTGCCTCAGCCTGTGATTTTTTTTTAGATTAGTGGTACTATGCGTGCAAGCTACTGTGACACCAGATATGAGTGTCACTGTGCACTGGCAAAAGTTGGCAGAGTAGGCGCTGTAGGCCTCACACGCACGCCTGTAGGCAGGCAACTGATATTCAATCGATTACAGTCAAAAAAGGGTTCTTTTATGTCACTGTTGATAGAAATAGACAGTTAATGAGTAGGTCTGTGAGATTTCAGTAACAGTAATCAAAGTGGGATAAGATGAATGAATTATGACTCTTTTTTTTATATGTCATCCTGTTAGGTAATTTACAGTCTTCTATTTCTTGCCCCATTACCAATATCTTCCATCCTTAGTCCGGCATTTCAATCAGGTTTATAATATTAAAGAGGTTTGTTGTAAAGTTAATCAATAAGGGATGCTTGGTTGTCTCATTTACATTTCTGCAGCAGCTATCACTGCATGTCCCCTGAGGCTCCTGGCATTAGGCCTCCAATGTAATAAACAAATCAATGAATAGTAAATTAATTTTACATTAAATATTGCTGATACCACAGGGTCTGATCAGAACATGTTAAAATTATTGAATACATATAACAACCTCCTTTGCAAAAAAAAAAATCAGAACATTATCTGATCACCCCCTTGATGATCAGCCACATTTCAATGTAGTATTCATTCACTATATATTATTTTTATTAAATCGGTGGCCAAGTGGGTCTTTATCTATTTTAATTATTGTTCTGCCCAGTTAAAACAGCATTAGTGGCAAATTCCTTCTCTTCATATTCACATTGTGCTTGACCTCAATCATGGCCTTTCTGGTGGGTCTTGAGGAGAGGTTTAGGATCCATTGGTCTATAAAATATTGATTAATGTTTATTCCAGGATACATCATCACTTTTGTCATCATCTAGCTGTCTTCTGTGGGAGAGATTTTGGCTAAACAAGTTTGCCTCAAGTTTCTCAAAAACCATGAATTACATTTTTGCCATTATTTTAAAAAATAGTTTCTTAATTTTGCTTTTTTTAAATTGGGATTTTTCCAGGTGCTACAAACATCCTTGCCTAGTCCCAGAGCATTTATGCTTTTAAGGATGACTTTGATGAAGTGTCAAAAGCAATATATGTACTCTTGAACTTTCTAATAATTGCAATTACCATTCTTATTCTGTGACAGAGATATAGTAGTTTGCAAAGCATAATTCTATCTATCAACGACACCTTCTAGAACTGTAGCAGATGCTGCATATATATTACACTCTAAAATATGAGAAATGACAAATTTGTTTTTAGATAAGGAAGAAAATCTAAACTGTCCATGAGTCATTTGCATCTTCGTTGTTTTTCACAGTGTAAACCATTTCAAATAAATATTAGGAGTAGAGCACTTAATGGATAGAGACTATCTACACTAATGAGACAGCTTGATAAAGAAGGAACCATGCTGAAAAATATCTAATTGATACTGGACAATACTTAAGTTGGTGTTATAGTAAATGCTACTGAAGAAGAAAAGGAACAGGTTTGAACTAATGCTTGTTAAAGCATAAAAGACAGAAAGGAGAACATAGGCTACCACTTACATACTTATTCATTTACTGATTACACCATCCCACATGCTACCGAGCAGCCTGTTCTTCTTGTAGAATGGGATATTCTGTACAATGTGTGCATCCAGTGGTGCAGCTACTATTGGTGCAGCCGGTGCAAAACACTGGGCCTACAACAGTATAAGGGCCCACTTAATTTATTAGATTAGTGTAGCAGATAATTACTTTATAGAAAAGTAATCTGATCATCATAGGGGTGATCTGGTGATCTACATTTTTTTTATTGATCCTAAGGATAAGTTGCAAGGGGGTCCCAAATTATTTTGCCCCCAATACACTGGCTCCCTTACAATGTGCATCTACCACTTTTGATGCTAGGTTTTAATATTCAACACTTTGTGTGGCTAGGTGTGGACACTAAGGGCCTCATTCAAATGCAATTTGGCCAATTGAATAAGGCTATACATAAGCACATAGCATATTTTTTTTACAGAAGTTTTTTTTCTATCCAAAAGCAAGGTCTCCAATAACTAAAAAATTCTGTAAAAAATATGCTATGTATATAAAGCCCTATTCAACTGGCCAAATTGGATTTGAATGAGGCCCTTAGTGGGACTTCGCAATTTATATAATTCTAACTATAAGCATGGGCAAAGTGAATGAGCAATTGAAAGGGACATGGAACAATTTATGAAAACTCTACTGTTTATATGAAGAAGATTGATGATGTACTTTTTGCTGGGGGAGTGGGTGGAGTGAGGAGGAAATATGGAAGGTGATAAAGATTTGTTAGATCTCTCCAGAAAAGTAAATGACCTTTCTCACACACAGCTTTCACCAAAATATCATGGATGCCTCAAGGGTCCAGCAAAGACATCAACATTTATTTTTGTCTAATTAAAACTAGTGTCATGACCTTTTCCCTGCTAGGGAAAACATTTTCATAAATATATATTTTTGTCATTGTACAGTGCCCCTTTGAGGTGGCCCAGCAATTTACATAAGATCCAGGGCTCAGATGTAATTTCAATCAGCTGTCTTGAAATAGTAGGTAGTTGCTGAATATGATATGATATTCCTGGGAGTAAATATTATTTATTGCCCAAGTCCCTCTATTCATGTACTTCTGCACATGCACATTAAGGCAAGAGGGACACATATTTTCATGAATTTGAAAAAGCATGTTTTAAAAAATAAAAAAATTGTCTTTTTGTATAAAAATGATTACGTAAAATGTCTTTAAACTTCCTCATTAGTAGACAATATGACTCATACAGGAATATTACTGCTCATTGTCTTGTATGGACAATCCAGCACAGCTATTATATAATTAGTTTGTTCTATTTTAACAACTTCATTGAAAAAACTGTGACATATTATCAATTCAGATGTAATAAATAAAGAATGCTTCCATGGTTCTGTAGTATTTATTACAGATTTATAAATGAATACTTTGCTCATTCATAGCTTACATTGGTTACTTTTCATATTTTACTTATCTTATCTGTCGTAGATGCTATTTTTTAGAAAGCAATGGGTTATAGTAAAATCCATTATTCTTTGATAGATCCAACTACTATAATGGCTCAAGCATGATATTTTATTGTTTATGCAAAATATTCCAACATAATCTTCTTCTTCCTACAGTCCTTCTGCCTTTATTCACTTTTCTGGAAATGTTAATTCTATAATTACATTTACATAAAAGTGAGTCACAACCTGTGTGAATACATATCACATATTTTTGAACCCATAATGATACGCATGATAAGACATGACCCATGCATGATCCATTTAGGCTAGGTAATGGAATAACTGACACGACAACTTGAGTTGGGAGAAACAACGGGCCACAGCTTTATTTTGAAACAATGTAAACAACAACCATAACTTATTTAAATGACTAATTTAGTCATTTCCTTCCGGGGGAGGAGCCCGGCCATGAACAGTGACCTCACGCTTTGAGCCCTGCCCAAAGCCCCAATGCTTATCTTTAAGCACGCCCTGTGAGGTGGGGCCATCGCCCCCTTAGGCCAGTGGGCCGGGCAACTCACCTCCCGCCACCCAGTCATAAATTAACATTACACAACATACAATAGCCACTTCTCCAAATTCTTTAACCAAAATATATATTAATTTCCATATTTCTTATTTATATTATATATATTTTTTTTTTTAAAAGAATACTCCATATACATCTGTTAACAACAAAATACAGGGTGGGTGGGTGGGATTCCAGTCGGGAGACCGCGCTGCTGTGCTCAACGGCGCGAAACGGGCTTCCGACACGCCCCCGACGCACCTGATTGGCTGATAGCCTCACAGGCTCCGCTGGGTCACGCAACGCTACGGGCTGACCCAGGGAGCCTGTGCAGCCTCCGCGCCATTCATGACCCATGCATGATCCATTTAGGCTAGGTAATGGAATAACTGACACGACAACTTGAGTTGGGAGAAACAACGGGCCACAGCTTTATTTTGAAACAATGTAAACAACAACCATAACTTATTTAAATGACTCATTTAGTCATTTCCTTCCGGGGGAGGAGCCCGGCCACGAACAGTGACCTCACGCTTTGAGCCCTGCCCAAAGCCCCAATGCTTATCTTTAAGCACGCCCTGTTAGGTGGGGCCATCGCCCCCTTAGGCCAGTGGGCCGGGCAACTCACCTCCCGCCACGGAGCATGCGATCCCCCCCTGCTGGACATTAAAGCCAAGGCCCGCAAAACACTCTCCCTAAACTCCAACATCATCCACTCGTAGCCTATTTCCGTAAGATGAACCTTATCTTTCGCGAAAAAATCATCAGCACCGACCGGTTCGAACTCTTTATACCGGATGGCAACGAAACCATGCTTCCTCACAAAGCTCGCAATCTGCTGGTTGATCTTCTGTCTAGCCTTGTCCAAACATACTGGGTCGCGTGCGTTACGCCACGATCTTCTCTTAATCATCTCGGACCAGATAAGGAACGTGCCAGGGAACTTCTTCACCCACTTCTCAATGTCTCGTCTCATCACTTTCAACATCCGTCTCATGGGCACTGTCCCCAAATCATTTCCGCCGGCATGAATTATTATCACGCTGGGCTGACCGTAACGCTGCGCGTAAGTTTCCAGGATACTGTCGAGCTGCGCCCATCGCAGACCCCGAATGCCACACCACCGTACGCGCAAGTCCATAACAGGAAAGCCCAGTTGTGCCTTTTCTTCGGTAACTGCGGCTAACCTGTGGGCCCAGTACACGTATGAATGGCCCACAATCCATAGTTGCTTCTGTTCCCCTGAAAGTAGAAAGCAACACCATTATACCACTGCATTTGGCCTTACATAGGACCGAAAACTTTCTCAGTCCCACCTCCCGATGCGCTTCACTGTCGCGTTGGGCAACCCCAACCTAGCCGCTTCTGTGGCAGCTCCAATCCGAAAAGAGTGTGTTCCAAAGTCGGACTGCTTAAAACCGAGCCTATGCAGGGCGCTTTTAAATTTTTTTTTTCAAATTGATACTTTGACAGTGCCGTTCCATCAGCATGTACCAGCAGCGAACACCGTCCCGCCGGTCGCTGCTTAAGGTACTCCATTACACATGCATATGGGCAACACTCCGTGCCAACCTGATGCAGAACAACTTCTCTTCCTTTACCCACTTGGTCGGTCTTTGACCTCCGCAACCACAATACCACCATGCCTTCCCTGAGGCAGGTATCCATCAATTGCAGTCCCCCCGAACCGTGTCTACTGTTCGCGACTAACTCCCCTATCCTAAACGCTCCGAAGAACGCCAGGGAAAAAGCCGTTCGGAAAAGTAGAGATTCAAAGGGGTTCCTGCAAACCACCACCAACTCCTGAGCCAATCTCAGCAACAGCGCAAATGTTATTGGCCGCCTACTATCCGGCCTTTGCGACCCGCTGAACATTCCGCGCACCACCTCGCGCACTAGGAACTCCTTTGTAAGGTCCCTCTGCCCAGCAAGCTTAAACATAAAAGCAAGCGCCGTGACCTGTCTCCCTACTACGGTTCTTGATTCGCCTTGCTCGGCGCACCGCAGCAGGTACCAAAGCAGGATCCCTATGCTCTTCTCTTCCGTCGTGGCACCACCTGCCAGTGCCACTAGACTATCCCATTTTGCCCACACACGTCTATAAGCGGTCCAAGTCGCTGGGGCAACAGACTGTCTCACGAGTCTCGTTACCTGACAGCTCCAATCTCCCAAAGCTCCTCGGGGATGTGCTCCCCCAGGGCGTTCGCATAAGGAGCCAGCGCCCTGAAGCGGTCCTCCTGAAACCGAGAGAGGGCGTAAGCAACTCAGTTTTCCACTACTGTCACATGTCTTGCCTGAAACCATATGTTCAAGCGAAGACAACATAGCACAAGATGCCAGAGCAATCTTATTACCGGTACGGATGCTGCCGTGATGTTGTTCACGGCCTCCACCAACCCTTTATTAGCCGAATGGAAAATGACTCGCCTGTCCCTGAAACAGGCACCCCATAAGTGAACTGCTACCACCATGGGGAACAGCTCAAGGAATGTAGGGTTCTGCATTAAACCCGCCTCTTCCCATTCCTCCGGCCATGCCGCAGCGCACCATCTCCCTTGGAGATAAGCCCCACAGCCAATCGGTCCTGACCCGTCGGTGTGGAGATCTAGCTCTGCGCTGGTGGCGCCCTCCTTTTGAAGGAGCACCCGCCCATTAAAATCGTCGAGGAACACCGCCCACACCCTCGCATCATCGCGCATAACCCTAGAGACTGTTAGGAAATGATGCGGCTTTGTAATCCCTATAGTAGCCAGTGACATCCGTCTACGGAATATCCGCCCCATGGGGATAATTCTGCATGCAAAATTCAACTTCCACAATATTGATAGCAACCGCCGCAGGGTTACCCTCCGGGCGCCCAGTAGCACCTTAATCTCCGCTTGCATGTCCACCACCTTCTCTAAGGGAAGACTGCACTCCATTTTGCAGGAGTCAATCCGAATCCCTAGAAAAGTCAATTGTTCCATAGGGCCCTCCGTCTTGTCGTGGGCCAGCGGTACCCCGGACTCTGTACAGATTTCGGTGAACACATCCAGCATGAAACGGCAAGCGTCGTTTCCTGCTGGGCCAACGAAAAGGAAATCATCCAGGTAATGGGTAATACTCTTGTACCCTGCCTCGATGCTCACGACCCATTGTAAAAATTTGCTGAAGGCCTCGAAGTAAGCACAGGATATCGAGCATCCCATGGGTAAACATAAATCAACGAAGTAACTTCCGTCTACAAAGCACCCCAGCAACCTATGGCTTGACGGGTGTACGGGGAGCAATCTGAATGCTGCCTCGATGTCCACTTTTGCCATAAGGGCCCCATGGCCCTCCCTCCTCACCAGGTCGACCGCCCGGTCAAATGACTCATAAGACACAGTAGCCTGGTCTTTTGAGATGCCATCGTTTACCGAATGACCTCTGAATCAACCTAAATTTACCCTTCTCCTTCTTGGGGACCACCCCAAGTGGAGACACGACTAAACCCAGGATGGGCGGGGCCGCAAATGGCCCTGCCATCCTCCCCAATTTTACCTCATTAAGCACCTTAGCTTGAGCTACCCCTGGGAAATCCCTGGCAGACTTCAGGTTTGGAACAAGAAAACCTTGAATGTCGACCCCGCATGGGATCCGGAATCCTTCTCGGAAACCGTCCTCCAACAGGCGCGCCGCTTCGGCGGTGCCTGCCAATTTACCATAGCAATGTTGTGCGCAGCTAGTAGAGTCTTTAATGACCCAATAAACCCTCCCTTGTCTGCTGCGCAGCTCAAATCTGAGCGCTCACCTGCTTCTGGAAGCTTTGGAGTAGATACAGCCAACGGAGTATCCCTGCGTCTCTCCTGACGCTCCCGGGACTCTGACCGTCTGGCCCTCCGCGGGCTCCTCCTCTCAGATCCAGTGCAGGCACAGGATGCACCGACAAGATCTCCTGCTTCTCGCCCTGGATCTCCTTCTGGATCTGTGGGTACAAGAAGAACAGTCACTAGCTCTCCGCGACCTGCATGCCCGTGCCCATACCGCCCTTTCCTCATCTGAGGAACGGTCCTGGTCACCTAAGCCTGCGCGGCTGGAGTAGGCTAGCACTGCCTCCGCCGCCCCCTGTAGGGGTTCCCCTGAGACTTCCTCGGGCGTTGGAATATCCAGATGTTGGTCGGTCTTAGACCCTTTGCGCTGTGGCCTAACCGTCTCGCCCTCAGTCTCTACTCTGCTACGTCTTAGCGGTGTGTGCGTGAATAGTAGCAGACTGTACCTGCTCGTAGCCTTCTTAGCTCGAGTGGGGCGTCCTAGCCTCGCCACTGCCGCTGTCACTGGCATGTCATCAATCATGACCATGCTGTCTTGGCTATTCATCTCTCTGATCACTCAATCTCTTCTTTCTCTCGTCGTCGCCATGCTCCTCTCACCGCCAATTGGGCGTCCCTGTAAAGTACCAGAAGCACTGTTATTGAGGGAAACCCCAGGGACCGTCTGTTTGGCACCGTGAGGGCCTGTAGGAGCCTTTTTAGGACTCCCGGCTTTTCTCTTACCCCCTGCACCCCCCCTACAGGGTGTTAGAGGGGTGTTTCTCGACCTTTGTCGCGGCCTAGGACCTTTAGGCAAGTTGGCTGGTGGTGGCCGGAGTGCTAGGCCCTCACCCCCACCGCCCGTGGTCCTGGCGCTCGCCTGCCTGGGGGGTATGGGGTCCCGGCCGCCCTGACCTGTAACCCCCCCATCTCTTGTGTCTCTGCTGCCCGATGGACGGGGGTCTGGTAGCCCTACAGTGGTGGGATGGGAAAAAATTTCCCTGGAGGCATCAGAATTGGCTAGGACACCAGCCACCGCAGGCTGTACCTGTTCAATGTGCTGAGCTCCAAGCGCAGAAGGCATGGGAGATCCCAGCCTGTCCTGCACCCACCTGACCCCTTGGCTTAGGGCACGGGTCCTAACTTCAGCCAGCAAAGCCTCTAAGCCTTCTGGATCCATACTAAGACTACCAGGGGGACAAACAGGGGGGACAACAAGCAGCAGCACCAGGCACACACAGCACAGGGACACACACAGACAAAACACACTCACAGCACAGACAAGACACACAAAGACACAAAACGGAGGAAGAAAAACTCAACAAGGAAGAATAGCCTCAACAAGTATAACCCCTTATGTGCTGGTAAGCTGGGGTGGAATCTCAGTAATTAAACCTTCCTACTTTTAGTTTTGGCTGCAGGACCTCAGACCTCCGTCCATTCCAGTTGGGAGACCGTGCTGCTGTGCTCAACGGCGCAAAACGGGCTTCCGACACGCCCCCGACGCACCTGATTGGCTGATAGCCTCACAGGCTCCGCTGGGTCACGCGACGCTACGGGCTGACCCAGGGAGCCTGTGCAGCCTCCGCGTCATTCAGTATTTAAATACAAGTGTCCTGCAAAAAGTTTTAAGGTAATATTTGAGGGATTATTTTACTAAACACATTAATAATGTAAACTTTAATTTACTATTTAGTTTTAATCTGTGAAAAAGTGGAAAAAACTGCTATAGCCTGGTAATGTGTTGAATATATGCTCCATATAATCATTTCCTGTTTTTACCTAAGCAGTTTCTTTCACATTTGTTGCTTAACAAAGTACTAATGAGTATTAAAAGAGTTCATGCATAGAAATAGGAGCTGGTAGTTAACAACAAGGTCTTTTGTTGTTTCTTAAGTATTTAATAAATCAAAGTTGGTAAAATAAATTTAAAATCTTAATGTTTTATATATATATATATATATGCTAGCGACTTGCCCGTCAAAAAATGATGGCAATAAGATTGCAAGGCAGGCAATGTTGTTTGTGTGCGACATTAATTTTGTTGGTGTTCCAAGATCCTTCGGCGCTCATTGCGAGCCTCGTGCTGAGCGCCTTCGGCGCTCATTGCAAGGCTCTTGGTTGTATGTGTGCTATGAACAGCGTTGTGCTTTTTTTTTTGTATACCAAAGAATAATTAATAAAATAAGAAATTAATATACTTTACCTATTGTGAAGTTATATATGCAGGAAGCATTGTGTTGAAGAACTGGCAATCTGTTTTCATGTTGCTGCAGCATCAGTGCTGTGGAGCTGCTGTGTAAGTGTCATGAATGTGTGCAGTGTGTAGTGTAAATAGTGTGCGTGCATGAGCCAAACCCGTTAGGGTAGCTTCCGGATTGTGTAAGTTAGTGTTCTAAAATGGCGCCTAATGTGTGGTATGCGGCTGTGGCTGATTTTGCGTCCTTGTTTTCGGGTGTTGTCCAACTTTTTTGGAAAATCCATAGGTGTTTGGTGGGGTTTTGCGTGTTTAGGGTCCTTTAGCCTCGTTTTCGTTTTGTTCGGCAGCCATTTTTTCTCTGGCTTAGGTGATTTTTGGGTGTCTAAACTGTGTAATTTGGACTTAAATGGAGGTGTAACTTCACTTGCAGAGGTCCTGGGTGCCCCTCCCTGCTGTGGGTATGCTTTTTATGTGTTTGTTTTCGGGTCACGCGGGTTGCGTCCTTGTTTTCGGATCTCGTCAGGGGCGGCCCGTCCATTGGGGCGTCAGGGCAAACGCCCCCCCCAAATATTTTCTTCACCCTGCAATAAAAAAAACACAACAATGTATTAGTATAACCCAAAAACAAATAAATATAAGGTGTACATCATCATTTCAAGTCTAAATAGTCTAAATAGTATTAAAAATGAAGTAAAGTTAGTAAAGGGACACTGTCACTTTAAAATAACCCTTGCGCTACATTAACTAATGCTGTGTATCTATATAGCCCCCTGCCTGCACCCTGTGTGATCAAATTACAATAGTTATACACTGTGTACACTAACCTTAGAGTCTTCTCTCTCTTCAATGAGTCCTGGCCTGGCCCCCTGACTGTTAATGCATGCCGCCCACCATCACAGTGACGATATGCATGGGCGGTCATAAATGTATCAATTAATAACTGACAGTCTTCCATCATTGACCAATCAATGATGGAAGGCTGTCCAGTTACTAAGTGATCAATCTAAACCCACCCAGACCGTTAGCCCTGAGCGCCCGCCAGCAAATAGGGCCTCGAGTTATCATTTTGATTGACTGATACAGTCAATAAAACCACCAGTTCCCTGTCCCTTCCCCCTTTCTGTTTCCTGACCCTGGTCACGCTGAGACTGAGAGACCTCCCTGGCTGAATCTACTCATCTGCTCTGCCTGCCTAACACAGTAAGTCTACCTGCCTCTGCCTGGCACCTGCCCTGCCCCTGCCCCTGGCCAAACCAAAACCCCTAGTAGCCCCTAATAAAAGTTAGGGGTGACCAGTTACCCCCAGTCCCCCACTATGCCTGCCTGGCCTGCCAGTGCCACCTACCCAGCCACCCACCAACTACCACCGACGACCCCAGCCATCACCCCCATGTGGCCTGTGCCACCCCCGATCAGGCCTGCCCTATGCTAGCCTAGCTATGCCATCATGCCACCGCCGGATTACACCGATCACGGGATCGGGGTAGTCGGGTGGTGAGCGGGGTGGCACAGGCCCACATGGGGGTGATCGGATCACCCCCTTGATGAGGCCTGTGCCACCCCTGATGACCTCCATGTTGCCGCCCTATGCCACCCCCGAGGCCCGATCACCCCCGGCACCGCCACCACCACGATGCGGCCTATGCTACCCCGGGTATTCGGGCAGTGAGCGGGGTTGACCAGGCCACATGGGGGTGGATGTTCACCCCCATGAGGCCTGTGCCACCCCTGATCGTGGCCTATGGGCGACCGATGGGCGCCTGACCGTGACCGACCCCACCCTGGATGAACCAACTACCTACCCCCCCCCCCCCCCCTATTTTTATTCCATTTTTAGAAGTAACAGGCATGTATATGTGCCTGTCACTTCTAAAGATAAAATAAAAATAAGGGAAGGGAAAAAAAAATACAGTAAAAACATTATTATTACAATTAAACAGTAAGCTAAGCAAACATTGTTAGTACAGTTAGTAACACAACACATTTTATACAAAAATAAACAGCTTTAAACAAACATTAATAAAAAATAAAATAAACAACAGCACATACTTACCTGTAAAATTGACCCCTCCAGCGTTGGCCTTGTGTCCTCTGGATATAGTCATGAAAAATAAATAATCCAATGTTGATTGAAGCCAATGGTCAAATAAAATAATCCATGTTGATTGAAGCCAATGGTCAAAATAAAATAATCCATGTTGATTGAAGCCAATGGTCAAAATAAAATAATCCATGTTGATTGAAGCCAATGGTCAAAATAAAATAATCCAATGTTGATTGAAGCCAATGGTCAAAATAATCCAATCTTGATTGAAGCCATTGTCCATCCATCCATTCTGGCCCATTGAAAGAGGCCTCCACAAAAAAAAAACGACGCTCTAAAAAAAAAAAACAACACACTAAAAGAGCTCCTCCTACAAGGAGCCCCTCCCGCGATTAATTGTTTTTTCCCACGGTCTGCTATATATACTAATTTTTGAAGGACTCTGATTGGCTGAAATTTTTGATTGACATCGATTTCAACCAATGAGAGTCCTTAAAAAATTAGCAAATCAGCAAGCAGGTATGGAAGCCTGTAAGGGTAAAAAAGGTTAGTGTGAACTTGTTTGACCCTGTATGTATTATACATATTACAGGGCTATTTTATGTGATATACATGTTACAGGATAATATCCTGTAACATGTATAGCCAAAAAATAGCACTGTAATATGTATAACAAATAATGTGTAATAGAAATGCATGAACAATATAATATAACAAGTAATAAAGAACATCAATTAATCAAATAATAAATATCAATTAATATATATTGTTGTATGTATATGTTTATGTATATTTATGTGTATTTTTTATGCGTATATATATTTGGATATATATATATATATATATATATATATATAAAAATTGATATCAATATATCACAATAAATAAATATATATATATATATATATATATATATATCAATTTGATATATATATATACATATATATATATATATATATATATATATAAATTGATATCAATATATCACAATAAATAAATATATATATATATATATATATCAATTTGATATATATATATATATAAAAATTGATATCAATATATCACAATAAATAAATATATATATATATATATATATCAATTTGATATATATATATATATATATATATATATTACTTATTGTGATATATTGATATCAATTTGATATATATATATATATATATATTTATTTATTGTGATATATTGATATCAATTTTTATATATATCTATCAATATATATATATATATCTATCAATATATATATATATATATATATATATATATATTTATATATTATTTTTTTTTTTTTTTTTTTTGGGCCTATATGTTATTTAAGGTTTTTAAGGTGCGGTTGGGGCCTATATGGTCAAAATTTGTTATTTAAGGTTTTTAAGGTGCGGTTGGGGCCTATATGGTCAAAATTTGTTATTTAAGGTTTTTAAGGTGCGGTTGGGGCCTATATGGTCCCAATTTGTTATTTAAGGTTTTTAAGGTGCGGTTGGGGCCTATATGGTCACACTTGCTCTTTTAAGGTTTTAAACGTTACGGTTTGGGTCTTAAACGTTCTAATGGTTTTTTTTTTGTTTTCTATAACTTCCCAGGTGCAAACTATCTGTGGAATCAGATTTCTTTGGACTCGTTGGTTGACTTACTGGACGTGAATACCCCGAGAAGGAGAGTCAACTGTTGGTGAGTATATGGTCACACTTGGACTTTTAAGGTTTTAAAAGTTACGGTTTGGGTCTTGAGATTTCTAATGTTTTTTTTGTTGTTTTCTATCACCCCCCAGGTGCAAACTATCTGTGAAAGCAGATTTGTTTGGACTCGTTGGTTGACTTACTGGACGTGAATACCCCGAGAAGGAGAGTCAACTGTTGGTGAGTATCATTGCCTTTAATTTTCTGTCCATGTGTATAGGTGCAAATTTGATGTTGATGTAGTCTTGTCACATGAGGGTTTGCAATCTGTAATGTATACCAATGAAATCAACACACTGTTATTTTAAAGTAATTTTGTGACATAATATAAATTAATATACCGTGATCTCTTTCTTTTATTGGTATCAATATCAGAAATGAATACTATTGACTCTCTACTTGTGAAGCCTTTCGCCACCCTAACCTATGAGGAGAAGGTGGAAGTAAAACGATTAGGAGCTGACCAACCAGAGATAAATCTGCAGCAAATCGCAAGAGATAGAGGGAAGCAATATGTCCGTAATTTCAATACTGAATGGTACAAGAAGAACGACTGGCTTTCTGGAAGCGTTTCTAGGAAGTCCTTATATTGTTTCCCATGCATCCTATTTGGTGGTGACGCTGCTTGGACCAAAACTGGAGTGACTGACGTCAAACATCTAGCTGACAAATTGGCAAAACACAAAAGTTCAAAAGCTCACTTGGATAACAGGATCAAGTTTGAGATGCTTGGACAGGCGAACATTGCTGTTCAACTGGACCAAGGATACCAAGTCAGCATTCAAAAACACAACGAAGAAGTGGCTAAGAACCGGTACATCCTTTTGAAGATAATTTATTGTGTTCGCTTTTGTGGCGCTTTTGAACTGGCATTAAGAGGACACGACGAGAGTGAAACATCGCTAAATCCAGGAGTGTTTAGAGGCCTGGTGGATTTGGTTGGCAGTATCGATAGTGCAATGGAACAGCATTTGAAGACTGCAACTGTGTTTAAAGGCACTTCCAAAACCGTGCAGAATTAGCTACTGGACTGCATGCATGAAGTTATAAAGGAAGTGATTCACCAAGAGCTTAAAGAAGCCCAGTTTGTGGCAATCCAAGCGGATGAAACAACCGATATTTCCGCTAGGACACAGTGCGTTGTAGTCTATCGCTACATTGACAAGAAGCATCAAGTGGTGGAAAGATTTGATGGCTTCACGGAAATGAAATCAACGGATGCAGACTCGATTGCTGCTGTTGTGCTGGAAACACTGAATACTGTTCTCCCAGAGCCAGAAGACAAGAAGAAACTCATAGCTCAAAGCTACGATGGTGCCAGTGTGATGCGTGGAGATCAAGGAGGAGTTCAAAGAAAAATAAAAGACGTGTACCCGAACGCACACTACGTCCATTGCTATGCTCACCAACTGAACCTAATAATGGAGAAAGCAGTTTCAAGGATTGGAAGAGTTCGAGTTTTTTTTTCCAACATAGGCGGCATACCATCTTTTTTTTCATGCTCTCCAAAAAGGACTGGAGTTCTGGATGAGGTAGTTGGTAGAAGACTTCCAAGAGGTGCACCGACACGATGGAACTTCAACGTTAGGACCGTGAACGTAATCTACGAGAACAGAGATGCGCTACTTGAGTGTTTCCAGACAATTGAAGCATGTCTAAACTTTGATCCAACATCTATACGGGAAGCCGCAGGTTTCATTGGAATGCTGGAAGACAGGGAGTTCCTTTACTTCCTTAAATTATTTCATTTAATAATGCCACATGTTGACATCCTCTATAGTCAGCTTCAGAAGCGAGACACGGATACTGTTTATATCAAAAAAGTCACAGAAGACTTTGTCGCCAGCATCCAGAAAATCCGTAATTCTGTGGAAGAGATAGAAGCAAGTTTGCCGAGCGATCTAACAGTCAACAGACGGAGTGCGGAGATCTCAACCTTGAGACAACTTTCAAGAGAGGTATGTGACATAGTGGTGGTTCATGCAAAAGAACGTTTTTCATTTTCAAATCACCTAGTCAGTGCCAAACTTGTTCAAAGTGACTTGTATAAAACCCATGGCACTTGCTTTCCAACCCAAGCTCTGGAAGACACCGTGCAAGCATATCCAATACTGAAGAAGGAACAATTACGCACTGAGCTGTCACTTCTGTATGGGAAGACAGAGTTTCATACTTGTACAAGTGCTGTTGCTCTGCACAAACTTTTCCATCAATTTAATCTGCAGAATGATTTCACAGAGACAGTAAAATTATTAAGAATCCTGATTACAACACCAATGACCACTGCAGAATCAGAAAGATGCTTCTCAACATTGAAGAGGATAAAAACCTTTTTAAGAAGCACCATGTCCCTGGAGCGGTTGAATGCATTGGCGATGCTCTCAATGGAAAAGCAACTGATTTCCGAGATCCCAGACTTCAATGAAAAAACCATTGAGAAGTTTTCTTCTTTGAAAGATCGCCGTGCAAAATTAAAATACAAGTGATTGAAGCAAAGAAGAATGCATACCCCCAAGGTGTGCAAAGATAAACTGCGTTAAGCAGCACCACCTCACACTACCAAACATAACTAGTGGTAAGTAAAGTATGAACGGTGTGTGGGTGTGCATATGGAAGGAGCTATGAAAGGTGTGTGCATGGTCAGTAACAATTGTTGAAGCCTTGGCGTGGTTTGAAGGAATTGGAGGCACTTCCAAGGGTAGCTGTCACTTGTGTACAGGAAGCAAGAATTCCATGTCTGTACAAGTGCTGTTGCTCTGCAGCAACTTTAGCATCAATTTAATCTACATAATTTAACAGAGTGAGTGAAGCTATAAGGAATCCTGCTTACAACAACGAAGACTACTAAAGAACCAGAAAGATGCTTCTCCACATTGAAGAGGATCAAAAAAGTAATTAAAAAGCACCATGGTCCTGTAGCGGTTAAATGCATTGGTTTGAAGGAATTGGAGGCACCTTCAAGGGTACGTAAAGTTCTCAGAAATGGCACCACCTCACTACCAAAAATAACTAGTGGTAAGTAAAGTATGACTGGTGTGTGGGTGTGCATATTGAAGGAGCTATGAAAGGTGTGTGAATGGTCAGTAACAATTGTTGAAGCCTTGGCGTGGCGTTACTGCTCATATGGTTATCCATATGCTAATTCAACGTGTTTGTTTGACATTGATTATTGTGTTGTCTAAACAGAAGTTAAATGTTGTTGTTTTCTTGAATCCCAAGATCCACTGGTTTGGGCCTATACAGTGCTGATTGGTCTTCTAAGGTATGTTTGGGGCCTATGGTCACACTTGGTCTTCTAAGGTATGTTTGGGGCCTATATAGTCACACTTTGTCTTCTAAGGTATGTTTGGGGCCTATATAGTTCCACTTGGTCTTCTAATGTATGTTTGGGGCCTATGGTCACACTTGGTCTTCTAAGTTATGTTTGGGGCCTATATAGTCACACTTGGTCTTCTAAGGTATGTTTGGGGCCTATATAGTTCCACTTGGTCTTCTAATGTATGTTTGGGGCCTATGGTCACACTTGGTCTTCTAAGGTATGTTTGGGGCCTATATAGTCACACTTGGTCTTCTAAGGTATGTTTGGGGCCTATATAGTTCCACTTGGTCTTCTAATGTATGTTTGGGGCCTATGGTCACACTTGGTCTTCTAAGGTATGTTTGAGGCCTATATGGTCACACTTGGTCTTCTAAGGTATGTTTGAGGCCTATATGGTCACACTTGGTCTTCTAAGGTATGTTTGAGGCCTATATGCTCACACTTGGTCTTCTAAGGTATGTTTGAGGCCTATATGGTCACACTTGGTCTTCTAAGGTATGTTTGGGGCCTATATGGTTCCACTTGGTCGTTTAATGTTTTTTAAGTATGGTTTTGTTCTTGAATGGTCTGATTGATTTGCTTGTTTTCTTTCAACCCCAGGTGCAAACCCTATGTGGCTGCAGATTTGTTTCTACTCGTTGGTCAACTTAATGAACGTGAATACCCTGAGAAGAAGACCCGATTAATGGTAGGTGTCACTCCTTTAATTTTTCTGTTAATAGGTATAGGTGCAATTATGATATTGCTGTAGTCTTGTCACATGAGTTTTTTCAATCTATATTGTATACCAATGAATTTAACACATTGTTACTTTACTTCTTGACATTTCTGCATTGCTGATCATGTATTTCAATGGGCTTTACAAGTATAAGGTCATTGGGCGGGGCTTATAAAGGTCATTATGACGGCAGGGGGAGGAGTTATAAAAATGGGTGTGGTTTTAAAAAGGGGGAGTGGCTATGTTTCGCCCTGTCGCCCCTCCAACTTGAAAAGTCACCAGCCGCCACTGGATCTCGTATGTCTTTTTCAAAAAATCCGTAGGTGTTTGGTGGTGTTTTGCGTCTTCAGAGTCCTGTAGCCTCGTTTTCGTTTTTTTCGGACATTTTTTCTTTCGGTTAGGGTATTTTCAGGTGTCTAAACTCTTTTATTTTGAGTGAAATTGAGGTGTAACTTCAGTTTTCGATGTCCTGGCGGCCTCCCCTTGCTGTAGGTAACATTTTTATGTATTTGTTGTGTGTATTCTTGTGTTTTTCATGTTTTCATGTGTGCGGGTTTCGGGCGGTAAGGTTGTATTTTTGCGTGGTCGTAATGGGTCATAACGCGTCTTGTATTTGTTTGTCGTAAGTGCGTAAATTTTGCGAGGTCCGCAGTTGCTGGCAAGGAGCGAGCCTGCAGCGTTAGCAACAACCCGCCTGCTCACAACTATATGTTATATATATATACTGTATATATATTGTATACTTAGAAAGTATAAAACAGAGCCATGTATTTTGGTGCATTTTTGAGTCAAAATTAAATGGTTTCAGAGTTATTAGGACTGAAAATAATTTGTCAACAGAATAACATCTAAATAAGAAAAAGAATATGAAACATTGCACACTAAGGATTTGGTTTACATTTAATTTGATCTGGTTAGGTAACACATTGAACAGTTGCCAAGAACTCTATTAAAAATGTCTTGATGATAAATTAATATCTAAGTGCAAACGTTTAGACCTTATGCTTAGCGATCCCAGTTTAGTGAATAAATTACCTTTAAAACAGCTAGGCCAGGACGATGTAGTCCTAATGATTCTATCATAAATGTATTGAAAAAATTTTTTGTATGAATAATTAGTGGTCTATAGTGAATTAAACTGAAACTATGGGATTGTTTTCTCTCGGTATCCTGACATTTTACAAAATATATATTGACAGGGAGCCTTAGGAACCGACGAATTCCCCAACTCACAGTGATGGACACTCCCTTGACCTTATTTTTACTAATCTCTGTACAATATCCACCCCTGTCATCTGCCCACTCCCTCTATCTGACCACCACCTCCTAACCTGCAAATTTACCACCCACTCTTCTAGCCCGGTGACCATAACCTACAGAAACCTGCAAGGACTTGATCCACAACACCTTTCCACTGTACTACAAACTTTTCTCAGCCCCTCAATGAGGCCACCTGCCTGACATTGCCACCTCACAGTACAACCCTTCTCTCACTTCCACCCTTGACACTCTGGCCCCCATAACCACACAAATGCATCCTTGCTCTCATCCACAACCATGGCACACTACACAAACACAATACATCCATTGGTGATCCCTCAGCTCTGAACGTTTATGGAGGAAATCTCGCACTTCGGCACTACTTCTCTGTACTCAACATTGCCAAACAACACTACTTCACATCATTAATAACATCTTCGTCTTCCAACCTCAAAGTTCTGTTTGCCACATTCAACACTCTCCTCTGTCCACCACCACCTCCTACCCCTTCCTGTCTCAAGACTTTGCCAGCCATTTCAAACGTACTATTATAAACATTTGCAAGTTCTCCACTCACAGTGACTTACGCACTCCCTCCCCTCACTAATTAACAACACCCAGCCCTCACAGTTCCCCAATCAATTAGCCACTATGCACTCCTTTGACCCTCCTGCCTCACTACCTGTCCTCTGGATCCTATTCCAACACAGCTTATCCCTCCCCTCTCTACTAGACTTATCCTAGCGCTCACACATCTATTTAATCACACATATAGTTGTGAGGAATCCGAGTTGTTGCTAACGCTTGCAGGCTCGCATAGCGAGCCCGACGAAGTTGCTGACAAGGAGCGCCAAAGGCGCTGGTGGAGATGAGCCTCGTATGCACTCATCCCACATACGAGGCTCATCTCCACCAGCGCCTTTGGCAGTGGTGCTCATCCCTACGACCCCACTGTGCTGGTGGAAATTAGCGCCGTAGGCACTCATCCCTACGACCCGCGGAGCTACACATCAACAAAAATGTCAATTACACAATTCAGAATGCAAGACCCGTAGCAGTTTGAAAAAAGCGTATGGAAAAATTAGCTGACAAATTGGCAAAACACAAAAGTTCAAAAGCTCACTTGGATAACAGGATCAAGTTTGAGATGCTTGGACAGGCAAACATTGCTGTTCAACTGGACCAAGGATACCAAGTCAGCATTCAAAAACACAACGAAGAAGTGGCTAAGAACCGGTACATCCTTTCGAAGATAATTTATTGTGTTCGCTTTTGTGGCGCTTTTGAACTGGCATTAAGAGGACACGACGAGAGTGAAACATCGCTAAATCCAGGAGTGTTTAGAGGCCTGGTGGATTTGGTTGGCAGTATCGATAGTGCAATGGAACAGCATTTGAAGACTGCAACTGTGTTTAAAGGCACTTCCAAAACCGTGCAGAATTAGCTACTGGACTGCATGCATGAAGTTATAAAGGAAGTGATTCACCAAGAGCTTAAAGAAGCCCAGTTTGTGGCAATCCAAGCGGATGAAACAACCGATATTTCCGCTAGGACACAGTGCGTTGTAGTCTATCGCTACATTGACAAGAAGCATCAAGTGGTGGAAAGATTTGATGGCTTCACGGAAATGAAATCAACGGATGCAGACTCGATTGCTGCTGTTGTGCTGGAAACACTGAATACTGTTCTCCCAGAGCCAGAAGACAAGAAGAAACTCATAGCTCAAAGCTACGATGGTGCCAGTGTGATGCGTGGAGATCAAGGAGGAGTTCAAAGAAAAATAAAAGACGTGTACCCGAACGCACACTACGTCCATTGCTATGCTCACCAACTGAACCTAATAATGGAGAAAGCAGTTTCAAGGATTGGAAGAGTTCGAGTTTTTTTTTCCAACATAGGCGGCATACCATCTTTTTTTTCATGCTCTCCAAAAAGGACTGGAGTTCTGGATGAGGTAGTTGGTAGAAGACTTCCAAGAGGTGCACCGACACGATGGAACTTCAACGTTAGGACCGTGAACGTAATCTACGAGAACAGAGATGCGCTACTTGAGTGTTTCCAGACAATTGAAGCATGTCTAAACTTTGATCCAACATCTATACGGGAAGCCGCAGGTTTCATTGGAATGCTGGAAGACAGGGAGTTCCTTTACTTCCTTAAATTATTTCATTTAATAATGCCACATGTTGACATCCTCTATAGTCAGCTTCAGAAGCGAGACACGGATACTGTTTATATCAAAAAAGTCACAGAAGACTTTGTCGCCAGCATCCAGAAAATCCGTAATTCTGTGGAAGAGATAGAAGCAAGTTTGCCGAGCGATCTAACAGTCAACAGACGGAGTGCGGAGATCTCAACCTTGAGACAACTTTCAAGAGAGGTATGTGACATAGTGGTGGTTCATGCAAAAGAACGTTTTTCATTTTCAAATCACCTAGTCAGTGCCAAACTTGTTCAAAGTGACTTGTATAAAACCCATGGCACTTGCTTTCCAACCCAAGCTCTGGAAGACACCGTGCAAGCATATCCAATACTGAAGAAGGAACAATTACGCACTGAGCTGTCACTTCTGTATGGGAAGACAGAGTTTCATACTTGTACAAGTGCTGTTGCTCTGCACAAACTTTTCCATCAATTTAATCTGCAGAATGATTTCACAGAGACAGTAAAATTATTAAGAATCCTGATTACAACACCAATGACCACTGCAGAATCAGAAAGATGCTTCTCAACATTGAAGAGGATAAAAACCTTTTTAAGAAGCACCATGTCCCTGGAGCGGTTGAATGCATTGGCGATGCTCTCAATGGAAAAGCAACTGATTTCCGAGATCCCAGACTTCAATGAAAAAACCATTGAGAAGTTTTCTTCTTTGAAAGATCGCCGTGCAAAATTAAAATACAAGTGATTGAAGCAAAGAAGAATGCATACCCCCAAGGTGTGCAAAGATAAACTGCGTTAAGCAGCACCACCTCACACTACCAAACATAACTAGTGGTAAGTAAAGTATGAACGGTGTGTGGGTGTGCATATGGAAGGAGCTATGAAAGGTGTGTGCATGGTCAGTAACAATTGTTGAAGCCTTGGCGTGGTTTGAAGGAATTGGAGGCACTTCCAAGGGTAGCTGTCACTTGTGTACAGGAAGCAAGAATTCCATGTCTGTACAAGTGCTGTTGCTCTGCAGCAACTTTATCATCAATTTAATCTACATAATTTAACAGAGTGAGTGAAGCTATAAGGAATCCTGCTTACAACAACGAAGACTACTAAAGAACCAGAAAGATGCTTCTCCACATTGAAGAGGATCAAAAAAGTAATTAAAAAGCACCATGGTCCTGTAGCGGTTAAATGCATTGGTTTGAAGGAATTGGAGGCACCTTCAAGGGTACGTAAAGTTCTCAGAAATGGCACCACCTCACTACCAAAAATAACTAGTGGTAAGTAAAGTATGAATGGTGTGTGGGTGTGCATATTGAAGGAGCTATGAAAGGTGTGTGAATGGTCAGTAACAATTGTTGAAGCCTTGGCGTGGCGTTACTGCTCATATGGTTATCCATATGCTAATTCAACGTGTTTGTTTGACATTGATTATTGTGTTGTCTAAACAGAAGTTAAATGTTGTTGTTTTCTTGAATCCCAAGATCCACTGGTTTGGGCCTATACAGTGCTGATTGGTCTTCTAAGGTATGTTCGGGGCCTATGGTCACACTTGGTCTTCTAAGGTATGTTTGGGGCCTATATAGTCACACTTTGTCTTCTAAGGTATGTTTGGGGCCTATATAGTTCCACTTGGTCTTCTAATGTATGTTTGGGGCCTATGGTCACACTTGGTCTTCTAAGTTATGTTTGGGGCCTATATAGTCACACTTGGTCTTCTAAGGTATGTTTGGGGCCTATATAGTTCCACTTGGTCTTCTAATGTATGTTTGGGGCCTATGGTCACACTTGGTCTTCTAAGGTATGTTTGGGGCCTATATAGTCACACTTGGTCTTCTAAGGTATGTTTGGGGCCTATATAGTTCCACTTGGTCTTCTAATGTATGTTTGGGGCCTATGGTCACACTTGGTCTTCTAAGGTATGTTTGAGGCCTATATGGTCACACTTGGTCTTCTAAGGTATGTTTGAGGCCTATATGGTCACACTTGGTCTTCTAAGGTATGTTTGAGGCCTATATGCTCACACTTGGTCTTCTAAGGTATGTTTGAGGCCTATATGGTCACACTTGGTCTTCTAAGGTATGTTTGGGGCCTATATGGTTCCACTTGGTCGTTTAATGTTTTTTAAGTATGGTTTTGTTCTTGAATGGTCTGATTGATTTGCTTGTTTTCTTTCAACCCCAGGTGCAAACCCTATGTGGCTGCAGATTTGTTTCTACTCGTTGGTCAACTTAATGAACGTGAATACCCTGAGAAGAAGACCCGATTAATGGTAGGTGTCACTCCTTTAATTTTTCTGTTAATAGGTATAGGTGCAATTATGATATTGCTGTAGTCTTGTCACATGAGTTTTTTCAATCTATATTGTATACCAATGAATTTAACACATTGTTACTTTACTTCTTGACATTTCTGCATTGCTGATCATGTATTTCAATGGGCTTTACAAGTATAAGGTCATTGGGCGGGGCTTATAAAGGTCATTATGACGGCAGGGGGAGGAGTTATAAAAATGGGTGTGGTTTTAAAAAGGGGGAGTGGCTATGTTTCGCCCTGTCGCCCCTCCAACTTGAAAAGTCACCAGCCGCCACTGGATCTCGTATGTCTTTTTCGGAAAATCCGTAGGTGTTTGGTGGTGTTTTGCGTCTTCAGAGTCCTGTAGCCTCGTTTTCGTTTTTTTCGGACATTTTTTCTTTCGGTTAGGGTATTTTCAGGTGTCTAAACTCTTTTATTTTGAGTGAAATTGAGGTGTAACTTCAGTTTTCGATGTCCTGGCGGCCTCCCCTTGCTGTAGGTAACATTTTTATGTATTTGTTGTGTGTATTCTTGTGTTTTTCATGTTTTCATGTGTGCGGGTTTCGGGCGGTAAGGTTGTATTTTTGCGAGGTCGTAATGGGTCATAACGCGTCTTGTATTTGTTTGTCGTAAGTGCGTAAATTTTGCGAGGTCCGCAGTTGCTGGCAAGGAGCGAGCCTGCAGCGTTAGCAACAACCCGCCTGCTCACAACTATATGTTATATATATATACTGTATATATATTGTATACTTAGAAAGTATAAAACAGAGCCATGTATTTTGGTGCATTTTTGAGTCAAAATTAAATGGTTTCAGAGTTATTAGGACTGAAAATAATTTGTCAACAGAATAACATCTAAATAAGAAAAAGAATATGAAACATTGCACACTAAGGATTTGGTTTACATTTAATTTGATCTGGTTAGGTAACACATTGAACAGTTGCCAAGAACTCTATTAAAAATGTCTTGATGATAAATTAATATCTAAGTGCAAACGTTTAGACCTTATGCTTAGCGATCCCAGTTTAGTGAATAAATTACCTTTAAAACAGCTAGGCCAGGACGATGTAGTCCTAATGATTCTATCATAAATGTATTGAAAAAATTTTTTGTATGAATAATTAGTGGTCTATAGTGAATTAAACTGAAACTATGGGATTGTTTTCTCTCGGCATCCTGACATTTTACAAAATATATATTGACAGGGAGCCTTGGGAACCGACGAATTCCCCAACTCACAGTGATGGACACTCCCTTGACCTTATTTTTACTAATCTCTGTACAATATCCACCCCTGTCATCTGCCCACTCCCTCTATCTGACCACCACCTCCTAACCTGCAAATTTACCACCCACTCTTCTAGCCCGGTGACCATAACCTACAGAAACCTGCAAGGACTTGATCCACAACACCTTTCCACTGTACTACAAACTTTTCTCAGCCCCTCAATGAGGCCACCTGCCTGACATTGCCACCTCACAGTACAACCCTTCTCTCACTTCCACCCTTGACACTCTGGCCCCCATAACCACACAAATGCATCCTTGCTCTCATCCACAACCATGGCACACTACACAAACACAATACATCCATTGGTGATCCCTCAGCTCTGAACGTTTATGGAGGAAATCTCGCACTTCGGCACTACTTCTCTGTACTCAACATTGCCAAACAACACTACTTCCCATCATTAATAACATCTTCGTCTTCCAACCTCAAAGTTCTGTTTGCCACATTCAACACTCTCCTCTGTCCACCACCACCTCCTACCCCTTCCTGTCTCAAGACTTTGCCAGCCATTTCAAACGTACTATTATAAACATTTGCAAGTTCTCCACTCACAGTGACTTACGCACTCCCTCCCCTCACTAATTAACAACACCCAGCCCTCACAGTTCCCCAATCAATTAGCCACTATGCACTCCTTTGACCCTCCTGCCTCACTACCTGTCCTCTGGATCCTATTCCAACACAGTTTATCCCTCCCCTCTCTACTAGACTTATCCTAGCGCTCACACATCTATTTAATCACACATATAGTTGTGAGGAATCCGAGTTGTTGCTAACGCTTGCAGGCTCGCATAGCGAGCCCGACGAAGTTGCTGACAAGGAGCGCCAAAGGCGCTGGTGGAGATGAGCCTCGTATGCACTCATCCCACATACGAGGCTCATCTCCACCAGCGCCTTTGGCACTCATCCCTACGACCCGCGGAGCTACACATCAACAAAAATGTCAATTACACAATTCAGAATGCAAGACCCGTAGCAGTTTGAAAAAAGCGTGTGGAAAAATTACGGCCCGGACTTCGAAAAACTAAAAACGACCCGCGGCACTTAGAAAAAAAAATACGAGGTCCAAAAAATACGAAGTTAATGGCTGAATGGCGCACATACAAAAACAACAATAACAACAGCAAAATAAAAATAAAAAACACAAAAAAAAAAAAAAAACAGCACGGAGGAACAGACACGACGTCTGGGAGTGAGGTTGCACGACAATTTAAACACAATTTGCTGATTTTTGGCACTCGAACATCGCCTAAGCAACAAAAAAAATGGCGTCCGAAAATAAAAGAAAACAAGGCTACACGACCCCTAAACACGCAAAACACCGCCAGACACATAAGACTTTTACACAGGAACGTACAAGCTATAAAATACACTATTACGGAGGACGAACAATGCTCCAAGCCCGCGTAAAACATAGACAATCGCCACCATTTTGCAACACTAACTTGCAACTAATAATAAAACCATTCCAACATGCCGATTTGCACAACGACAAAAAAATACATTATTGGGCCCTTCCAGAGGAGGGCCCTGGTGCACTGCACCACCTGCAGTACTGGTAGCCCTGCACCCTGGCCCATGTTCAAGTTTAGGTCAGTAATCCTTCATGGGAAGTAGTTGAACCCCCCTGCTATATGCAGTTGCCGCATGCTGATTATTGCCGCTGTAGTCAATGGTCATTAGCTAGTATGGCTTTTGAATGAACCCATATGTCTGAGCACTGACTAATCTTGCTTTTGTCTGCAAGTCAATAGTGCAGCTGCATGGAGTTTCCCATGACTTTCCTTTTGCGAATTACATTCTTCTCACCTTTGGCATCGAAGTAACAAAACTTATTTCTTATGATCACGACACTGGAATCAAGAACTTTTTTTTGGCTGGATTTTATAAGCATAAACATGCCGTTTATAAATAACTTAGAAAGTTTATATTCTAGATATACAGAAATTGTGTGCCTTGAAAAAAATCATGGCTTTTATAAACACAAAAAAAAACGTCTAATGTAAGTTCCCATTTAAGAGCTTCTTTTTTTCAAGGGGCTAATAAGTATTTGTTTAAAAATAGAGTATTGGGTTTTATGACTCACCAAAGAGTCACAAGTTCCTCTTGAGTCTTAATGGCATTGTTTGTTTGGTCCTGTACCTATTCCCACTAGTTCTTCAGATGTGGGATTAGATCATTCTAGCTTTGCACATGTTTAGCCCTTTTTGATGGTCTGTGATATATACTAGTATACTATTTTTGACATGACATCTCTAGATCCCATTTGTGGGAGATTTACAAGGAAACATGAATAACTGCTATTAATCATGTAAAATTCCAATTGTAGTGTGCGTACAATTGTTTTATGCATTTTAAATATATTTGTCGGAAAGGCTCCTGAGACACATCACTATATTCCTATGTCTCATACCACATAGCATTATAATTAATTATTTCTCATATATAATCATTCATTACTGTATAAAGTGGTTCAGAGGTCAAGTAGAAGCATTTATCCAGGAGAAATACAGATTTATCTTAAGTTACAATTAATAAACTAGAACATTGATGCTATATAAAATGTAATATACATAGATGTAGAAACTTAAGATGTTTTTTAAAGGCACAGCTGAATAAGAGACCCATGAGATTTCAACAATTTACATACCAAACTTTGACCTATGAGAAACTACATTTTTGGTTCATTGCATAGTACTGTACCATAGCATGGATTTTGGTTTATACATTTTTTTTCTCTATTTGATATTTGTGTCTAAAGGATCACTGTAGTCCTATATTTAAACCAGGGATGGGCATTCATTTTTTGATTCACGAAATTCATTTTTGGTCTTGAATAACTTGTCATGGTGAAGGGGCTTGTGTACCTCAATGAAGCAATGAGGTATATCATGTAGGATCACCCAAGAAGGGCAGATCATAGCCAAGAAATCAGACAAATTGCGGTCCACTGGAGAAGGAACTGGCAACCCACTCCAGTATCTCTACCAAGATAACCTTGTGGATAAGCACGGCCAGAGACATAATGATAGATGTGCTTGGCGTGCTGCAATCCGGAGGGTCATGAAGAGTCAGACACGACGGAGCGACTAAGCAAAAACAGGTGTAGTTTTGCTCTTAATGATCTACTAGCAGAAAAACATAAGTAAATACCCCACCAAGGTTTTGAGAAAAGATACTTCTTGAGATCAAGGAGATCTATCACTTCCAGCAACCTTAAAAAAAAGCATCACCGCTTGTCTGGAGCTTCAATGTTTTTCAACTAATGGCCAGTAATTCTGTGCAGTAAATAGGCAGCAAAAAGGAACATTAGGCCAACCTGTAACAGGACTAAAAAAATAATCAAATGATCAATTGCAATTAAAAAAATAATTGATGCCCAGCCCTAATTAAAATATACTTGTTTTAAATAATTACACTTGAAAATAAGCAAATGATTAATTTCAGTTAAACAAAATGAGTTCATGCCCAGCAATAATTAAAATATACTTGTTTAAGAATTACACTTGAAATTAGGCAAATGTTTTTAGAATGTAATACAAATAATACTGCATCAAGCTTATTATCTTTTATATGCAATTATGCTGGAGGGAATAAACCATTTAGGTTTATGCTAATCAACTTCCTGAGGTAAGTAGGGGCTTTGAATGTATAGGAACAGCAAATTGGAAATATGGCATCTATAACTCTTAGGATTGGTGTATATAGATTTTATGCTTCAATAGACCATTCTGATTTGTGTGAGACACACACAAACTCAGATAGATGGGGAAGAAATTGAGGCAGTGGCAGATTTTATTTTGCTGGGATACTAGATCTCTTCAGATGGTGATTGTAGCCATGAAATTAAAATAAGTTTGTTTCTGGTAAGGAAAGCTATGGCAAGCTAGGACAAGCTAGTAAAAAGTAAAGATATTAAACTATCAAAAAAGGTTGGCATAGTAAGAACTATTGTACTAACAGCAGGAACCATAATGAAGTCCATAGAATTGACGCCTTTGAATTGTGGTGTTGGTGAAAGCTGCTTAGAATTCTTTGGACTGCAAGGAGATCCAATAGATCAATACTTCTGGAAATCAAGACAAACTGTTCACTAGATGGTATGATCATGTGGCTAAAACTCAAATATTTTGGCCATATCATGAGTCTGCAGTATTCCCTAGAGATGACTCTGATGCTGGAAAAAATTTAAAGCACAAGAAGGGACGACAGAGGCGGAGATGGATAGATGAGGTCACTGAAGCAATGAACATGAACTTGATGAAGCTCAGAGAGGCAGTTACTGAGAGATATACCTGGCGTGCAGTGGTCCATAGGGTCACAGAGAGTTGGACGTGACTAATGAATATATATATATATATATATATATATAGTATATATACACTTATATATATACAGTATCTCACAAAAGTGAGCACAACCCTCACATTTTTGTAAATATTTTATTATATCTTTTCATGTGACAACACAGAAGAAATTACACTCTGATACAATGTAAAGTAGTAAGTGTACAGCCTGTATAACAGTGTACAATGTCCAAATTGGGCCAAAGTGTCAATATTTTGTGTGGCCGCCATTATTTTCCAGCACTGTCTTAACCCTCATAGTTCACCAGAGATTCACAGGTTGCCACTGGCGCCCCCTCTTCCACTCCTCCATGATGACATCACAGAGCTGGTGGATGTTAGAGACCTTGCACTTCCCCACCTTCCATTTGAGGACGCCCCACAGATGCTCAATAGGGTTTAGGTCTGGAGACATGCTTGGCCAGTCCATCACCTTTACCTTCAGCTTCTTTAGCAAGGCAGTGGTCGTCTTGGAGGTGTGTTTGGGGTCGTTATCATGTTGGAATACTGCCCTGCAGCCCAGTCTCGGAAGGGAGGGGATCATGATCTGCTTCAGTATGTCACAGTACATGTTGGCATTCATGGTTCACTCAATGAACTGTAGCTCCCCAGTGTTGGCAGCACTCATGCAGGCCCAGACCATGACATTCCCACCACCAAAAGTATACATCTATACTGAGGAAAGGTAGTTGAAATAATCCCTAAATTACAGATAAATGTATAAGGGACAAAGAGCACAAAAACACTGATATGAGATGAAACTCTCAGTTTGAATGTAAACAGCGAAGCAGAGAGAGTGGAGGTAGCATCTGACATCATCAGCTAAATGCATATAGGGGGAATCAACACAACATATTATAGAAAACATATATAGACATATAGACATATGTGTATATATGTTTGGTCTGGGCCTGCATGAGTGCTGCTGGCACTGGGGAGCTACAGTTCATTGAAGGAACCATGAATGCCAACATGTACTGTGCAATACTAAAGCAAAGCATGATCCCCTCCCTTCTCTCATTTAGCCGATTTTCGTGTGGTGGAAAACGCCAAATATCGGTGAAATTCGCTTGCAACCTCACTCCCAGTCTTCCTGTGTCTCCCCCCGTGCTGTGTGTGAGTGTGTTGTCATTTTGTGTACATTTGTTGTTTTTTTTTGGTGGGTTTTTAGAGTTACGTGCTCTGCGGTTAGAGTTACACGTTCCGCTGTTGCTTCACCTCGCTTTGCGAGGCTCGCATGTGTGACGGCACCGGTGGCTGCAATGAACATTTTTGGCGCTCATTGCAGCCTAAGTGTTGCGCGGCTGCTTAAGTGCTGGGTGGC
Source organism: Discoglossus pictus (assembly GCA_027410445.1). Classification (NCBI taxonomy): domain Eukaryota; kingdom Metazoa; phylum Chordata; class Amphibia; order Anura; family Alytidae; genus Discoglossus; species Discoglossus pictus. The sequence continues at coordinate 358,137,504 of CM050166.1, read as the reverse complement.
TGTTGTGCCTCCAAAGCGTGACGACAAATCGCAGTTTGAGCACCATCAAATCTATCATAACCAAATGGAAAGAAGATGGCACGACAGCAAACTTGCCAAAAGACGGCCACCCACCAAAACTCACGGACCGGGCAAGGAGGTCATTAATCAGAGAGGCAGCACAAAGACCTAAGGTAACCCTGGATTTGCTGCAGAGTTCCACAGCAGAGACTAGAGTATCTGTAGATAGGACGACAATAAGCCGTACACTCCATAGAGTTGGGCTTTATGGAAGAGTGGCCAGAAGAAAGCCATTACTTTCAGCAAAAAACAAAATGGCACATTTTGAGTTTGCGAAAAGGCATGTGGGAGACTCCCAAAATGTATGGAGGAAGGTGCTCTGGTCTGATGAGACTAAAATTGAACTTTTCGGCCATCAAAGAAAACGCAATGTCTGGGGCAAATCCAACACATCACATCACCCAAAGAACACCATGCCCACAGTGAAACATGGTGGTGGCAGCATAATGCTGTGGGGATGTTTTTCAGCAGCCGGGACTGGGAAACTGGTCAGAGGTGAGGGAAAGATGGATGGTGCTAAATACAGGGATATTTTTTAGCAAAACCTGTACCACTCTGTGCGTGATTTGAGGCTAGGACGGAGGTTCACCTTCCAGCAGGACAATGACCCCAGACACACTGCTAAAGCAACACTTGAGTGGTTTAAGGGGAAACATGTAAATGTGTTGGAATGGCCTAGTCAAAGCCCAGACCTCAATCCAATAGAAAATCTGTGGTCAGACTTAAATATTGCTGTTCACAAGCGCAAACATACAACTTGAAGGAGATGGAGCAGTTTTGCAAGGAGGAATGGGCAAAAATCCCAGTGGTAAGATGTGGCACGCTCATAGAAATTTATCCAAAGTGACTTGGAGCTGTGATTGCCGCAAAAGGTGGCTCTACAAAGTATTGACTTTAGGGGGTTGAATTGTTATGCACATTGACTTTTTCTGTTATTTTGTCCTATTTGTTATTTGATTCACAATAAAAAAAAAAACATCTTCAAAGTTGTGGGCAATTAAATGATACAACTCCTTAAACAATCCATGTTAATTCCAGGTTGTGAGGCAACAAAACATGAAAAATACCAAGGGGGGTGAATACTTTTGGATCCCCAGTTATATATCTTGCCTTTGTCACAGATAGTCTAATAAAGTGCTATACACTGCCATTTACACATCTTTTTTCAGAACAGACACACTCACAGCCTTTGTCTCTGTTTGAATGTTTACTGTATAACAGTAGTGTTATTACTCCTCTTGTAGTGATATTGCTCTTGATCATACAGTGACTACTTGGTCCTTCGTTTTTTTTAAACTGTTTTCCCTCAGATTTTTTTTTTTGATTCCTATAGCTTTGGCATTAATGGATCAATGTGATCAATGTGATCTTATGGATAAGTAGTAATGATAGTGGGCTAAATTACTTAATATGCTGCTTCTTGTAGTTTCTGTCTGAACAGGGTGTGTCCTTTTAAACTAATAAGCACTATATTATTACTAGCGACTTGCCCGTAAAAAATGACCGGGCAATACAAAAGTGTTGAAATACTATTTGTGACACAATGTGACTGGGTGCCTCAATTATATAGGACCCTATAGGACACTAATGAACCCATGTAATAAAACTATAAGTGACATGAGGGTAATCCAGGACCCTCATGACATAGTGTAAGCACTACAATATTAACTCTAACTATACCACATTAACCCAGCCCTGCACCTATTTAATCCTAACAGTACGCATTTAACTCTAACAGTACCTATGTAACCCTAACTGGGTCTATTGAAACCTAACTGGGCCTATTTAACCATCATAAGCCTCTATTTAACTCCATGAGTTTCATAAGGGTATATAAAGACCCTCATGGGATAGAAGGCTAACATTAACCCCATAAGTGCCATGAGGGTCCTCCAGACACTAAGTACAAACACTACACTGCACTATCCCCCCCAATAAACCATTAAATCTAAACTAACCCCCCTCTACTCTAATCTATTAACACCTACACTACCTACCTACACTACCTAACTATCCCTTAATTACCCCCCCACTAATTACAGAAAATAATAAAACCTGTTACCACAAATAATAAAACCTAAGTCACAGAAAATAAAATAGCTACATTACAGAAAATAAAAAAAGCTACATTACAAAAAATAAATAAAAACTTCATTCCAACCCCCCACTAAAGAAAATAATAAAATATTACACACCTGAAAAAGAAATACATACAAAATATATACATCACATTCCAATACAATACAATAGGAATACAGTGTAATACCCTCTATCTAAATATAATATCCTCTACCTGAAATACAGTACCCTCTATGTAAATACAATACCCTCTATCTAAAACACATACATACCCCTCTATCTAAAATACATACACCCTATCTGAAATGCATACATACCCCCCTATTTAATATTCAACCCCCCTATCTAAAATACATACATATGCCCCTATCTAAAATACAATACCCCTATCTAAAATACATACATACCCCCTATCTAAAATGCATCCCCCCTATCTAAAATACATACATACCCCCATTTCTAAAATACATACCCCCTATCTAACATACATTAAATCCTATCTACATATACAACCCCTAAATCTAACCTAAAATAGAATAATTAAGACTACTTACCTTTGCAGATGTCCCTTCAGATCGCCCCCCTAGGGAAAAAAAATGAGTACAAAACAGTACATAGTAAAAATAAACATTCTAAGTATTCTAAATATTCAACTCACCTTTCCAGCATGTCCCCGTCCTTCTTATTGTCTTCTCTAGTTCGGCCCCTGTTAAAAATAAACAAAAATAAACATTAGATTAGATTAATGATTAGTTAATGTGGGGACCCTCCGGGGGTCCCAATGGACCCCCCCAACATTGGGGTGCCGGAGCCCCCCAGCAATTTTAGGTGCCATAGGGGGTACTTACAGTACCCTCACTGCCAGGATTAACTGTTTGTGTGCCTTTTAAATGCAGTGGGGGACACAATCGTGGCCCCCCCCCTGCAAGGGTTAATGTCGGGACATTGCGGGGGTCCTCCATGGGGACCCCCAGCATGGGCTTAATGTGGGCACACTTTGGGGGTGCGATTGGACCTCCGCAGCAAGAGGTTAATGTGGGGTCCCGAGCTTATCTCAGATCTCTTAATGTGGGGGGGTTGTCAAAGTTGTAAGTGGCTGGCAGTGTTTTGCGCGGTCCGGGGTCATGGAGCCTCGTTTTAATTTTTTCCGGTTGCCATTTTTTTTCTCGCTTAGTCGATTTTCAAGTGCCAAAACTGGGGAAATTGGGGTTAAATTTGCATGCAACCTCATTTCAGACATTCTGGCTGTCCCCCCGTGCTGTGTGTGTGTATTTAATTTTAATGTTTGCGCGGTTCAGGCGGTTACTGTGTTGTTTTTTAGACCTCGGGTATTTTTAAGTCCGCGGCTCGTAAATTGGGGTCGCAGACAATGAAGGAGAGGAGGAGGGAAAGAGAGACACAGGGTAAGGAGAGAAGGAGGGAAAGAGAGACACATGATAAGAAGAGGAGGAGGGGAAGAGAGACACAGGATAAGAAGAGGAGGAGGGGAAGAGACATAGGGTAAGGAGAGGAGGAGCAGAAGAGAGACACAGGGGAGGGAGAGGAGGAGGGGAAGAGAGACACAGGGTAAGGAGAGGAGTAGGGGAATAGACACAGGGGATGGAGAGGATTATCGTCCTGTGTATTTAGGTGCTGCGAGTTAACGGCTCGCCTTGCTACATGTGGCTCGCAGGCGATGAGCGCCTCTGGCGCTCATTGCCTAAGTTGTATGCACCATGCAAAGCGTGATAATGTCTTGCAGTTTGACAACTATAATATGTGCTGAAAGAGTGCACTTGCTGTTGTAGCTCCCACATTCCCATTGGGTAGGCAGAGATGTCTTTCTTTATTTGAAATTTCCTCCCATCTCAGGAGGTAGAAACTAAAATAGTATCAATTTTAGAGAAACATTTTACCATAGAGATATAATTGTATAGATGTTATGCAGCCCTACTAAATTCCCAACATGTAAAACCGTAACCCGTAACGTAGCCCACAAGACTTGCGACTATTAAATTCGCCCTGTAAAGCAAGCTACTCACAATCTGCTGGTTAAGGGAGAAAAAAGGCTATGGGACGTGGAAATTTGAACTGCATGCCTGCAAGTCCTTTTATCTCTCAAGCCCATAACTGCTACGTTCCATTTTCGCTATTAAATTGCAACAAATTCACTGGCATTTCTGTTTAATTTCCGTGTTATATCGATCCCTTACATGGACTAGAATATCAAATTTACAGATTTTTTAATATTGCATTATTTCTGGAAGGCTTTGAAATATAACTTCCATTTTTCAGTGACATAATGATGACGATCTCATTTACCATTGGCTCCGTCTAAACCCGTAACTACAGGTTTGACTAATTGAACATGTTCACATCCAACGTGCGCAGAATGGTTTGCGGGTTTACGTCTATGGCCCAGGGGAATTTAATAGCTTTGTAAATCAGCCATTTGCGAGTGTGCCGATGCCGCTACAGGCTTTGAATTCAATGGGGCTGAATTTTCAACCAGTATCTAGATCAGTATCTCAATCATATCCTCATCATCTTTAAAACTTATGTTTCCTTGAAGGTAACCTACAGTCATGGGCATGCAGAAAAGTGCTTTCCCTTTTGAAAATGAAGCTAAACTTATTAGGTTCTATGCATTTAGTTTTTAAGTGTTATAAAATGCTTATATCCATCCCTTAATCTGTTCTTTACAAATTGACCTCCATCGACCAGTGGCATCATTTAGATACTTACCTCAGGATTCATAAAGGATGCCAATTCCTATAGTGGGAGGTCGTGAGAAAGCGTATTTTCCGGCAAAACGTACGTCAACCTTACAGCATGCATGCTCTGCTGACGTCACATGCCAAGCTGCTAGCAGCCTGATCCAATCAGCTGAAGAGAAATTGAATACATACTATCGAAATGTACTAATTTATTGGACTACCAAAGATATTTAAGATAAGTAACATTATGAGAACATGACAAAAATTATATAGATAAGTTACAAATATATATATAACTGATGTATCTTAATATTGAACTAAACAGACCCAATTGAAATTTTGAGAAGATATATTGTATAATTGACACACTGTGTATATTTTTCTTGTGTATACATTGGTTTACAATTTTTTTATCTAAGCATTACATATTAGATCTCACATGTGTGGATATAATACTACTGCTTTGTCTTAGCACTGACATTATATTAATTGGATTTTTTCCATCATTAATCTATAGCACTTTATAATATTTTTTCAGCACTTTGCACCTTGCACTTTCAAATACATTACATTCAAAAAGCAGATTTCAAAGCAGTAGAATCTCTTCACACATTCGCTGAATGGATGATTGATGAACAATTGCTGATATGCATATAGATGAACTAAACGTAAACTGTATTAGTACTAAAATATTACACTGGAATGCAATCTTATTGTGATTGATGATGATAGGATCAGATTAGTGAGTAATCATGTATTCTGATGTGTGTATATATTATGTCTGGGTACAGGGATATAATGAGAGAAAATAATGCACAGAAGTCAGAGTGCCATCAGAATAATCTCTGAGTTTATTTGGGTGGGCAGCCCCTTATATAGCTCTACTCTAATCTATTAACACCTACACTACCTACCTACACTACCTAACTATCCCTTAATTACCCCCCCACTAATTACAGAAAATAATAAAACCTGTTACCACAAATAATAAAACCTAAGTCACAGAAAATAAAATAGCTACATTACAGAAAATAAAAAAAGCTACATTACAAAAAATAAATAAAAACTTCATTCCAACCCCCCACTAAAGAAAATAATAAAATATTACACACCTGAAAATGAAATACATACAAAATATATACATCACATTCCAATACAATACAATAGGAATACAGTGTAATACCCTCTATCTAAATATAATATCCTCTACCTGAAATACAGTACCCTCTATGTAAATACAATACCCTCTATCTAAAACACATACATACCCCTCTATCTAAAATACATACACCCTATCTGAAATGCATACATACCCCCCTATTTAATATTCAACCCCCCCTATCTAAAATACATACATATGCCCCTATCTAAAATACAATACCCCTATCTAAAATACATACATACCCCCTATCTAAAATGCATCCCCCCTATCTAAAATACATACATACCCCCATTTCTAAAATACATACCCCCTATCTAACATACATTAAATCCTATCTACATATACAACCCCTAAATCTAACCTAAAATAGAATAATTAAGACTACTTACCTTTGCAGATGTCCCTTCAGATCGCCCCCCTAGGGAAAAAAAATGAGTACAAAACAGTACATAGTAAAAATAAACATTCTAAGTATTCTAAATATTCAACTCACCTTTCCAGCATGTCCCCGTCCTTCTTATTGTCTTCTCTAGTTCGGCCCCTGTTAAAAATAAACAAAAATAAACATTAGATTAGATTAATGATTAGTTAATGTGGGGACCCTCCGGGGGTCCCAATGGACCCCCCCAACATTGGGGTGCCGGAGCCCCCCAGCAATTTTAGGTGCCATAGGGGGTACTTACAGTACCCTCACTGCCAGGATTAACTGTTTGTGTGCCTTTTAAATGCAGTGGGGGACACAATCGTGGCCCCCCCCCTGCAAGGGTTAATGTCGGGACATTGCGGGGGTCCTCCATGGGGACCCCCAGCATGGGCTTAATGTGAGCACACTTTGGGGGTGCGATTGGACCTCCGCAGCAAGAGGTTAATGTGGGGTCCCGAGCTTATCTCAGATCTCTTAATGTGGGGGGTTGTCAAAGTTGTAAGTGGCTGGCAGTGTTTTGCGCGGTCCGGGGTCATGGAGCCTCGTTTTAATTTTTTCCGGTTGCCATTTTTTTTCTCGCTTAGTCGATTTTCAAGTGCCAAAACTGGGGAAATTGGGGTTAAATTTGCATGCAACCTCATTTCAGACATTCTGGCTGTCCCCCCGTGCTGTGTGTGTGTATTTATTTTTAATGTTTGCGCGGTTCAGGCGGTTACTGTGTTGTTTTTTAGACCTCGGGTATTTTTAAGTCCGCGGCTCGTAAATTGGGGTCGCAGACAATGAAGGAGAGGAGGAGGGAAAGAGAGACACAGGGTAAGGAGAGAAGGAGGGAAAGAGAGACACATGATAAGAAGAGGAGGAGGGGAAGAGAGACACAGGATAAGAAGAGGAGGAGGGGAAGAGACATAGGGTAAGGAGAGGAGGAGCAGAAGAGAGACACAGGGGAGGGAGAGGAGGAGGGGAAGAGAGACACAGGGTAAGGAGAGGAGTAGGGGAATAGACACAGGGGATGGAGAGGATTATCGTCCTGTGTATTTAGGTGCTGCGAGTTAACGGCTCGCCTTGCTACATGTGGCTCGCAGGCGATGAGCGCCTCTGGCGCTCATTGCCTAAGTTGTACGCACCATGCAAAGCGTGATAATGTCTTGCAGTTTGACAACTATAATATGTGCTGAAAGAGTGCACTTGCTGTTGTAGCTCCCACATTCCCATTGGGTAGGCAGAGATGTCTTTCTTTATTTGAAATTTCCTCCCATCTCAGGAGGTAGAAACTAAAATAGTATCAATTTTAGAGAAACATTTTACCATAGAGATATAATTGTATAGATGTTATGCAGCCCTACTAAATTCCCAACATGTAAAACCGTAACCCGTAACGTAGCCCACAAGACTTGCGACTATTAAATTCGCCCTGTAAAGCAAGCTACTCACAATCTGCTGGTTAAGGGAGAAAAAAGGCTATGGGACGTGGAAATTTGAACTGCATGCCTGCAAGTCCTTTTATCTCTCAAGCCCATAACTGCTACGTTCCATTTTCGCTATTAAATTGCAACAAATTCACTGGCATTTCTGTTTAATTTCCGTGTTATATCGATCCCTTACATGGACTAGAATATCAAATTTACAGATTTTTTAATATTGCATTATTTCTGGAAGGCTTTGAAATATAACTTTCATTTTTCAGTGACATAATGATGACGATCTCATTTACCATTGGCTCCGTCTAAACCCGTAACTACAGGTTTGACTAATTGAACATGTTCACATCCAACGTGCGCAGAATGGTTTGCGGGTTTGCGTCTATGGCCCAGGGGAATTTAATAGCTTTGTAAATCAGCCATTTGCGAGTGTGCCGATGCCGCTACAGGCTTTGAATTCAATGGGGCTGAATTTTCAACCAGTATCTAGATCAGTATCTCAATCATATCCTCATCATCTTTAAAACTTATGTTTCCTTGAAGGTAACCTACAGTCATGGGCATGCAGAAAAGTGCTTTCCCTTTTGAAAATGAAGCTAAACTTATTAGGTTCTATGCATTTAGTTTTTAAGTGTTATAAAATGCTTATATCCATCCCTTAATCTGTTCTTTACAAATTGACCTCCATCGACCAGTGGCATCATTTAGATACTTACCTCAGGATTCATAAAGGATGCCAATTCCTATAGTGGGAGGTCGTGAGAAAGCGTATTTTCCGGCAAAACGTACGTCAACCTTACAGCATGCATGCTCTGCTGACGTCACATGCCAAGCTGCTAGCAGCCTGATCCAATCAGCTGAAGAGAAATTGAATACATACTATCGAAATGTACTAATTTATTGGACTACCAAAGATATTTAAGATAAGTAACATTATGAGAACATGACAAAAATTATATAGATAAGTTACAAATATATATATAACTGATGTATCTTAATATTGAACTAAACAGACCCAATTGAAATTTTGAGAAGATATATTGTATAATTGACACACTGTGTATATTTTTCTTGTGTATACATTGGTTTACAATTTTTTTATCTAAGCATTACATATTAGATCTCACATGTGTGGATATAATACTACTGCTTTGTCTTAGCACTGACATTATATTAATTGGATTTTTTCCATCATTAATCTATAGCACTTTATAATATTTTTTCAGCACTTTGCACCTTGCACTTTCAAATACATTACATTCAAAAAGCAGATTTCAAAGCAGTAGAATCTCTTCACACATTCGCTGAATGGATGATTGATGAACAATTGCTGATATGCATATAGATGAACTAAACGTAAACTGTATTAGTACTAAAATATTACACTGGAATGCAATCTTATTGTGATTGATGATGATAGGATCAGATTAGTGAGTAATCATGTATTCTGATGTGTGTATATATTATGTCTGGGTACCAAGATATAATGAGAGAAAATAATGCACAGAAGTCAGAGTGCCATCAGAATAATCTCTGAGTTTATTTGGGTGGGCAGCCCCTTATATAGCATAACACATGTCACAGCAAATAGCAGGATTAAATAGGGTAAATACACCATCATAGCAGTTAAGCAAGTGTCTTTTTCTGTCTAACTCAGCAAAACATTCCTTATCACAAATAACGGCTTCCTGCAAAAGGTTTCTCAGTCAGCAGTTGCAAGCGTAAAAGGAAACAGGAAACAGATGCACAAGGGAATATTACCTAAACATTTCTACAGATAACCTTCTTGAACATTCTAGTAAGATACATGAAAAAACAAGCTGATATCCATCACATGTCACAAACCTTCAACTCTACCTTTCTCCTGCTCCCTCTGGAACGCACAATCTATCTGCAATAAACTCACATTCACTCACAACTTATTCACTACAAACTCCCTCAATCTACCGGCTCTCAATGAAACCTGGCTCTCATCCTCAGACACTGCCTCCCCTGCAGCACTCTCTAATGGTGGCTTTCACCTCAGCCACACACCTAGACAGGGAAACAAACAAGGTGGTGGTGTGGGTATTTTGCTTTCCACTCGCTGTACATTTCACCTCATACCCCCTGTCCCATCCCTCCAATTCTCATGCTTTGAAGTTCATACAATCCGCCTCTTCTCACCTATCTCTCTACATGTAGCTGTGATCTATCGGCCCCCAGGCACTCCCTCTCAATTTCTTGATCACTTTTCTGCCTGGCTCCCTCACTTTCTCTCCTCCAATGTTCCTTCACTGGTACTTGGAGATTTTAACATTGCTGTTGACACTCCCACCACCTCAGCAGCAGCCAAACTGCTTGCACTCACTTCTTCCCTTGGCCTCTCACAACTAACAGATTCTTCTACTCAACATGCTGGACCTTCTCTTGACCTTATCTTCACCAATCTCAGCACAAGCTCCAACCCAGTCATCCATCCAATCCCTCTATCTGACCACCAATTCCTTACCTTCAACCTCACCACATCACCCTCTCTTCACCCCTCTCCAACCCCTATCACCATCATGAACAGAAACCTGCGAGCACTTGACCCTACTCAGCTCTCCACTATTATCCAACCCCTTTTCAGTCTCATCCCCAACCTCAACTGCCCTGACACTGCCACCTCACTCTACAACTCTACTCTCTCTTCTACCCTTGACACTCTGGCCCCCATATCCACACGGAGATGCCCTCGTTCACATCCACAACCATGGCACACTACACAAACACAATACATCCAGAGGTGCTCCTGCACTGCTGAACGACTATGGAGGAAATCATGCACTTCAGCAGATTTCCTCCAGTAGAAATGTATATTACGCCCCTATTCTTCTGCCCTTAACCTTGCCAAACAGCAGTACTTTACAACACTAATATCAACTCTGTCCTCTTACCCCAAGCATCTGTTTGCCACTTTCAATACTCTTCTCCGTCCACCACCTCCTCCCATCCCTTCCTTTCTCACAGCTGAAGACTTTGCCAACCATTTTATTCATAATATTCAAAACATCCGCAATGAACTCTTATCTCATAGTTGTTTACACACTCCACCCTCTCAAGTAACCAACAACACCCAGTCTTTCTCCCTTCCCCATTCCCACTGCCACTTTGAACTGCTTTGATCCGGCTACAGAGGATGAAGTCTCCAAATTGTTTATAAACTTTTCCATATTTTGAAAAAAGATCTCCCAGATCTTTTCTTCCCAATCTTTTTGAAAATCTTGTTCCCATCTAACTATGCCTTTTTGTTTTTATATTTTTGTCTAATAATTTAACAATTTTCAATTACTTGAGATTGTATGTTTTTTCTCATTATTATGTATATCTATCTCAAGGTGTGAAGGTCTTCTCATTATATTTAAATTATAGTCGGAATTAAGGATTGCTGTATGAAGCATGTTATAGAAAAGCCATTTATGTGTTGCAATTTTCTTTTCTTTTGAAATATAAGGGAAGATTTTCAGTTCTCCATTTAAATATAAATCCTCTAGGCTTCTAATTCCCCACTTAGTCCAATCTATCTTCAAAAAAAGGCAATAATACTTTGCTAAGCTTCCATATTGGTGAAATGGGTGAATGAGATGAGATGAGAACAACTATTAAATTATATAAGTGCTGTATTAGTGATATATATAATCATTTACAGCCCTATTAAATTGTGATTCTGCCAATTGAATAGGGCTCTATATAAGCACACTTTTTTACAGAAGTTTTTAGTTAGTTAACATCTATCAAAAAGCAAGGTCTTCACTAACTAAAAACTTCTGTTAAAAAAACATGCTGTGTGCTTATATAGAGCCATATTCAATTGGCCACAACGCAATTTAATAAGGCTGTTAATGACTATACAGCCAAAACAGTGGATTTTCATATATTTTATATATATATATTTTAAATATGTTATAAGCGCCGATGTTTGCAATATTTTTTTAAATTATGAATAAATATAATTTACAATTATCTGTAATCCTATTCCTTTAAATCCAGTTTTGGGGGTTAATGGATTAGATGGAGTATCTTTTTTCTCCTTATCTTGCATATGTTTATTACACTCACTAATCCAACTCACTCCAGCTATTGATATTATTAATGATATTAATGATATTGGGAGATTTACCCTCATGACAGAAGATTACTAATTTTTTGGTTTAAATGATTTAATATAAGCTATTTAAGATAGCATTCATAGTTTTTCTTCTGGCCACCTAATTGTGGTGAATAATAAATATGGACATAGATTTAAAGTCAGATTTTTGCTCCAGATACACTAAGTGAATGGAAGAGATAGAAAAGACTTTTGCAATTGATACAAACGAATCCTATAATGATAATTGGTCAGAAGGGTTCAGAAATTTACAACTATTGTTGAAGAAACAATTGGGAGCTTTTTGGAATAGAACAACTCATGATAAATATTTAGCCAAGCATATAATACCTCAAGGCCTTCATATACAAATTTTTCCCAGCTTTTCCTTTCATATTGCAGAATCTAAATACAAATGGGAATAGACCCTAAATAAGTGTTCAGAGTCACTGTTGAACTGAACAAGGAGATTATCAAACTTACTAAAGAATTAAAACAATTTGAAAGTATTGAACATTTCAAAAATATGTATACAAAGTTTAAATCAGATCTAGATAAGAAAGAAATAGAAATTACTAGATTAAAATGTCAACAATTCAATCGTGATATTAAAGACTTTGAAAGTGGGAATATTTTTGACTGAGCTCATAATAATAACCATCATAGACCATTAAGATCAAGATTAGATATGACACCTTACCCCAATATGTCAACTGACAATGAAACCTCGGCAACAGAGGATGATAAAGCATTATCCGACACAGAATTCAGACCTAATAGTTTTTTAGGACAAAGACATGATCAAATGAAGAGTCGGAAAAAATACAAGGATCCACCGAGATATCAAGAACCTCACTCGACAAGACAATTAAGAGACCGACAAAGGTGGGAATACAGACCTGAGGTGCCGGACAGAGGAAGCAATTGGAGAAGGAGAGGGAGATGGTAAAGGAGAATTCCACGGTCATTAATCTGCCATCTCATATTTTGACCGAACCTCAAATGCAGTCAGTAAAGAATACAATCTATTTGATGTTATTAAAGATCTTCATCTCTTCTCCAGGAAGCTGCTTATTAAGCGTTTTTTTGCCTCAAAGACAAACTGCGAATATAATGATTCTGACATTCGACCAGATTCCATGGACATGGAAAGCAATATGGATTTTGTGACATTATCATGGGATCAGGAATTGAGGTTAAAGTCAAATTTTAACCCCCCAATTTTGAGTTGCTCAGCAATGGATACATTTGTAAAGGTAGTCATTAGAGACTTTAAAAAAATTACTCCAACAAAATTTTTAAATATTTCACCATTAGAAAATGAAGCACTCAAAGAAATATCAAGTTGGACTGAAATCCTTTTCAAACCACCAGATAAGGGCGGCAATCTGGTCATCTGGCTAACTGAACTATATCTCAAGGAGGCCAAGAAACAATTACAGGATGATAGGTGCTACAAATTACTATTGTGTGATCCTACTGAAGACTTTTTATGCAAGTATAACAAGATCATCAAATATGCTAGTGATCAAGAGACAATAACTAAGAAAGAATGGTTATACTTACAGGTCAAGAATCCTCACAATGCAAACTACTACATGCTACCCAAAATACACAAAAATATAGAAAATCCTCCTGTACTCCCTATTATCTCCGGAAATGGTAGCCTGGGAGAACAGGCGAGTAGATTCATTGACAAAAAACGACGACATAGTATGGGATTTACCTTCATTCGTGAAAGACACAAAAGATATCTTAAATCACCTAAACAATGTATTTTTACAAGAATCTACCTTTGTACACATCAATATACCACGATGTTGGCTGCAATGCCATAAAATATTTCTTATCTATGGAAACAACTTTTAAAACGCAATTCAATGTCTTTATTTTGATTCTTTTAAAGTTTATACTTTGTCATAACTATTTTGTTTTTGATGACAGATTTTATCTCCAGGTTTGCAGGAACTGCTATGGGGACAGCTTGTGCTCCCACCTATGCCAATATATCTTTGGGATGGTGGGAGTGCGAGCATGTATATTGTGAATCTAATAAAAAATACACTGATTGCGTAACGATGTGGCTAAGATACATCGATGATGTACTGATTATGTGGGATGGTACCCAACAAGAACAGGATGAGTTCTTTCAAATCCTAAATCATATTCCTTAAAATCTAAAACTGATGTATCAAGCAAAGAGGGATACTATAGACTTTCTGGACATTTCAATCAAAAAAGGATAAAGAAGGAAGAATCTCAACAGATATTTTTCGCAAATCAATGGCAACGAATAGTACCCTACACAATACAAGTGTACATCCACCTTTTGTAAATAAATCGATACCTATGAGGAATTTCTGAGAATCCGCCAAAACTGCTCGGATGATACAATCTTTAAAGAGAGAGCCTCTCTTCAACTTCTGTGAACAATGGAAAAACATTACAGCTATTATCAACAAACATGCTCATATCCTCAGAATGGATGAGCTGCTAAAACCTATCTTATGAGACAGGATTCAATTAGGCTGAAGGAAAAAAACCGTCACTGATGGGCAGATTGGTGAATAGCCACTATTATAAAAAATGAGAACTTACCCAATTACCACAAGGCACTTTTGGTTGTGGTGGGTGTACCTTTTGTGGATATATGAAGAAAGTCACTCAAGTATAGGACAGACAAAACAAGATCATTAAATTGAAAGGCCTGTATAATTGCACCAGCATGAACGCATAGGTACATAGGTATCACTACAAGAGAACTACGCAAAATAAATCAAAGCGGTTAATATTAAAACTTCGGAGGTGGAGACAAAAATAGAGAAATTGATACTAGAACATAATACTCTCCATAAACAGAACTTAGATCTAGAAGAGAAAGTAACAACTTTAAATAATAAAATCTCTAATTTAGATGATAAAGTTAGAATAAATAACCTCCGTATTAGAGGAGTTCCTGAAACGATCTTGGATACTGGACTGGGAGAGTATTAACAAACCTATTCTCGATTTTCTCCAAAGTAGAAAACAGATTTGACACCTTCTATAGGATTCCAATTCCTGCATATATAAAAAATAAAACCTCAAGAGATATAATTGTCAAGATTCATCATCTATCAATGAAATATACTATAATTAAAGCTAATCTCCAGTTGAAGGATATGGAGATACCATATGAAAACATACATTTTTTTTCTGATATCTCAGCTTCTACTTTGAATAAACGATGAGAGTTTTCAAGAATTACAGAATCTTTGAGAAGAGAAAAGTTAATATATAGGTGGACCACTCCAGTAGGCCTACAAAGAAAGGGAGACTCTAGATGGTACAAAATTATATCCATAAAAGGAGGTGAAGATCTGTTAAAGACTTGGAATATTGCGGTGAAGAGTAAGCTGACCCCTCCACATAAAGAGCTCTTGCTATCTTCAGAATGGCAACAAAAATAGCTTCTATATTCTTTTTTTCCCTCTCTTTCCTTTTTTTGCTCAAATTATGCATGGACTTAAAGTATAAGATATGCTTTATAATAGCTCTGGATGGCTCTCTTTCTCTTTTTCCTACCTTTTCTGGTTTAGATTGGAAATGAGGAACAGGGGTAAATGTTAGATAGACATTGTGATTTAAGAAACTTTCTCTAAAACATTTTAATACTATGTCAATAAAAATTAAAGGGGGAGGGAGGGAAGGAAGGCGAAAGGGGAGGAAAGAAAAGGAAGAAAAATTGGGAAAGGAAGGGAGAAATTGATACCTAAATAAGTATAATTATAAAGAAATATTGTACGAAGATCTTATGACAATAATGCCTCTCTCACAATGGACAAGTAATACCATATTGATACATTGGAATCGCTCCTTACACTCTTCTCATTTCTACATGGGATAGCACTTTAAAAGTTTTTATATTTTTGTTTTTTAAGGGTATAAGATATTCGAGCTATATGTAAAGTAGCATGAAATGAATTACTCTTATTCTACTAAGCTATGGATAACCCATCAGATTTATAAATAATAATCACAATTGTCTACGTTAGTCAACACTGAGATGATTAGGTTATTAATAGAACACTAATGAAGATAAGAAAAGGGTAGATAGAAGAGCAGAAGAGATGGAGAGAAAAATAAAAAGTACATTTGAGAGTTAATATAAACCTGTTCCCCATTCTCTTTTTATCTGCACGAGATTGCACTTTAAAAAAAAAAGTGCCTGGTTTAGGGGATAAAATATTGGAGTAACATAGAAAGAAGTAGAAATGAGTAAACTCCTCTTATATTAAGTTATAGATAATACATTAGATTTATAAGTAAAAGCACAATTATTTATGCTTTTCACTAATGAGAAGCTAAGGTTAATAATATAACACGAACAAAGATTAGAAAATGGTATATAGGAGAGGAGAAGTGATGGGGAAAGATTAAATTATATTTATAAATTACCCTTACATTGGGATTTTGGGTAGTGGGAAGAAAAGAGTAAAGTTGAGAGAGGAGGAAAACGGGATGGTATCAATTTAGCAAAACAGGTAATTGTATAATTGCTCAATATCAAGTGGAGAAAGTTTGAAACTGAATTAATATCACTTCCATCGCTAACGCCAATCATTTTCAACCATCAGCATAAATACCCCAGTGTAAAGCTGTATAGAAATAACTAATACAGTTATAGGTATGAAAGGTAACAAGTATGTAAATGAGAAATTATATAGGAGAATTAATGCAATTATAGATATGAAAGAATGTTTGTATGTAGTTGGTAATGGACAGTCAGAAACAAAATGGTAAATAATATTAAAGAGCACTGGAAAGAAGAGAAATAGAGTATTAATATAGGAAGATAGATGTCCTTAAGGATAATCTCCCATAACATTAAAGGTATCAACTCTCCAATTAAGAGAAAAATCGCTTTTGCAGAATATACAAAATTAAAAACTAATATTCTATGTTTACAAGAAATGCATTTGAAACAAAATTATACAAAACTTTAAAAAAATAAGAACAACATGCATAGAACAGATTCGACATTTAGTACCAAAGCGAGAGGCGTTTCTATACTTTTTGATAAAGATTTGGTTGTGAAAGATGAATTAAAAAAATGGGTGGGATACATTAATAGTAAATTGTACAGCATACTTAATATATATGCGCCAAACAATAAACAAGAAAAAATCCTTTTTTTTTTTTTTAAATGATAAACAAATTTAAAAAAGGTATGACAATAGTCTGTAAAGACTTTAACTTTGTATTAAATTTGCATAAAGACAGATCGCACAGATCTAAGAAAAGCTTAGAGAAATCTATGATATATAGCTCAATGAAGATAAGGGAAATGTTAATAGACACATGTTTTTCAAAGAGATGTGATACATACTCAAGAATAGATTACATTTTGGGCGATGAGCATATTCTTTATGACATCATAGAAATAAATATTCATACTAGCGCAATATCAGATCACGCCCCTCTAGCTTAATATTTAAATCCACTGGAAGTTATATAAAACAGAGAAATTGGAAAATTGGATCATCATTATTAAAAGATAAAACAAAATGGAGGAAATTAAGAAACATATGATTGATTATTATAATATATTAGAAATAAATACGAATACAGTTGCATCACCTTCTATGCTCTGGTGGTCCATGAAAGCCTATATAAGAGGTATAATAATAGAAAAGGCTTCATATTTAAAAAAGTAAAGAGGTAAAGCACTCAGAATATGATAAATTGAATTAGAAGAACAACAAAGATTTAATAAAAAACTCTTAAAATACGGAAATTCTAAAAGAGATTAATTAAATCAAATCTCAGATAAAAAAGATTGAACAATATAAATTGGATAGATTAATTTGGAAGATGCAGCAAGATAAATATACTATGGGTGATAGGACTGGTAAATATTTGGCAAATAAAATAAAAAACAGAGAATATCCAAGAGATTAGAGATGGTATCCTGTATAAACACCCTAGAGAAATAGGCAACATCTTTCACCAATCTTACTCTAAGCTATACAGTATAATCTAGAACAGCAAAGTGGGTTCCATAAACCAGATCAAGCAGATATGGAACGATTCTTTAGAATTAAAATCAAAGTTAAAAGATCAATATTCTTATAACTGGAATGCTAGGGAACTGACTCACTTGGGAATAAAACTCTCCTTTAGAGTAAAACATATTCTGAAGGAGAACTTAGCCATTATTCACAGAGTTATATCAGCTAGAATACTGGACTGGACATATATTTACCTCTCATGGTCTGCAAGAATTGCAGTAATAAAAATGATAGTCATCCCTAAATTAATCTATATTCTTAGATCAATCCCAGATGTCCCTCCCATATATTGGCTAAAAAAATTCCAGCAGAATATAGATACGTTTATCCTAAATGGGAAAAAAGCCAGAGTCTCCTTAGAAGTTACTAAGAAAAGTATTGAGGACGGAGATTTAGCCATGCCATGCATGAGGGATATTTATGTAGCAATAGCCCTCTCCCAGATTATGTTTTGGAGTTCATCTGATTCAGACCCTAATTGGAAACAAATGGAAGAATCTTTTTTTGGAGAATATTCCTATTTTTTTATTAATATGTATCCCAAATTTAGAACTAGTGAAAAATAAGTACCTCCCTCGAAATATTAAAACAATTTTGGATGAAAATCAAGACTAAAATGAAACTATCAGAGTATCCTTCATTGGGTACTCCGATAGAAATTCTGAGTCTGAACCAGGAGAAAATTTGTATAGATATTTGGAAAGAGAATGGCATTAATTATATAAATTATTTTTATGAAGGTGAAGCAATGCTCAGCTGGTCGAAACTCCAACATAAGTATAAATTAAACAAAAACCTGTGGTTACAATTTATGTCTATTCAAAGCACCGTAAAACGAAAAGGATTTAAGAAAAATAATATGAAACCTTTGACAGCACTTGAACAGTTTATTAATAACAAAAATAGTACCCACAGAATTTCAAAATGCCAAAATATTCTCTTATCAAATAAACAGCGTGGTAAAACCACTGGAATGTTATCTTGGAAAAAAAAAATCATATGCCATATAGAAGAGTGGGTTAAAGCTATAAAAATGGTAAATAAATCGGCAAGGTTATCGTCCAACGTAGAGCTCTACTTTAAATCGTCAACAGGTGGCATCTTACGCTGGATTCTATAAATAGATTCCTGCGAAAAGATACAATAGTTCGTTGGAAACAGTGAGGATTGAGAGCAGATACTCTACATGTGTGGTGGGAGTGTAGCAAATTAAGATTTTTCTGGAGAAAATGCATAGTTTGGATTACAGATGTTATTGGGATGGAAATTCTCTATAGCCTGGAGATTAGATTTCTACACCAAAATCTCACAGAAACATTCCTGAAATGAAACTATTTAATATCTCATATTCTGCTGGTAATCAAGGGAATGATATGTAAATATTGGAAGCTGAATATGATGCCTTTGATATCAGAAATAATTAAATCTATTAATAGGAATAGAGTTTGATCAGGTAAATCAAGATAATTTAGATCAAAAGAAGAAAAAAGATCTACTAGCGCAATGGCATATTTGGGATTTTTTCATGGCGAAAAAAAAAAAAATATATAGCTGTATAATGGGATATGCATCGGATGAAATCTGCTTTATCTTCCCTCCTTTAAACAGCTCTTTGAGTGGTCTCTAGGAGGCCTTAGATACTGTATTTAAAAGACATAATGATTTAGAGAATATCAAATTTAAATAAATAAGAATGCTTCTCTTTATCTTATGGAGACCCTTTTTGTATGCTTTTTTGTGTTTATGTATGTTTTGATCAAATGTTTAATTTATTGTTTTTGTGTTTTATATTGTATGTTTTATATTGAAAATAATAAACATATTTATATATAATAAAAAAAAAGACAAGCTGCAAAATCAGTCATGAATTTCGTCCACACAGGACTTCTTCAAGGATGTTGCAGGTCTTACAGGAAGATCATACAATGGATTGTATGATCTTCCTGTGTGAACTGCAATGTTACTGAAGATGTCCTTTCAGAAATATGTAGGAGCCTGTTATATGTTGCTGATACCACTGCTTTGTGAGAATATTTTTTTTCCTTAAGAGCATAATAAATAGTGTTTTCATACAAAAAAAAAAAAAGAGAACTACAGAGTAGGCTTGGAGAGCATATTTGCAACATCAAGAATACCCCAAGGGACCTTAGTAAGAATAAAGTTCTAACAACAGTAGCAAAACATTTTTTTTGACAAATCATAATTCTAAACCCAAACTACAATGTTGGATATTACAACAGATTAAGTTGGGGATAAGAAAAGGTGATATGGAAAATGAATTTTTAAAATCAGATACCATACCAAGTGGATAATACACTTATGGTCTATACATAAAAACAATGTTTCATTGAATTAAGATCAATAAATAAATATGCCTTGGCTATTTTCTCAGAATCCAATTATTAGTGATGAAGATATTAGTATTTGAAATATTGATCATTATTATTATTATTATTATTATTATTATATTTGATCATTCTCTTGGTGCCATTTAATAAGTTTTACATTTGGTTAAAGATCTATATATATATTAAGATAATGAGTTTAAGCCCTTATATTATCCTTCATTGATAATTTACAACACATACAATCAAAAAAGAAAGATTTATTGATAAATTTATTTGATAAATGAGCATACTAGATACAGTATGTGTGAAATAAGGTTTACAGATTATAGTATAGAGTATGGGTATGTCATATAAGAAAGAACCATGATTACATCAAAATTCATTAATCTCCATATTACTGTTTATCATATACATAGAGTTCTTGAGAAGCCCCCTTATTAATGGCTCTGTGACCCCTTTTCTGTAGTTGCTCTGTGGCCTCTCTCTATTCCCTTTTGCACACATACCTTATGTTTTTTCCAGCAGTGTGAATGTACAACTTTTATAATTGATAATGAAAATACGTGTACAGTTAGAATTAGTGAGTTCCTGACTGACTTCTTATGAATATGGTTAAATGATCTATAACCAATAAATACTTAAATGCATAGAAAAATATATGTTTTTGCATTATGGTGGGTTAGATGGAGATATGATTAAAATTTGTAGAGTCTATGTAAAATGACTCTGTAGCTGTCTGTAATCACTATTGGGTAGCACATATGATTCAATACTGAAGAGATATGATATCAATTAAATAATAGATACTAAATGCTACCATAAACAGTATTGATATCATGTGATCTCTGACCAAATATATCTACATTTTTAATTTTGATTTTATTTATTTTTGAATAGGACAACATTCCCATCTGAAGATATAGACATCTGGGATGTAGGTAATGGTGCCGTTGTGGTCCTGTATTGAGATCCATAGAGGAGGATGATGTTCTGGCCCATGAAGATTAGACAAATGAAATCATGTAATGCTACTAGGATTAAATACAGTAAATATTACGGATCAAAGGCCACTATCCTGTACAGAATTACATGAAAGGATTGCAGACATTCCCGATGGATTGAATAAACCTATAAAAGAAAGAAAACAAGATCATTAAAAGGACATTGAAACTGACCAATAGACACTAACCTCAGGTTTCATAAAGGATGCCGATTCTATAGTGGGAGGTCTTGAGAAATGTATTTTCCTGTGAAACGTATGTCGACCTTACACAACGAGCTGCTAAGCAGTGAGCTAGCAGCCTGATCCTATCACCTGAAGAATGATTGTATACATACTAGCAAAATGTACTCATTTATTGGACTACCAAAGATATTTAACATGACAAAAAATATATAGATAAGTTACAAATATATATAATCAATGTTTCTTAATATTGAACTAAACAGACCCAATTGAAATTTTGAGAAGATACATTGTATAATTGACACACTGTGTATATTTTTCTTGCGTATACATTGGTTTACAATTTCTTTATCTAAGCATTACATATTAGATCTTAAATGTGTGAACATAATACCACTTTGTCTTAGCACTGAAATTATAATGATTGGATTTTTCCCAACATTAATCTATTGCACTTTATAATATTTTTTCAGCACTTTGCACCTTGCACTTTCAAATACATTAAATTCCCTTAGGATTTCAAGGCAGTAGAATCTCTTCACACATTTTCTGAATGGACAATTGATGAATAATTGCTGATATGCATATAGATTAACTAAGCTTAAACTGTATTAGTACTATAATAATACACTACACTGTGATTGATAAGAACAACTATTGATTGATATAAGTGCTGAATTAGTGATATACATAATCATATAGTGACTATACAGCCAAAGCAGTGCATTTTCGTATATTTTTATATAACTTTTAAATATGTTTTAAGTGCCAATGTTTGCAATATTTTTTAACATTATGAATGAAATATAATTTTTAATTATCTGGAATCCTCTTACTTTAAATTCAGCTTATTAGGGTTAATGGATTAGATGGAGTGTTTTTTTTCTCCTTATCTTGCATATGTTTATTACACTCACTAATCCAACTCACTCCAGCTATTAATATTATTAATTATATTGGGAGATTTACCCTCATGACAGAAGATTACTCTTTTTTTTAATTTAAATAATTTAGATACTGCTGTGCATTCGGAGTGAAAAAGGGGTGTAAAGCTTTTAAAAACAGTCATTTAACGAAATGAAGGGAACTGTGATTCACAGTATCAGAGGTTATATTGTCAGGGTGTCACAGCCTCCATTCTCATTAAGTATACAGTTTCTTGTGGAAAGGCATCAAGGCATTTATGGGCAATAACTAAAAATCCTATATCCAATTTAATTCCAGATCATTTAAAACATTGTAAACAGCTTTACAATATGGTTTGATCATATACAATGTCCCCAAGTGTATTGACAACCAAGTAAAATGCTTGATTCCTGTAGATCCTAAAATGGTAGACTGAAAGGTCCATAATATCAGGAATTGTCACACTTACAGAAAATACCTCTGACTGTGTAAAACATTTTAAAAACCTGGTCAAGGCAACACAAATCTATCCCCAGGAAACAACTGATCTGAGTTGCTATTGGCCCCAACCCAGACTGAACTGTACTGGCCTCAATGGATGTGGAATACTTGTATGTGAAATGCTCTAGAAGCATGCCAGAAATACATGAAACAAGAGAACATGACAACAACACTGGTAAGGCAGCTCATACATTTCATATTTACACACAACTACTTGAGATTTGAACAGGGATTCTACTTAACAAAAATGTATATGGCTATGGGTATACGAATGGCACCACAATATGCTAGTTTATTCATATCAAAGTAGGAAGAGGTAATCATGTCTATTGGTCATATAATTCCCCTAGTCTGTTCACTACATAGATAACATTCTTATCACCTGGACTGCTGGTGAAGAGAAACTTTTGAAATTCCAAAAAATACAATGAATTCCACCCCAATATTAATCTGAAAATCATCTATACATAAACACAAATCAGCTTTCTGGACACTACAATCCATATCAAAAACAGCTCCATTCACATATCGCTATATTGGAGACCCTCAGACAGACAAATAATAGTTTACATTTCAGGCACAGAAAGGACTCTATTATATACAGCAAGACCATAAGATACAACTTTATCTGTTCTGCGACATGGGATCAGGATGATCACCTCCAGTTTCTTAGGGATGACTTGATCAGGCAAAGATACAATGACAGGGTTACAGACACCAAGATAAGGAGATCCACCCACAGAGAAGCCAGAGTTTGGTTCCTGGAGCTGATGGAGCCACAAAAAGCAACAAGGTCTTCTTCCCCAGGAATCTCTTCTTCTCCACAAGCTCTGTATCCCAAGGTTCAGTCCTCGGCCCCCTACTCTTCTCCAATTATGCATCCTCACTTGGTATCCTAATAACATCTTTTGGATTTCTGTATCATCTATATGCAGATGACACTCATATCTACCTCTCAGCACCAGATCTATCCCCCTCTCTTCTAACACGTTTCCAACTGCCTCTCAAGTGTATCTTCCTGGATGTCCGCCCACCATCACAAACTCAACATGAACAAGACCGAACTCCCAATCTTCCCACTTCTGCTTCAATTCCTCACATCTCTCTCACTGTCGACAATTTCATTATCACTCCCACCTCCCAAGCCTGTTGTCTTGGGGTTCTACTGGACCCTGCCCTCACATACCGTCACCAACTCTGCACATGGAAGGGAGACTAAAAATAGTATATCCTCCTCTTCTGTCATATAAACAACCTACTAACTTCAAACAAGTATAAAATGCCTAACTTAAGAAAACTACTACTAATGGCACACTCCCCTGCAACAACAAAAAAAGTGTAATATGCACTTTTATAAATATAGTACTAATCCCAAACTCTGACCAGCATTTTAGAGTGGTAACTTTTCATACAAATCATCAAATGTACTATAACTCATTATTTATGTCTTGGAGTATTCTATGTAGGTGAAACAAGACAAACTTTAAGGCAAAAAAACAAAACAACTAATGAATTTGCAAGGGTTTTAAATAAATAAAAACAAAACACAGATACTTGTAGGGTGAACCATTGTACCAAAATGGACAAGTGTCAATGATCTCAGGGACACAGTACTTTTGGGGAACTTCAGGATGCAGAGGGACAGGAAAATCTGGGAATACAAATTCATGCAGAAATATGGTAAATATTTCAAGATATGGATTACATTGTGACAGGAAATTTATGTCACTTCACTGCATATCAAGTGAATCCTCTCCTCTGTGAAAGTTCTCATTAACATCATTGGACCATTTGCTTCCGACAGAGACTGTACCACTTAGCAACATTTTCACACCCATTGTATCAAATACTTAATTTTTTAACTGATGTAATAATGTAAATCTTACCTGTGATCAATTTCCGTCTAGTCAGCTTGCCTACATATACTGCAAGTTTACAGATTTCCAGAAAATGTTGGTGCTATGTGTATATCAATAAAGAGATATAATAATAGTATTAGCTATAGTAATAATAATAATAATAATAATAATATACATTAAAACAGAATCTTATGCTTTGAAGATTTTGCAAGCTTGCAATAAGCTTACTCTACCTATTCCATATTTCTTTAGCAATTAAAATCCCATGTTACCAGTTCTCAACTATATACCGAGGTTCATGGACAAAAACATTAAATGTATATCTAAGTTTCTCTATTTTTAACTTTTTCTAATCTAACACACGCTGCTTATATCAGAAACATACAGTACATTGAGTAATTCTTTACATATACAGATTTTTTTTCATTTAAAAATAATACTTGTTTTCCACACCCCCAGAGCTGCTTACATACACAGTGAACCACCCAATAGAAACACTGCATTTGGGTATGGATTTGAAACCTATAATAACCTTCAAGCCAAGGGCAGCACAATGCAGAGATCTACACAGCAGTGTCTGACTCCTCCTTGCTTCCTTGTGCATGGGACTACACATCCCACAATGCCTTCCTGCACAAATTGCCATCACTGATTGTACTTGCTGCCTGTGATTGGCCAAACAAACTAAAGTGTTTTACTATTTTTGGCAGGAATTTCTACAGTTGTTAACTCTGAAAATTAACTGCTTGCAAACTCAAGAGATTTAGCAAACTTTATGGCAAGTATAATAATGTTTATTTTGGTATTTCTTTATGCAAAAATGTTTGCAAACACTACTGATTCTCTACTATTTGATGCATTCATTACCCATGAAACTTAAATATGCCTTTAAACCTGTCTTTAAGATGTGAGGGACTGTAAGGGAATTGAGTAGTGAAACAAACATTTAAACTTCGAAGACTGACCTAGTGGGGAAGATAGAGTTATACATATCTTACACAACACAAGACATAAGTGGCACAGAACTTAAAATCATAAAAAAAAAGTTAAATGGTTTTTGTACTATATTCTTAGCACTGCATTCTCTACTGTGCTTTAATTTTCTAAGAGCACAATTCAAAATTGAAAATGACATTAAACTACTTTTTACTGAGATGGATGTCTCAAGAGACATCCATGATATTTTGGTGAATGCTGCATGTGTGAGGGAAGATTTAACATTCTGCATGTGCTGGGATTGCAGTCTTACTTGCAGCTGCCTACTTCTGAGCATGTGTGGGGAAGAGTGTTGGTGTCAAATACTTAAATGAAACATTAAATTAAAGAAAAAAAAACTCTCCTTCCCTCCTCCCCAACTCTTTCCTACCCTGTAAAATAAGGTAAGCACATGCTCAAGGCTCATATTTCATGTGTCGAGAGCACTAATGAGGAGAAGCCTGTAATAAAGTACTGTGGAACATATTTCTCTTTCTTCCCCAAAAAAGCCAAGTCTCCAAGGGAATCAATTTCCCGGGCCAGCACAAGTTGGACATGACACCCCTGGGCTTTGTTGTTTCCAGCCCAAGGCTAGGCCTGTTATAACCATGGGGTGCCCTTTTTGGGCTGCTTAGGGCCTGGAGACCATCATCCCCAGTGAATACACCTTATATCTGTATGTTCTAACCACTTGTTGTGCTGATTGTATCCATGTTGGATATGCCTGATGTGGGTATGTATTTTTATGTGTAGTTTATAATGCATATACTGTGATCCAACTACTGTTTGCAGGGATGGGTCTGGGAGGCCTATTGTGAAGCTGAACTGGATTTTAATGCATTCATTTTTGTTTTAAAGAACTGCTGTAGTATAATTCCCATTACCGTTGCATACATTTCTCTACATTTAAACTCTTCCCACCACAGGAAGTCTATCTGCAGGCAGCAAAATTGTTGATTCCACTGCATTCAATTGCATTTAATTTGGATTACACTGTATTTGTATCTGTATAGCACCATCAATGTGAATAGAGTTTTATGGAGACAAGGTACAAAAAAAATACATGACAATATAAGTGCAATTAACATAGAGGCAACTAATAGATTACATAATTCCTGCAGGGAAAAATTTGCAATTTATTTATAGTAGTGAAAAGACCCATACAAATACATTATAGTAAAATAAAAATTGCATATGAAAAGGGCGATGCTCCCAAGTATATACAAATGCATTCACTAAAGGAGCTGTTTGAAAGTATCTTTAAATAGATGATTTTTAAACTGTGACTTGATATTAGGGATATTCCTGTGCAGAGCGACGAAGACGGGATGTAGCAAGATATGACAAGAGAAATATAAGGAGGAACTGACGAGTGAATAGTCTTGAAGCAGAGAAGGAGAATTGTATAAGCTATACTTGACTTTATTGTAAGCCAGTACAGCTTTAGCATGAGAGAAGGAAGATATTTAGGATAGAGGGAGATGATACAAGCAGTTGTAGTATTTATTAATGTCAGAGCGGACAAATAAGAAGAAGTAAGTCTAGAGAGTAAGATGTTACAGTGGTCTAGACAAGATAGCATTAGAGCCTGGATAACTGTCTTGGCAGTGGATGGTTTAGGAAAGGGGTGTATATTTGCTATTTTCGTAAGAGAAAAACAGTATGTTTTAAAGTTGTCCTTTAAAACTAAGGAGATGTTTTTGGATCATCCATATTTATATTGCGATCAACTCGTAAAAAAAAAAATCTTCTGTACTGTGGCAAAACCCCAGCATTTTATGAAATCTCCTAGGGTACAATTTTGTTCAGCAAGTTAAAGTTAGCATTTCTATACACTATCATTCAAATTGTTTGGATTTTTTCTTTGATTCATGTCTTTTCTTTATTTTTTACATCCTTCTGGCCACTCTCCGCAGCTGTAACAACAATTGTGGCCATTACTAGTAATTTGCAACTTATCAAACATGATTGAGCCTTGTTCTTTTGTGTAAACGAAAAGACTCTCTGGTTAGCATTGACTAGAATTTGGAAATACTGTAAAGGAAACCAAGACTATATTTGCATGCCAGACAATGAAACATAACACACGGTGTATACACGACTTTGACATTGTAATTACTCGCTGTTGTTTAGATTCCATTTATGGTCACCGACTTTGGCTGCGTTGAAATCAGCTGTATCAACATTTAATCAAAGCCTTATAGATTTTTCCTGTATATTTTTATAGTGTCAAAATGGAAATATCTGCTAAGAAATACGTTATGGTGATGAAAAGGTTTTGCGTGATATGTTGCAAAAATAATTAACATTGTGTGGCATTGCTGGTAGAGTCTGTGAATTTTTTGGATATGAAACATTTATTTCATTAAAACATTTGATTGGTCTATAGTTTCTTAAAGTGAAATCTGAAAATATTGTTTTTGAGAGGCAATATAATGTGTTTTTAAGAGCAAGCACATTCTTATGCTGTTTGCATTTGCTTTGTATAATATTTTATATATTTCTATGTTGGTTATAATGCACCAACATATTTTGCATATAAAATATGTTTTGTTATCAAAGGAATACAATATAATCAGAATATTCAAACAAAGGTTGAGATGGAGGGCCTTGTTCTAGTCACAATCTACAATCTAGGATGAGGATGAAGATTGTAGCAACACAAAATAAATGTTCACTCTGGGTGTCTGTCCCAATAGATAAGTGCCATTTTTTTAAAACCACAGGGCTCCTGTGAATTTATTGATCCAATGTCTGCTTAGCTGTGTGTGGATTGTCCCCTGTTAGATGATTCTAAATTCTCATTGGATCCGTTAAATATTAGTATTAGACTTTTTAATAGTCCAGTGCTCAGAACCAACCTTTAGTCAATTAATACATTCCTTTTGGAATAAATTGTACAATTTAGAGAGCTTACATGCTCTGTCTTGCTATGGAAATTAGACTATTTTTCTTAGTGTATGGTCACTCATCAAATGTATTACCCTTACTTTTACCTTCAAATGTTAAAATAGAGCAGCTCTGCTCCAGTTTATTTCTTTACCTGCATTTTCTAACTACTTCTACCTGGTAGAAAATGTAATTTAAAGGTTTTAAAGGAATGAACCTCTAATGGGAATATTTACTATGTAATGTGCTCCACAGTGCTTTAGAACATATCTATTTATATGTAGAAAATTGGCATTGCAACCCTTCACACTCCATTGCAGCTCTTCAAACCCCACACAGCTCTTGTGATAGCTTTACAAATATCCCCATGTCTTAAAGGCATATCCAAGTTTCATGGATTAATACATTTCTGCACTCCTTAGGAAAAAAAAACAGCTTATGTGTATGCAGCACATCTCATAAAACATTTTCTTTTTATTAATATCTAAAAATCCCTCTAATGATTATGTTGACACCTACAGATGGTGTCTACACAGGCATCTGATCCCCCCCGTCAGCATGCAGCATCAGGGGAGCAATATTAACCCACTATTTACTTGTTGTTTCTTGCTCGGCTAATCTCTGTGCAGCTTCCTGTCTGTATGTAAGCAGCAATACATAGCACATATCGGTGACACACTACATATCCCAGGCTGCTTTACAGCACAAACAGGAACCCCAGAGTTTAAATAAAATGCTTCATCTAACCACCTGATTGGCCAAAACAAATCATTTTAAATTTGATGCTAATTTAGCCTGGGTTTGGAGAGTGTTAACCCTAATTTGCAACTGTCAGAAATTACAAGAGATTTTGCTGTCTTCAATGTAAATGTTTAGATGTTTATTTTGGGTTTTTTTCATGCAAAAAATGTTTAAATACACTACTAATTTGGTTATCCTGTAAATATAATGATTAGATACTACACATCGACAAATAGTGATCAAATATTTAAGAAAATGAATACACAAAATAATTCAGTATTGCAGTTATGATATTCAGAATAACTATAGCAAATATATCTGAACATTCAGCTAAATGTAGTGAACTAGCATTGTAATGTTGAAGCTTAAAGTTATAAAATATGATATTTACTTTTCTGCCTGAATTGTATACATGAATGGAATTAATGTATCTGTCTGCATATAAATACATACAGTGTTGTTTTCCTGCCTAGGCCCAAGCCTAGGGAAGCACATTATCGGGGGCAGCTGCCTATCTCATATTGCCGATACAGAGTTATGGAGAACTGTGTGTTCATGTATGGACATGTGTTTATATACTACTAGCGAATTGCCCGTCAAAAAATGACGGCAATGAAATTGTAAGGTAGCTAATGCTGTTTAGTGTGTAATAATGAAATATATAATACATTAATAAATGAATATACTTTACCTATTTTAAAGCATTGTGTGGAAGAGCTGTGAATGTGTTTTGATGTTGCTGCAGCATTAGTGGTGTGGATCTGCTGTGTAAGCGTGCTGAATGTGTGCAGTGTAACACTGTGCGTGCGCGAGACCAAACCGTTAGCGTAGTCGTGTACTTCCGCATTGGCGAGAAATGGCGAGTAATGTGTGTTATACGTTTGTATCGGAATATCCGTAGGTGTTTTGTGGTGTTTTGCGAGTTTCTTGTGGTGTTTTGCGAGTTTAGAGTGCTGTAGCCTCGTTTTCGTTTTGTTCGGCGGCCATTTTTTCTCTCGCTTCGTTTTTTTTTTAGTCTGTAAACTGTTTGATTTGAAGTAAAATCGAGGTGTAAGTTTGAGGTGCTGGGTGCTCCCTCTTGGTGTAGGTAAGTTTTTTATGTATGTGGTGTGTGTATGTATTGTGTTTGACATTTTGTAATGTTCGCGAGTTGCGTCCGAGTGTTGCGAGTCCGTAATGTGTATGAACGTGTGTCGTATGTTGTTTGCGAGTGTCGTAATGTGTGTGTCGTACTGTTTGGGTTGCGACGTGAAGTTTGCGAGGGTCGCAGTTGCTGGCAAGGAGCGCCTTCGGCGCTCCATGCCAGCAACTGCGGCCCTCGCTTTGCGAGGTCCTCAGGTGCTGGCATGGAGCGCCTACGGCGCTCCATGCCAGCAACTGAGGCCCTCGCTTTGCGAGGGTCCTCAGTTGCTGGCATGGAGCGCCTTCGGCGCTCCATGCCAGCAACTGAACCCTCGGGCAGTGCCCTCGCTTCGCGAGGGCCTCGGCTCGCTGCGCGAGCCGCGGCCCTCGCTACGCGAGGGCCGCGGCTCGCTACGCGAGTCGCGGCCCTCGCTTCGCGAGGGCCGCGGGCTCGCTACGCGAGCCCGCAGCGTTAGCAACAACTCGTACGCTCACAACTATTACTATATAATGTGTAGATGTACCGGCTGGGCATGCTCTCTGCGTGTGCGCTTTCTCTATCTGCACCCTATGTGCACTGCTGTCTGTGTGCAATCTCTGTCTCTGTACCCCTCACTCTCTTTGTCAATCTCTCTGCACTCTCTCTCTGTGCGCTCTATCTGTGAACTCTCTCTGCGCTGTCTTTGTGCTCCCTCACTGTCTGTGTGTGCTCTTGCTCTGTAATTCTCTTTATGTCTCCCTCTCTCTCTGTACCTGACTCCCTCTCTCTCTGTACCTGTCTCCCTCTCTCTCTGTACCTGTCTCCCTCTCTCTCTGTACCTGTCTCCCTCTCTCTCTGTACCTGTCTCCCTCTCTCTCTGTACCTGTCTCCCTCTCTCTCTGTACCTGTCTCCATCTCTGTACCTGTCTCCCTCTCTCTCTGTACCTGTCTCTCTCCCTCTCTGTACCTGTCTCTCTCCCTCTCTGTACCTGTCTCCCTCTCTCTCTGTACCTGTCTCTCTCTCTCTCTGTACCTGTCTCTCTCCCTCTCTGTACCTGTCTCCTTCTCTCTCTGTAGCTGTCTCCCTCTCTCTCTGTAGCTGTCTCCCTCTCTCTCTGTAGCTGTCTCCCTCTCTCTCTGTAGCTGTCTCCCTCTCTCTCTGTACCTGTCTCCCTCTCTCTCTGTACCTGTCTCCCTCTCTCTCTGTGCCTGTCTTCTTCTCTCTCTGTGCCTGTCTTCTTCTCTCTCTGTAGCTGTCTCCCTCTCTTTCTGTACCTGTCTCCCTCTCTCACTTTGCTGTCTTTCTCTGAAATGCAAATGGCTGCCACGCTTCTGTTAAGATCAGGTGTTAGGCCCACCCCCACTTACATCATAGCCACGCCCCCTTTATGATGTCAGCGTTAGCAACATTTTCTGCTGCTCACAACTATATATGTGATAAGATTTCTGTCTAGAGTAGCTGCCATTTTGTAATATACTGTAGATTTACATAATCCCACATACACTGTTATGTCAAATCTATATCTTAGCATTGAGAGATGATCAGCCAAAGCAAAGTAATTGATTATAAAAGCATTACTGGAGAAAGAATGGAAATAGAATATAATTGCATGGATTTTACAATAATTATACAATGTACTAACTAAATATACAACTAAAAATTGTTTATCTGATATATCAGGTTCATGAAAGTACAATCCTGTGGTGAGTGTGTAATGATGTTTTTTTTCTATTTTTTTCTCTTTGAAGAAGGGAGCCATGCTGTATTTACTTTACTCCTTAAGTTGTAAGCTCCAGTGTTTAGTCCCACTACAGTCCCTTTTATTTCTTATAGAAGCTTACATTTAAGCTTGCCATTTTGATTTGTCAGGCTTTCTAACAATCTTCTCTGTTGAGATCTGCACATGCTCAGATTGTCTAAAGTACACATCAATTGAAATGCTGGATATTGATCTCAGTATGTGCAGAGTTAAAATAACATTCAGGCGATAAAGTACTTATTACTAGCTATAGTTTTGAATTATACAATAACTAGACACGTTTTTGAAGCACATACAAGAGGTTTCAATTCTCATTTAATAACTGATTTGCAATAAAAAAAAAAAAATATTCAGTGTAATTTTTAAAATTATTTTTGTATTTCTGTTGTACATCATTCATCAAATCTACTTTTTACCACCCCATATTAGGTGTCCAGGGGGTGGCAGCAAACATGTCACGGAGGATTGTTCGGTTTGTCTAAAGTAGCTGTTAAAGAAAATGAGGCAGGGAAAGACTCTTATTGGGACAGCTATTGAGGTCCATCCCCTTGGGTACCCAGTAGGGAAGAAGCAGATCTACTGAAGACTACAGTACTAAAAATCTACATTGAAGTGTTTTTCTTCAAGTACTGATTCAATGCCAATTAATTATTAAATTAACAAATTAAACTTATTATATTTTTTGCCTTCCTCTGGATCAATTAACAATTAACAATCTGCATATTGCAGATCAGAAGAGATCTAAAAAGGTTGAACTTGAAGTACTAAAATTATTTTGTCAACCTCAATTATTATGTAACTTTGTAACTATGTAACTATAGTCCAATAGTTCTTTAAGTATTTAGTACATTTT
Source organism: Discoglossus pictus (assembly GCA_027410445.1). Taxonomy (NCBI): domain Eukaryota; kingdom Metazoa; phylum Chordata; class Amphibia; order Anura; family Alytidae; genus Discoglossus; species Discoglossus pictus. The sequence goes on along the minus strand of CM050166.1, from coordinate 358,104,387 downwards.
GTGGTGCTGCTAACCATATTACAGAATGGCCTTATTTATTATAGATTATTGTAACATTTAATAATACTACATAAAATCACAAACAAAAAACTATTCTTTTCAGTTTTAGTTCCATATCCCATAAAACAAATGAGTGCAATCAGCTGCGGGAAAGCATTTTACCACATTGTACCAGTACCACAATTATTGTTATCCTTTCCACTGGAAATATATAAATCATCTATTGTACAGTTACTTTTACCTTTAGCAGATCAGAAACACACAACTACAATAAACAAAATATTGTGGGCACATTTGCATGTCCCAGCTCAGCTTCCCAGAATGCAGTGTAATAACTGTTTTTCTCAGAATGCTGAGCTGGAAGCAAGTTTTTTTTTTAACTTGCTTTAGACATTCAAATGTGAACACAAATGTACTATTTATTTGCTATATATATATATATATATATATATATATATATATATATATATATATATATATATATATATATTGTATATATATATATATATATATACATACATAATTTCTGCTTTCCTTAAATGAAATAAAACTCTGTTTAACAATGAGAACATTTTTCTGATGTCATCTCTGGGAAGCATGATGTAGTGCCCATAACTTTCTTGTAGAAACAATGGATTCTGTTCATGAAACTACTAAATCAGGTACAGATTTATGATTTTCTAAAACCTTTTGATGCCAACTCTTAACCTAACTTAAACCAAGCTATTATATGTTTGACAGTGATTTAAAGCAACTTTAAATTACTTTGGTTAGTTTGGCTTTCAGCCTTAAACCAGATTATTTAAACTTTAATTTAATATACATTACAGATTATAAAGGAATATAAGTGTTAACAGTGTGTTCATTTTTCCCCCTGCATGAATGACACAAGGTAAAGTAGAACAGAAGTGATATATGTATAATATAAATCCTGATGAAATGCACCTGCATGCTATTGAACACACAAGCACACTACCAATGCTCTTATATACATATATTAAGATTGTATCTGCACCTTGGCTTTTGTTATGTATGTTTAATTGGATCATTTTGTTGAAATATTTCGGGTAATAAGAAGGGATTATAATCAGATTTATGGATTTATGGACTGAATTTTAGCACCAAACCTGCACAATTGTGGATACCTGTCTGATAAGGACTACTAACTAAATGGGTTAGTTTCTCTAACACTGTCAATGAATGCACAAGAAAGTTTACATCAACAATCTTCATTGAGCTCATTGCAAGTGAACATGCTAGTGAATGGCATCATGCATTGCAGAAGCTAATGAGGATAATATCTTTGTAAACACAGAGAGGAAGGTGAAATTGTTTGGCGATCAAGCCAAAACAGACTAAGGAGCAGGATTGTAAAAAATACTATTTGGGGAACTAATCCAAATCCATATGGTAGACTCCTGGGAAGGAGATGTAAATCCTAACATCGGTTTAAAGGACAACTGTTGCTTGGATAATACATCATAATGGTGAACAAACCGTATTTACCATTAGGAAGAATAGGCAAGTGCCTATGGGTGTCTGCCTGTGGAGGGCACCTTGTTCTTACACTTACTATTCTAATAAAACAGACTTATAACATACATTGTACTTTACCTATAGCTCCTTGCAGAAGTGCTATACCTTGGCTGAGTTGTTCTTTCAAAGTCACTTCCTGTTTTCCTTACAAAGCATGCTGGGAGATGAACATACAAAACAACAATAACCTCCACAATGCTACCTACATGGCTCTCAGGGCAGCGTTCTATGGTGTTCATAGAGCTGGGGTTTGTCTAGTGAGATAGTGGCACCCAGTAAGGTGAATACAAATCTTTGCCAGTACAAGACACAGAGCAGTTCTGTTTTTGAACTTAATAGCAGAGTTTGTGAAAGGTGAAATATTCCACTATAGTAAAGAAATACATAATTATAATGTGTCTGTGCTTTTCCAATTTTTGTGCCCTGGTGACTTATTATGGTTAACATTAATAGCATGATAGTTTGTATTCTTCATATAGGGATAGTGAGATTATATGTATGTTTCTTGTTTCACAACCATGTTATTTTTATTGTGGTCCAAATTCTAATTAACAGAACATAACCCTTAACTTTTAAAAATTATGATAAATACTATAGCACCCTAAAAATGCTCAGCACCATTAAAATATATCAAACAGCGTATGTACTGTATATATTCTTTATATATATATATATATATATATATATATATATATATATATACTAGCGACTTGCCCGTCAAAAATGACGGCAATAAAAACTGAAGCCTGGCAATGCTGTTTGCCACACAATGTAAGCCTCTCCCCCTCTACTTTACTGGCCTTGTGATGAGCGCCTTTGGCGCTCATCACAGGCCTTGCAATGAGCCCCTTTGGAGCTCATTGCGAGTCTCTCCCTCTGTCTACTTCCTCCCTTGTGTCTTATTTCCCCCCTCCTCTCCCTCCCTTGTGTCTCCTTCCGCCTCGTCTACCTCCCTTGTATCTCCTGCCCCCCTGTGTTTTTACCTCCCTCTCCCTCCTGTGTCTCTAAACCCCTCCCCTGTGTCTCTTTCCCCTTTTCCCTCCCATGCATCTCTTCCGCCCCCTGTGTCTTCCCCAACCCTCCCCTGTGTCTGTTCCCCCCTGGCGTGTGTCTCTTTCCCCCTCCCACTGTGTCTGTTCCGGCCTTCCTCGTGTCTCCATTTCCCTCCCTTGTGTATCTTCCCCCCTGCACTCTCTCCCATGTGTCTCTTCCCCCTCCTCTCACTCCCCTGTGTCTCTTCCCCCTCCTCTTTCTGTGCCTCTTCCTCCCTGTCTCTTCCCCCTCACCCTCTGTGTCTCTCCCCACTCTGTGTCTTCCACCCTCTCCCTCTGTGCCTCTTCCCCCACCTCTCTCTGTGTGTCTCGCCACTGTGTCTCTTCACCCCTTCCTCTGTTCCCCCCCCCTCTGTGCCCCTTTCCCCCTCTCTCTGTACCTCTTCCCCCCTTTCCCTCTGTGTCTCTTCCTCCCTCACCCTCTGTATCTCTCCCCCCTGTGTCTCTTCCCCCTCTCCCCCTGTGTCTCTTCCCCCTCTCCCTCTGTGCCTCTTCCCCCCTCTCCCTCTGTGCCTGTTCCCCCCTGGCCTGTGTCTCTTTCCCCCTTCCCCCTGTGTCTGTTTCCCTCTTCCCCCCCCATTTCCCTCCCATGTGTATCTTCCCCCTGTTCTCCCTCCCGTGTGTCTTTTCCCCCTCCTCTACCTGCCCTGTGTCTCTTTCCCACCTATCCCTCTGTGTCTCTCCCCCCTCCCTCTGTGTCTCTCCCCCCTCCCTCTGTGTCTCTTCCCCACTCTCCCTCTGTGCCTCTTCCCCACTCTCCCTCTGTGCCTCTCCCCCCCCCTCTTCCCCACTCTCCCTCTGTGCCTCTCCCCCCCCTCTTCCCCACTCTCCCATCTGCTCGCGGCTCGCGCCGCGCTCTGCGCATGCGCGGCTCGCGCCGCGCTGCGCGCATGCGCGGCTAGCGCCGCGCTCTGCCCATGCGCGGCTACTGCTGCGCAATGCGCAGTTTATCATTGCCAAACTGCTATTCGTCTCAAGCGTGACGACGAATCGCAGTTAGACAATTATAATATGTGATATATATATATATATACACTCTATCTATATATATATATACTAGGAACTTGCCATAAAATTGTAAGCCTGGCAATGCTGTTTGCCACACAATGTGACGCTTTTGCTCCTCTGAGCACCTTTGGCTCTCATTGCGAGCCTCTCCCCCCGTGTACTTCAACTTCCCTGCTTTGCAATGATCACCTTTGGCACTCATTGCGAGCTCCACGATGAGCACCTTTGGTGCTCATTGCAAGCCTCTCCCACTCAAGGTGCTCATAGACAGCCCTGCGATGAGTGTCCATTGCAGGGTTCGTTAACCTGCAAGTTTTTTATGCTTGCGAATGGCATGTGTCTCTTCTGTCCCTTCCCTGTGTGTTTCTACTCTGTGTGTCTGCTGAATGTTTGCGTGTTACGAGTCAACTGCCGTTTGTTTTATTTTCAAAGTCCCGCCTGCCTGGCATTGTACGTGTGTGTTACTGTGTTGGCCGTCATGTATTTTCTAAGTCTCATGTGCCTGGCTTTGCTCAGCCTCGTTTTCATCCTGTTTCAGATTTTTTATGTTTTTTATCCGCCATTTTTTTTCTCGCTTAGCCGATTTTCAAGTGTCGAAAAATGGAAAATATGGATTAAAATCGCTTGCAACCTCACTCCCAGGCTTCCTGGCTCTCCCCCTGTGCTGTGTTTTTAGTGTGTTTTAATTTATTTATTTAGTTATTATTTATGCTAGTTTTTCATGGTTTTGGAGTTGCGCGCTACGTGCTTTTGCGCTCATTGCAGCCTAAGTCCCGCGTGCTTCAACTGCTCGCCTGGCTTCGCAAGGCTCGCAGTGCAATGAGCGCCTTTCGGCGCAAGGCTCGCAATGAGCGCGAAGCTACTCAGAGGACCAAAAGCCCTACATTGTGTGGCAAACAGCATTACCTGCTTTACAATTTTATGACGTTCATTTTTTGACAGGCAATTCGCTAGTATATATATATAAATACTAGCGAATTGCCCGTCAAAAAATTACGGCAAAGAAATTGTAAGTGAGCTAAGGGTGTTTGGTGTATATAATGTGGCTGATGTAGCGTCGTTCGTTTTCTATGTCGTGCGAGTTTTTCGTAATATTCATTTTCTATGTCGTGCGAGTTTATCAGAATATCCGTAGCTGTTTGGTGGTGTTTTGCGTGTTTATGGTAGTGTTTTGCATGTTTAGGGACCTTTAGCCTCGTTTTCGTTTTGTTCGGCGGCCATTTTTTCTCTCGCTTAGGTGATTTTCGGGTCTCTAAACTCTGGAATTTGTGGTTAAATGGAGGTGTAACTTCACTTGCAGAGGTCCTCGATGCCCCCCCTTGCTTTTTATGTGTTTGTTGTTTGTATTTGTTGTGTTTGTAATGTTTTTGGGGTTGCGCGGGTTGCGTCCTTGTTTTCTAATCTCGTAGGTGTTTTTCAGCAAATACGTAGGTGTTTGGTGGTGTTTTGCGTCTTTAGACTGCTGTAGCCTCGTTTTTGTTTTTTTCGGCGGCCATTTTTTCTCTCACCTTCGGCGCTCCATGCCAGCAACTGAGGCCCTCGCTTCGCGAACCCGCAAGCATTAGCAACAACTCGTATTCTCACAACTATATATGTGATATATATATATATTCCAAAGTATAATGGATCGGTAAAAAGGGCTTACTTCATGGCTCCTAGAAATGGTGTTTCTGGTTTCTGTAAAATCTTCCTGTCTCCCAAGTTTTAGTTATTCCCCTCCCTCCAGTAAAGATGATTAGATATAGAAGCAAAAATGTATTTAGCTCTATTTATACATTCATATATAGTAGTAGTGGTGTAGATGGTGCAATGCACTAGAGTCCTCCTCTGGTGATAACCAGTGCTTTTTTTTTTTGCGTTTCATTTTTTTTCCTGTTGTGCAGGCCCCCCACCCCAGCCAGACTCCCCACAGTCTCCTCTGGGCCTCCTTGGCTGCACACCCCCTTCCCGCTTTGCGCAGGAAGGAGGTAAGGGAAGGGGAGCAGCTATGAAGGAGGTCTTGGGGGATCAGCTATTGGAGAGTGTTTTGGGTGTTGCTGTGGGAAGGGAGATGTTATGGTAAGGAGACTTGCGGAGGTGCACTGAGTGAAGAGATTCCGGAGGGACAACATTTTTTTACAACCACCCCTCGGTGGTGTGGCCTTGAATTTTTTTTTAGCACAATGGCTCTGCTCTATCTATCTATCTATCTTTGGGAGATTTGGGTAGCAATATGATTATATACACAAACAAGTGCTATAACATTATATTTAATTTTTCAAGATTCACTCAACACGGGGTCTCTACCAGATGACTGGAGAAAAGCTGATGTGATACCTATATTTAAAAAGGGAGCAAAATCCAGGGAATTATAGACCAGTGAGCCTCACTTCTGTGGTGGGGAAGCTTTTAGAAGGGTTAATAAGGGATAATATACAAGAATATGTCTATTTGAACAGGATTATAAGTAGGAGTCAACATGGATTTATGAGGGATAGGTCATGTCAAACAAATCTAATTAGTTTCTATGAGGAGGTTAGTAGGAACCTGGATCAAGGCAACTCAGTTGAAGTAGTCTTTTTGGATTTTGCAAAGGCTTTTGATACAGTGCCACATGGGAGACTATTGTGCAAACTAAGAGATACAGGAGTTGCAGTAAATATCTGCTCAAGCCTTTGCAAAATCCAAAAAGACTACATCCACTGAGTTGCCTTGATCCAGGTTCCTACTAACCTCCTCATAGAAACTAATTAGATTTGTTTGACATGACCTATCCCTCATAAATCCATGTTGACTCCTACTTATAATCCTGTTCAAAAAGACATATTCTTGTATATTATCCCTTATTAACCCTTCTAAAAGCTTCCCCACTACAGAAGTGAGGCTCACTGGTCTATAATTCCCCAGATTTGCTCTTGCTCCCTTTTTAAATATAGGTATCACATCAGCTTTTCTCCAGTCATCTGGTAGAGACCCTGTGTTGAGTGAATCTTGAAAATTTAAATATAATGGTTTGGCTATTACAGAACCCAGTTCCCTTAGTACCCTTGGATGTATTCCATCAGGACCCGGGGCTTTATTAACATTTATTTTTTCCAACCTCTTTTGGATTACTTCCTGTGTTAACCAATTATTTGGCAAAGGTAGTGTAGCCCAAGCACTGGTACCTCCCTTGTGTATACCGAAGAAAAGAACCTATTCAGCTCATCTGCTTTTTCTTGGTCACTAATTATCAGACGGCCTGTGTCACATTGTAATGTTTCTATAGCTTCCTTCCTCGCCTTCTTCCTATTAATATACTTAAAAAAATATTTTAGGGTTAGTCTTACTCTCTTTTGCAATTACTTTTTCATTTTCTATTTAAGCCAATCTAATCGCCCTTTTGCAGGCCTTGTTGATTTCCTTCTATTCCTGTAAAGCAGTCTCTGTCCCCTCTTGTTTGTATAATTTAAATGCCTGTTTTTTACTCTGTATCTTGATCTTTAAATCATTGTTAAGCCACATTGGATGGGATTTACTCCTTTTACTTTTATTCCCACAGTATATGCCGATGTGTATGAATATTTAGTAAGGATTTAAATGTTGTCTACTTGTGGTCAGTGTTTTTACCTATCAGTTCTCTGTCCCAGTCTATACTTTGTATTGCTGCCCTTAGACCGTTAAAATCTGCCCTTTTAAAATTAAGAGTTTTTGTTGGCCCCTTAAAATGTTGTTTTTTTAATTCAATCTCAAACGAGACTGTGTTGTGATTACTGTTTCCCAAAGGTTGCCCTATTCCAACATTAGATACTATATCAATATTATTTGTGATGAGTAAATCTAAGATAGCTTCATTTCTAGTAGGCTCTTGTACAACCTTCAGGGTAATTAAAATCTCCCATTATTAGAACTTGACCGTGCCTAGCTGCATTTTCAATCTGTAACAATAATTGTATTTCCTCACTTTCAGCTATATTTGGGGGTTTATAGCATACTCCTACTAATATTCTTTTGGAATTTTGCTGCTCCGCTATTTAACTCTACCCACAAACATTCAGCTTTTTGACTAGGTCCACCGTAAATATCTTATCTGACCAAAGGCTTAAATTCAGGCTTAACATACAGACAAATCCCTCCTCCTCATTTACCATTGCCTCTATCTTTCCTAAATAGGTTATAACCATCCAGATTAACAGTCCAGTCATGAGATTCATCCCACCACGTTTCAGTAATGCCTATTAAGTCTGATTTTTCATTAATTGATAACAATTCTAACTCTCCCATTTTTCCTGGCAAGCTTCTGGCACTAGCAAGCATGCACCTTATGTTATGAGTCTGTAGTTCTGAATGCCTGCCACTGTACTTGAATTACTTAGTACTACCTCCCTATAGACTATACTACCCCTCTCCCATCTCCTCCCCTATGAGTTGTTAATTCATCCCTTATACCCTCTGCACTTTCTACCCCATTACTTATATCTAGTCCCTCCCCCCCAACTACTAGTTTAAAAACTCCTCCAGCCTTTCTACCATGCTATCCCATAGTACAAAAGCTCCCTCTTCATTAAGGTGCAATCCATCCCTACTGTAGAGATTGTACCGAAGTGAGAAGTCAGCCCAGTGCGCTAAAAACCCAAACCCCTCCTTAGTGCACCACATCTTTAGCCATGCATTAACCTCCCTAAACTCCTTCTGCCTCCCTGGGCTAGCACGTGGCACTGGTAGTATCTCAGAAAATACTACCTTGGATGTCCTTGCCTTCAGCGTATTACCTAGCTCTTTAAAATCATTCTTTAGGACACTCCATCTTCCACTAACTTTGTCATTGGTACCAATATGTACCAAGACTGCCGGTTCATTTCCAGCCCCTCCAAATAATTTGTCTACCGGATCCACAACATGACAAACCCGAGCACCCGGGAGACAGCAAACTGTTCGATTGCTGGGATCTGGGTGACAAATCACCCTGTCTACCTTCCTAATAATAGAGTCCCCTACAACCAAGACCTGTCTGTTGCTCTGCCTATGCTGCCCTCCCACTCCTCCAGTAGAGCTGTTCTTCCGGCTGTTAGAGGGAACAGCTCTATCTGGCATTGCCATTCCTGAATAGACATCCCCAACAGTTTCACTCAATCTGGCAAATCTGTTGGTGTTTGCCAACTCAGAACTGGCCTGCCTCCTCCTGTTCCCCCTGCTTCCATTTGTAACTCTAACCCAGCTACCTCCCTGGACATCCTCACTAGCCCCAGCTCCGCCCTCCATGCTAGGCCCAGCTAAACTGTGCTCAGTGAGCACCAACCCCCCTTCCAGTGGAGCAATATCACCAAGTGCTGCAATTCTCCTCTCCAGATCTCCAATTTGAGCTTCCAGAGAGGCAACATGCTCACACCTGTCACAGAGGTATGGACCCTGGATCATCTGTTCCAGTATTGCATACATATGACAGGATGTACACTGAGTGAGGTTGCCACTGGACTGACTCATAATTATTTTTATTGTCTACAAAATTTCAGTGGGAAAAATAAAGAATATAAAATAATATATTTGTATAAAGTTTTCCTCCTTTGTACTATAAATCTGCCCTCCCTTTTCTTTGAAGTCCCTACCCCTATTTAAACTCCTACACTTCACTAGAACTGCACCTGATACCGAAAATGTTCGCAAGCTCACAAGTTCGCCCCTTCCCCGTTTATACTAACTTCTGCCTTCTCACCTGGGCACAATTAGTGCACTCTGCAATTTATCAGCCTTTATCTGTAAAGAAAAATCCACTTGTAAACAGGCCCCCAAACAGTTAACAAACCTTTTATACTAGTTAACAGTCAAGCCACACCCCTCTCACCTGGGCACAATTAGTGCACTCTGCAATTTATCAGCCTTTATCTGTAAAGGAAAATCCACTTGTAAACAGGCCCCAAAACAGCTCACAAACCTTTTATACTAGTTAAACGGTCAAGCCACAACCCTCTCACCGGGGCTAATTGTTAGTGCACTCTGCAATTTATCAGCCTTTATCTGTAAAGGAAAATCCACTTGTAACTGCAGTGTAAAAAAATTATATTTTTTAGTGCAGTGTAAAGTATAAAATGTTATTTTCCATTACTAATTAATACTTATTAAATTAATGTACGTTAATAATTAATTCTTAATGAACAAATGTATTAGGAAGTGCAAAGCAATAATGTATTCATAAAGTAACGGCAGTGTAGTCTGCTATTTAGCGTTTTTTTTATTTTTATATATATATATATTTTTTTTTACTAATAATTAATTCATTAATTACTTAATAAATTATTATACTTTACCGATTTCTAATTAATATATCCAGCAACCAATATCCTGAAGAGCTAACAATCTCTTTTGATTTTCCTGCAGCATACAATGTACAGTTGGACTGTTTCTGCCCTGAAGAGAAAGTGTCAGCGATGTGCAGTATAAATAGGCTGCTTGCGCAAGGCCAAACCGTTGGTTTAGTCGGGTGAAGCGCCATTTGAGATTCGTAATGTTATTAGTTGCAAGTTAGTGTTGTAAAATGTCGGCTATCGTCTATGTGTTTTCCTTTCTAATAGTGTATTTTGTACCTCGTACGATCCTGGGTAAGTGTTACATGGCTGGCTGTGTTTTGTGCAGAGCCTCGCGTAGCAGGGAGAGCAGTTGAGGCATTAAAACTCGCAGCACTTAGGCAATGGGGGGACAGCCAGGACGCCTGGGAGTACAATTGGACTGTTGCTACAAATTTAAACCGAATTTGGCGAGTTTCGGCATTCAAATATTCGCTAAACAAAAAAAAATGGCGGATGAAAAAAATGAAAACGAGGTATCACGACCCCGAACCACACAAAACACCGCCAGCCATGTAACATTTACCCACGCAACACATACACAATCGCTGCCATTTTACAACACTAACTTACAACTAAAAACATTACGAATCTAAAATGGCGCTTCACCCGATTAAACCAACGGTTTGACCTCGCGCATGCAGCCTATTTATACTGCACACTTGGCACTTTGCTGACTGGAGAGGCTTGCAATGAGCGCTGAAGGTCCACAGAGTAGCAAAAGCTTTACATTGTGTCGCAAACAGCATTGCCATGGATTCAAATTTTATTGCCCTGTCATTTTTGATGGGCAAGTCGCTAGCGCTTATATATATTTATATATATATATATATTTATAAATATATATATATATATATATATATATATAGAGAGAGAGAGAGAGAGAGTAAAGCTTACCTACAAGAGAACCAAGATAGTATGGGTTATGACTTGCGAGTATTAGACTCCTCCTGTATTATTCTAGCTCATTGTGCAATTTTGCAATAACCCATCTGTGCAAAAGAATGACATTCCCTTTTTATATCCTGTTGTTTGCCTTATCTTGGGCCTTGTGCGTTGTTTTATGAGGCTTGCAACCCTATTAAATCCCCCCAACGTGAAAACCTGTAGCCCGTAATGGAATTAAATTGGCCTCTTACAGCTACCCGCAAATGATCTGCGGGTTACAGGTGGAAAAACCCTACTGGCTGTTGAAATTAGAACTCAGTTGGCGCAATGCCTTTGATCTGTCAAGCCCGTAAATGTTACATTCTCAAATCGATATTAAATTGTTACGAATCCACTAGCGTTCAAAACTAAACCAAAAATATTACTGCCTCGAAATAGAACCCGCAAAGGGTTTACAGACAAGTTATCAACACTGTAAAAGACAATATAAACAGACCAGTGGACTTTAAGATATGGGGAAAGCATGGAAATGCATTACAATTCATTGCACAACAATCCCCAAATAAAAAATATGCATTTTAAATAAGTATTATTTCATCACATGTTGGAATGGTCATGCATATGCCAATATGAAAAGCCATGCTGCAACAAGCATAAATCAATTAGACACACTACCTGATTACATTGCAACACAAAAACATGAAACTGCTTGTCACATTAACCCTTTCTCACTCACAGAGGCTCTAATGTGTACACTGGAATATATATATATAATTGCATATACATCTCGCTAATCACATCTACACTGGGAAAACAAACAGTGGCCAAATTACACCGCCACATCACATAGATCAAGTACCAGGGGAACATTTTATTATTTGTTGTTCAGTCCTTCAGTCGTGTCTGACTCTCTGTGACCATATGAACTACAGCACATTAAGCTAGGATGCTGCCTTTGCTGTTCCACAAGGTTTGCATGCCAAAGATACCAGGAGACCAGGGGAACATACATCACACTAATGTAAATTGATGAATAGCAAAACATAATGGGAGGTTACAAAATGGGAATGGCTATACATCTTGGCACATGGCCACCAGCAATGGGCGGGACTTTCCAGGATGGGTACAGCGGAGATCATCCCTCATAGAGGTGAGTTGGCTGTTTCATGTGCCTCTTCACAGTCTCCATGTGTTTTTGTGGCGCCTCCTGATGGGTTACAGTAGATTAGTGTGGTGTATGTCCCCCTGGTTCCCTTTAGAATTGCTAAGTGGTGGTGGTGAAGGGGCTTGTGTACTACAGTGAAGCTGTGAGCTATACCATATAGGGTCACTCTAGGTGAGCAGGTAATAGCAGAGAGGCCAGACAAATCACAGCCACTAGAGAAGGAACTAGCAACCCACTTCAGTATCACCGGTCATATTGTTATCAGGCCCTCAAGGAATGTTGATACTCCACAGTATCACAAATTGGACTTTGCATGTTTATTTACCCTTTATTATTATTATTATTATTATTATTATTATTATTATACATGATTTATATTATTATATGATATATAATTCTATTATTACTATTATTACTATAACTTGCGAATTGCCCATAAAAAAATGACGGCAATGAGATGTGTATGTTTGTAAATTTGTTTAGTTAGTAATATACGTATTTGACACTTGTAAACTTTTTGTTATGTTGAAATAAGTACAATTATTATATTAAACATGTTTATTTTTATTTGGAACATTTTCTTTTCTTGTTGAGTAACTGTTAAAGAGTTTTGTAGTAAAAGTGTTAACATTTGAATGTAAGAAGAGTTGAGCTTTAGATTAATCAGTATTGTAAACTTGAGCTAATGGTTTTTTAACATGCAACTTGTAGATTAAGAACTGTTAACTGAAATATACATTGAATCCAGAGGAAAGCAAACAGTAAAAACCCTCTTCGAAACGTAGGCAATTGTATCAAAGCGTGAAAAAAATGAATTCCTTCCTGACCCCATTAACTGGCGATCGGATTACTCCCTGGATTAATATTTAACATGAAATACAACATTTACATTGTGTCTGAAAACATACTTGTGCTGTTAACATGAACTTTGTAATATGTCTAAGTAACGAACTTTAAAGTTTTTGTTGTAAAACTTGTATCGTTATAAACAGTAACATAGTTAATTAACATTTAAACAGATTTTTTTTAAAAATTCAAGGCAAGTGTTTTGTGGGGCTAATCATGCATAAACAGTACTTCCATGAATTATTAATTAGTTATTTATTGATTGTTGGTTTTGAATGGTTGACCTTTGTTTGTTGGTGTAGTAATTGTTTAAAATGGCACATAGAGTTTCCTCTGTGGAAAAGTGTTTCTCTAAAAAGAGAACGCGAGACCTTAAAGTTCATCCGCGATGTGTAACCACTGTTCTCTATGTGTTTTACCGTTGTATGGAGTTTAATATGGAAATATTGGTGGTGTGAAAATAATTTGAGTGCCTTAAAAATGAATTTTTGAAAGAAGTCGACGGTTGCCTATATTTTTGCTTTCTTTTTTGTTGTTAGATTCTGCTTGAGGTGATTTGTGACTTCTGTTTGGAATTTGTTTGGCATGGGTTGTGTTTGTTTGATTGAAAGTTACAGTACTTCATAGTAGACAATGTTTTTAGTAAAAATGTGGATTTTTGCACCGTAAGGCAACGTAAAATTGCCCATGTGCAAATACTGGTTGATCTAAGAAAATACCCACAGATTTCAAGGTTTGTCCTTGTGATTTATTAATGGTCATGACAAATGCCATGATGATGGGAAATTGTCTTCTTTGAAGTATAAAAGGGAGGCTACTTTCACTTGGTGCTAAATCTATCCTTGGTATGAAAACTCTCGCTCCTTTATGGGTACCAGTTAAAATTTCAGCATCTATGAAATGGTCCTTTAATTGTTGAACAATTAATCTTGTCCCATTGCATAGGCCTTTTTTGGGGGGTTTATGTTTTGCAGTAACATGACAATTGCACCTTTCTTTAGCTGCAAAATATGTGGTGGCCTTCTAGAAGGAGGTAATGAGTTTATGAATTCAGTTGAAAAGTTTGCCTGACTTTCTTTGTCATCAGCAAGTACAGAATATGTTTGGGGCGCATTCATTTTTAAAAATATTTCATTATTGAGGATAAATGCATCCTTATTTTTGCATGTTCGTATGACTTTGTTGGCAAGTTCAGAATAGTCCTAGTTTTTTATTGTACTTTCGAATATAGCCGATATAAGTTCTTGTTTACAAAGCATATGAGGTGTGATGTGCACAGTGTCCTCAGGTAAATTTGGGATTTGTTCTGTTTTTCCTTCTCCAATTTTAATAAGCCAATCATTGAAATCATTTTGTCCTTCTGATCTCATATTTTGTTGTAATTGAAGATGGGTAAAATGTTTCCATAGTGTACTTGACTTTATACACGTTTCAATAATGTCAGGTCGATTTCCGTGTACAACGACAGGTAATGTTTGTCTAAAATCGCCACCTAACAACATTACCTTTCCACCAAATGGCAAAGTATTATCCATGACTTCATGAAGCAAATGGTCAATACATTGTAGGGCATAGCATGACATCATTGTAGCCTCATCTATTATAATTAATTACTTTTTTTTAAGTTTTTTTGCTTGTAATGATGTCATACGAATATCTGACACTGATATTTCTAAAATAGGCACTGGCAGTTTGAATCCACTATGCACAGTTCTTCCACCTTCTAACAAAAGTGCAGCAATTCCAGTGGTCGCAAATGCGAGTGCTATTTGACCTTGTGCTCGTACAAAACTCATTAATAAATTATATAGATATGTTTTTCCTGATCCATCAGGTCCATCAAGATAGAAATAACGCTCTTTGACCATGTCCTCATCTAGTGCATTTTTTATGGCATTACATGCTTGCAATTGTAATGTATTTAAAGTTGCAAGACTTTCTTGTGTCCTTTCTGCTTGTAGTTGAATGTCATAGTCTTCAAAGTGTATGTCATCTATAAGACCTGGATCAGGCAGATTAAATCTTGCACAACTTAATCCATGAGTTAAAAATACTTCTTGGATTCCCATTAATGCTTTTAAGTGTGCAATGGGCTTATTGTATTGTTGCATAAAGTCTTCAGCCATATTACTTTTACATGTTTCCCACAAAGCTAATGCATTTGGAGCATTTGAGAAGATACAAATTAATGCAAATTGTTCCCTCATCTGCCGTGGCATTTGACATAGGGCTGCTTCTTCTAGACATCTTTCCCATTCTGTATCATCAGTTAGTAAGTTTCTATGTCTCGCAGCTAAATGAAACAATTCATATACTATGTCATTAAAAGTTCTTAAGTGTTCAAAACTTTGTGCACCAGGAACATTTAAAACTAGTAGTCGTAAGCAGAAACGTTCAAGGTCTCTTGGACTGACCGTGTAAATACTTGGTATTATTTTATTTCCTCTGCTTTTTCTTGGTCTCCATAATCCATTAACGAAAACATAATGATATGGAATCTCAATATATAACAATTGTGTTGCCTGTGAATCTGTTGAATTTAATTGAAACCATGCAGTTAGTGTAGTGTGACGATGCTCACTTTGTGCCAATGCATTAGCTTCATTTCTAGCATGGAAATACACTAAATGTCTTTGTGGCAAATGTACAGCTAATCTATATACTGCATGTGATCTATAGCGAGCATCTACATGAGATGCAAGTTCATCATGTACTAACTCAGTGCTTTCGGTATTGTCTGAACTTTTGACGACTACAGTGCTTCATCATAGCCTTTGTAAATATATTTGTATACATATTTAATGGATTTGATGGAAGTGCAGGCTTCTACATTAATGTGTGCATTATACTTCATAAGTAAATGTGGATTGTATGGTACCACATATCTATTGTCTATGTTTTTCCCACAAATAATGGCACATTGTCCCTCTCTTCTTCTATATAATGGATAGCCATCACAATTGGCATAAGTTTTGTCTCTATAATCTGTTGGAAATTTTTTAGTACATTTATTATTTTCCATACATGGTGACTGTGGATTAACATCTCCACACGGTCTGTGAATCATCCGATGAGTTACAATCTCATATAGTCTACCATATAGTACTGGATCTGGTAGTTCAGCAATAATGACTGAATCCACTCTGTCACCGGTATCTAACTTATCTTTTTCTTGAAGGATTATAAGAAGATGTGCATGTGGAGCCCTCTTTTTTGAAATTCAATTGTACAAACATAAGCAAGACATTTGCCAAATAACTTAGTCATAGTGATGTCACGTATTAATTCATTTAATTTATTTTTGAAAACTCTGACTACTAAATCTGGTCTATCGGAAGCAGTTTGGCCAATAAGTACATTTTGTGTAATCTCTGGCCATTGGGGATTACATGTAAATGTAATAAATAATTATGGCCTCCCAAATTTGGTGACAATAGCCATGGCATCATTGTATCTTTTTCGCATATTGCGAGGAGATCCCTGGAAAGAAGATGGTAAAATGATGGCTTTGCCAGCGGTCATGTCTCTGCTTGTAGCAACCTCAGCGGCTGTAATGATATAGGAATCACAAGGTTTTGGAGACCAGCAGCCTAGGTCAGCAATGATCCAATTCAGCAACTTGTAGGTGAAACAGGAACAAGCTTTATTGAAGGGAACAGGAACCACAATAATCTGGCATGGTACATAGACAGGAAGTGCCTTATATAGGCCAAGGACCAGACACCTGTCCAGACACAGCTGAAGAGACTAGTCACTGATACCATTGCTAGCAGAGTCAAGGTTTATCAGATCTCAAGGAAATTCACAAAGGCAGGCTGGCGCAGTGGTAGTTAAGAGGTTCAGCAGCCTGGGGACCAGTGTTCAAAACCCAGCAGAGTCAATTCCTCACATTACACCCGGCTCTACAGGTGCAGCCTCTGGATGCCCTATTACCCGGTTTAACAGGGTACTGTACATAAAAAGACCGAAGAAGATCAGGAGCGTGAATATTGTCCACTGGTTCCCACAAACTATCCTCCTCACCATAGCCTTTCCAACGAACCAGATATTGAAGCTTGTTGCGGAAGATCCTGGAGTTTTCTCCACCTCATATTTATCCTCACCATCCCCGAGGACTGGAGGTGGGGCGGGCAGGCAGGGCTCGGCCAGGGAAAGTGTTGTCATCGAAAGGTTTCAGCAGTGCAAAGTGAAACACTGGATGTATTCTCATGGAATCTGGAAGTTGCAAACGAAAAGTGACAGCATTGATCTGAGCGATGATCTCAAAAGGTCCCATGAACCTCTGACCCAATTTATGAGAAGGAACCCTAAGCTTAAGATTCCTTGTTGACAGCCAAACCTTGTCACCAACATGATAAACTGGGGCCTCCGTTCTATGCCTATCAGCAGCTCTCTTGTAACATTCCTGAGCCTCCGAAAGAGTCTCCTTCAACAGGTCTTGGGAATCTCGTAAGGTGGTTAGCCGATCAGTGACTGCAGGAATGGAAGATGTAATTGGGAGACTCACTCGAGAGGTTGGATGGTAACCATAGTTGGCAAAAAATGGGCTCAGAGAAGTGGAGCAGTGTTGGGCATTGTTATAGGCAAACTATGCCGTGGGTAGAAAATCCAGCCAGTCATCCTGCAGGTAACTAATATAGCACCACAAATATTGCTCTAAAGTCTGGTTGGTTCGCTCAGTCTGTCCATTACTTTGTGGATGAAAAACTGACGACAGATTTACATTAATACCTAGATTAGAGCAAAAATGTTTCCAAGAACGAGATGTAAACTGCACTCCCCTGTCAGAAACTACTTCATCAGGCACTCCATGCAAGCGAAATATTTCCTGAATAACCAGGTCAGCCGTCTGTTTAGCCGAAGGGAGACCACGAGCTGGTATGAAATGACCCATCTTAGTTAACCTGTCCACAACAACAAGAATGGTAGTGTGTTCCTTAGAGAGAGGTAGTTCCACAATAAAGTCCATGGATATAGATCCCCAGGGACGATGAGGAATCGGAAGAGGCTGAAGCAAGCCAACAGGGGATGAGTGAGGAGTCTTATGTCTGGCACATACATCACAAGAGGACACATACTTCTTCAACATCCTCATAATACTTCGGCCACCAAAAGGATCGGGCGAGTAACTCTTGTGTCTTTCGGATTCCTGGATGACCTGCTGGTTTTGAGTCATGGTAGAGACGTAAAAGGTCCAGTCGCACTGACTCCTGAGCAAACAGACGTTGTTGAAAAATCCAAAACCCATTAAGCATCGTCATATGGAGATCATGAGGAGGATTACGAAGAACTGGATCTTCAGCGTAGCCCTTTTTAATGCGAGACATCAGATCAGAACGAAATGTAACTCCAATAAATATATCCTCCGGCAAGATGGTGGTCTTGGTTACGGTAGTAAGGAGGGGGTCAGCTATTCTAGACAAGGCATCCGCCTTACCATTCTTGGAGCCAAGACGGTATGTAACCAAAAAATTAAACCTCGAGAAGAATAGGGACCAGCGTGCTTGTCTGGCTGACAGTCTCTTAGCTGATCGAATACATTCCAGATTTTTGTGATCTGTGAGGACAGTAATTGGATGCGTAGCTCCCTCCAAGAGATGTCTCCATTCGGTGAAGGCAGCTTTTATAGCCAATAGTTCTTTATTTCCTATGTCATAGTTTCTTTGTGCTGGCACCTTCTGGCGGGAATAGAAGGCACACGGATGTAACAGCATCTTAGGTCCAGTCCTTTGAGACAGTATAGCACCAACAGCTGAATCAGAAGCATCAACTTCCACAATAAATGGTAATTCCGGCTGAGGATGTACCAGGACGGGGGCAGATGTAAACAGAGTCTTTAATCGGGAGAATGCGGTATCAGCCTTTTCGGACCACTGAAAAGGAGTCCCTTTACGTGTAAGCTCAGTGATCGGTGTAATAACGGCAGAGAAATTCTTAATGAAACGCCTGTAAAAATTGGCAAACCCCACAAATCTCTGAATATCTTTTTCATTCTTGGGGAAGGGCCAGTCCAGCACAGCTTTAATTTTACTTGCGTCCATACTTAAACCTTTAGGAGTTATTACATTCCCCAGGAATTGAATTTCTGTTTGTTCAAACTCAAATTTTTCCAGTTTAATGTATAGGTGGTGGGTACGAAGGCGCTCCAGAACTATACGGACCTGTTTTCTGTGGTTTTCAAGATTATCAGAAAATATTAGGATATCATCCAAATATGCCACAACAAACTGATCCAGGAGATCTCGTAGTACATCATTGATAAGATGCTGGAAAGTTGCAGGGGCATTACACAGCCCAAATGGCATTACGAATATCTAGTAATGCCATTTGGGCTTTGTAATGCTCCTGCAACTTTCCAGCATCTTATCAATGATGTACTACGAGATCTCCTGGATCAGTTTGTTGTGGCATATTTGGATGATATCCTTATATTTTCTGATAATCTTGAAAACCACAGAAAACAGGTCCGTATAGTTCTGGAAAGCTGTTTTCCATTCATCATTTGGTCTTATGCGTACCAGATTATATGCCCCCCGAAGATCAAGCTTCGTAAATATTTTAGCTGAGCGAAGTCTCTCCAAAAGTTCAGGAATGAGAGGCAAGGGGTAGCGGTTTTTAACAGTGATGTTATTAATGTCCCTGTAGTCAACGCATGGCCGCAGGCTGCCATCTTTCTTTTCTACAAAGAATATAGGAGCTCCTGCTGGAGAAGTAGATGGTCGAATAAAGCCTTTGGCAAGATTTTCTTGTATGTATTCACGAAGAGCTTTCAATTCAGGCTCAGAAAGGGAATATATACGGCCAAATGGGATAGCAGCCCCATGTAACAGCTCTATTAGGCAATCATAAGGCCTGTGGGGTGGAAGCTGATCAGCATTCTTCTTATCACAGACATCTGCAAAATCCCGATATTGTAGAGGAAGCTTAGTCAAGTTTGTAGCAACCATTTCATTAATTGTTGTGGCAACAGGTGTTACCTTAGAGGGTTGACAATGCATTAAGCAGTGTTCTGAAGGAAAGGACAAAGTTCTGGTCTTCCAATCAATCTGTGGGTTTTGCAGAGCAAGCCAAGGTACCCCCAAAATCACTGGAAACTGTGTTGAGGAAATTAGGTGGAAAGATATAGCCTCATGGTGATTCACTTCCAGAGTCAACTTTAAGGGAACAGTCTCATGTGTAACCGGGCCTGACGTAAGTGGAGAACCGTCTACTGTCTCCATTAACACAGGTGAAGAGTTAGGGATAGACTGAATTCTATTTCCTGCTGCAAACTTGATGTCCATTAAGTTTCCGCCTCCTCCAGAATCTATCATAGCAGTAGTTGAAATTTTACGATCACCACATTGCAACGTGATAGGCACCACAAAATGAGGATGTTGAGTCAACATACTCTCTTCACCATGAGCCAGAGAAAACAAGGGTTGTGTGACAGAATCCAGTTGATCTGAAATCTGGGATTGGTGTTGAATCTGTGTACCCTCGGCCGCCATAGCTATTGTTCATATGGATTTGCTAGGGCAATTGATGGCATAGTGCCCTGCACTACCACAATACAGGCATAAATTGTGAGTGTGTCGCCACGGTTTTTCTTCATTGGATTATGGCCCTCTTATTAGCTTTACCTGCATAGCCTCAGGCTCAGAGTCTGTAGGTGTTTGTGGGGTCGGAGTAGAAATTCTTGAATAGGAAATAGGAGTAGCACTTTGTCTAAAAGAGCTCTGTCTTTCCAATCTTCTTTCAGAAAGTCTAAGATCAATATGGATAGCCAAACGCACAAATGCATCAAAGTCAGTAGGAAGATCAACACGAGCTAGCTCATCTTTTATAGCTTCTGAGAGACCTTTTCTGAAGTGGAACCTCTGGGCTGATTGGTTCCAGGTAGTATCAGCAACCCACTGTCTGAATTCAGCAGCATATTCAGCCACAGAGCGCCTCCCTTGATGCAAATGAAGGAGAGTGGCTTCTGCTGTAGCACATCGATTGGGGTCATCAAAAACTAGGCACATGGCCTCAAGAAAGTCATTTAAATTACCCAAGACTGGACTGTCCTGTTCCAGAAGAGGGAAGCCCCAAGCCAGGGCTTCATCTTTGAATAGGGAGAAAATAAATCCCACCTTCTCTCTTTCATATGGAAAATGGTGAGGTAACATCATGAAGTGCAAACGGCATTGATTCAGAAAACCCCTAAATCTGTTGCGATCTCCTCCAAACTTTTCTGGTAGGGGCAAACAGGCATTTTGTGCAGGTGTAACAGTAGCAGCAGCAACATCAGGTGCCCTGTAGCTGGTATACTCACTGTGCATTGACTGAACTTTATTTTGCAGTTCAGCTACCTGGTCCTGCAGCACTTGAATGGTCTGTGCCTGGGTCTGCACAGTTCTTGCAGTAAAAGCAACCTGCTGGGCCAATGCAGAATCTGACTCGGCGGTCTACATGAAAGGGCCAGATTATTCTGTAATGATATAGGAATCACAAGGTTTTGGAGACCAGCAGCCTAGGTCAGCAATGATCCAATTCAGCAACTTGTAGGTGAAACAGGAACAAGCTTTATTGAAGGGAATAGGAATTACAATAATCTGGCAAGGTACATAGACAGGAAGTGCTTTATATAGGCCAAGGACCAGACACCTGACCAGACACAGCTGAATAGACTAGTCACTGATACTATTGCTAGCAGAGTCAAGGTTTATCAGATCTCAAGGAAATTCACAAAGGCAGGTTGGCGCAGTGGTAGGGAAGAGGTTCAGCAGCCTGGGGACAATGTTCAAAACCCATCAATTCCTCACAGCAACATAATCCATTAATCCACAATACTGTTCTACACGTAGTTTATCTTGTTGATATTTTATGAAGTGTAAATTATTGGCCTCAACTTGTAAATAGGAATCAATAATCCATTGTTGTGTTAGTTTTCTACCACATAAAATTGGATTGAATGTATTTCGAAAGGCAATTTGAAGCTACTTTAAATTCAAGCATGGAAATATTATTTTGCACTCGTACTTTACAATTTGGGTAACTGGGAAGGGTTAATGGGATATGTCGTTGGTTCTAAATTAGTACTTAAGATTCTGATATTAATGAAAGGTTGCTCCTCATTTCTGTGATATATTCTAATGTCTCTTTGAAATGGTGGTTCTCCTTCATCATTTTGAAACACCATTGCTCTCCTTCCTCTGGATGTAAATGGGAAGTACGATGGTAAATTTGGCCTTGGACTTTAAAGCAGTAAGGGCCATGTCCTGGTACATTAGCAGCTAATGTTGCCCCCATAGATGCAAAGGATATGGCATTATTGTATGGTCTGATGTTTGTTTTAAAATGTTTGTAGTTTGGAAAAGTAGGTTCAGTCATAATGTTTTGTAAATATGTTGGGAATTGTTGTCTTTCTGGAAGTGTGACCTTGCCTTTTTGACATCAACTAATAAACTGTCCATCTCTGGGTCTCTCCTTTTTAAAATGATAAGCCTCACAAAACTGACAGACAATATTAATTTCATTACAATTATGAACCTCTACTGCTAAAGACTTAAGTACAGGACAATTTGAAGAGCATAAATCAGTTTCAGTTTGTAATTCATCATTGGAAATGGTTCAGGAACAGGTTCTAAATGCTTTTGCTTTTTTGTTGCTTTTTTAGGTGTAGCTTTTATTTTTTCAGCTGATAGTCTTTTGCTTGCAAGTCTTTTCCGTTCTTTATCTTGTCGAATTTCCTTCTGCTCCGGTGTCTGCTGGTTTGCCCATCTTTGTTGTCGTTCTCTAGCTTGACGTCTTATCTTTTCTTGTTTGGTGTCGTTATCAGCCATCTTAATCTGTAAATGAAAAGAATGTATCATTAGTTTGTTTTTTTATTTAAAATTGTTTTGGAAGTGCTTGTTTGTGTTTTTTCTTACTCTAATGTTTTTGGTGCAACACTGTTGTGATTATACATTTCCGTTGTTTGTATGTGATTATAGGTCATTGTAGATGAAGTTGCTTTATAGTGTTAAATTAGTATGTGTTATTTTTTGGGCGTTCCTTTTTATCTTGTAGGTTTTAAGTTTTGGCTTAGAGGCATAGCAGAGCCAAGGTAATTGCATTATAGGTCATTGTAGATGTAGTAGCTTTATAGTGTTAAATTAGTATGTGTTATTTTTTGTTTTTTTTGTTGGTCGCTGCTTTTTATCTTGTAGGTTTGTAGGGTTGGCTTAGAGGCATAGGAGAGGCAATAAAATGGTAGTAATATATTGCTCTTTGAAATTTTTACTGTAGGTGATTGTTGTAATAGTAGCCTTATATTTTACTTTTAGGCTTATGGTGTGGGTCTGAAAAGACGCTTTGTAGTGTTCTTTGGTAGGTGTTAGTAATATTTGTTGTAATATCCTATTGTCTGTGTCTGTTTAGGTTTCGTGGTTAATGTTGTAGGTTAGTGATAGGATTTTTGTGTGGTTGGGTTCGATCGTACAGCAACCCGTGTTAGCCTTAGCGCTCAAGAGATCCTATCTGCGTAATGATGACCTCAATAGAAAGACTATAATAACACGAGTTCTCAATATATAAGAGGGGCTTTCTTGTACGTTGGTCTGATGTGCAGCTATTCCCGAATGCACTGTTCACGCCGGTGCTTTATGGATACATAAAAGAGTTTTGTTGTGGGAATGTCTGTAAAGCGCACAATCATAAGTGTATTTAACACAACGTTTCCGGCTGATGTTCTCTGTTTAAGTATATGCCGTATATGTTGGTGTTACTCCATGGTACTTGAGTCCATGTGGGGCGGTGATATTATTTAGTCTGATGCTGTGTACTTTTCGAGTGTGCATGTCGGGGTTCCCCAAAGCACAAGTACTTCAGACCATTTTCATGGATAAAAATATATTTATTTGGTAAAAATTGCGGTTTGATTCTGGTACAGAAATCCAGTGATAAAAATCGTAAAATCAATAGATAGTAAAACAAGTCCCAGACGCGTTTCGCTGCTGTGATCTGCAGCTTCCTCAGTGACAAATTCCTACAGGAGGAGATTGATAGGAGTATGCATAAGTATACATGGTCCTTAGTGTACAAATGTATAAAAAACAATACATTTGTAACAGTACAATATATTGGATAGGGATGGATCTGTGGTGGGTACAGGATTATATACATTTGTACTAATAAATTATGGCCCTTGAAGAATGGTGAAGTACTTCAGTATGTCTAGAGGAAGGATGTATGAAATCATCCTACAGGGGTATATTGACATGATTGGGCATAATTGTTTTGTACTGCGGTAATCCGACTATGGCTACATTTGACGGAAAAAATGCATTTATAGATACATATAAAGTAAAAAGTATAAATGTCTATGCATCAAATCATATATACAGGGGTGGGAAAGCAGATATAGAAAAATATTCCCCTGTGAGGCATAAGATATAAAGGTCTGAAATATAAAAAATAAAAGCAACACCCATATTGTTAAGCGAATAAAAATACCCGCCCTGATGTTTGTAAAATAACATAAATATGCAAATGTGTGTACACACAAACATGCCCGCACATACATATATACACACACATATATATACACACATATAAATATGTATATATATATATATATATATATATACACACACATATATATATATATATATATATATATATATATATATATATATATATATATATATATACACACATACATGTACATACACATAAACATACACACATATGCACATATATACATATATACACACACACACACCCGGGAACGTTTAAGCACACACGTAGAATATTTTAATGATATGCTAGATGTTTTGGGGATAAGCTAGTACAATACACATCCATGCATATATATATGAGCACCAACACCTATATATACACACAAACCTATACATATTTATATATACACACACCTATATACATGAATACCTACTGGTACACGTATACATACACATACATATATATATATATATATATATATATATATATATACACACATATCTATACATATATATATACATATACATATATATACACATACGTACACAAATACACATACATATATATATATATATATATATATATATACACACACGTGCGTGTCCCTCTATACATATGTAGTTTGGAGGGAAGAAAGTTGAGTTAGCTGTGTGTACCTGTGAGTGTGGTAGTTCCAGTGTGTAGAGGCCAAGGGAAAGTGAATCTGGCCCATGGGCCTCTTATTCCTGTATGTAGAAGCCTAGATATAGTGAATTGGGCCCTAAGGTCTCTTATCCTCCTACTGTGGCTAGGTGTGGAGACGAGCGTCTCTTTGGGCTTACCTTCCTGCAATGATGCTCAATCTGACCTGTTGCTGGAGTATGGAAGGTTCTGATTATCCTTAGCTTGGGGGATGGATCCTGATAGAAGCTAAGGCTATAAAGCATGCTCTGCCTGTAATTGGCAGTGTGTGATGCACTACTTCCGGCGCCGGGTGATGACATCACTGTATAATCAGTGTGTGTCTCTACATGCCCATACTAAGTATGGAGGACATAATGTGTTCTATGGTGTAATCAATGTTGGTGCCCTCTTCCAATATGGTGATATACTACTGGGTGTCTCTATATGCCCATACTAAGTATGGAGGACATAATGTGTTCTATGGTATTAAAGAAAAAAAAAAAAGAAATTGCATTATTTGAAAAATAGGTAAAAAGAACAAATTATACCTAAACGAGCTTCCAAATTGCTCCTCTTATTAGGTTAGGGCCCGGAACAGAGAATTTATAGTTGCATTTTTTATGTGTTTTCACTATTTGTTCAACTATCCTGTTTTATCTTGGACACATTTTGTTTGATAGATTGAAGTTAGGGTTTACTGTTATTTGTAGGTAAAAGCTAATTAGTTGATAAATTAGAAATGTGTCACCAATATTTGTTGAAGGATGGTGATTTGTGGGGCTTAATTTTGGTTTCTCTTTTTTTACTTGTTGTACTGTACCTTGTTGAAAATCTTCGTGCGACAGTCTTCACGCAGTGTCTGTTGTAAAAGAGAAAGAGACATGTTATTTGATTAGAATTTATTGTTGATGAATAGCATGGTTTATTTTTTTGAAAAGCAATGTGCTATCATTTTTGGTTTCTTTCTTGTGTGTAAAATGTTATTGATTTGAGAGTGTGTGAGAAACCGTACAACGCTGGCTTTATTAGTATGGTGTTTTGTGTAGACCACTGGTGTAATTATATTATTGTTTTACTGTAGTAGTTTGTTGGCCATAAAAGAGTATTCTTTATTTTTGAATAGTGTATCTGTTATCATGATTTGTTATGCTATGCTGTTTTTTTGTGCGCCACTTTTAAATTGCTGGATTTTAATTCTGGGTTACAGTTAGAGTTTGTTGTAGACAAAACATTAATGTTAGTTCCATTTTGTATATGTTAGCAATGCTTGTTGGACTATCCTGTTTTGTGTCCACCACTTTTGGGATGCTGTATTTGGCTTGTGGCTGAGGGTTAAAGGTTGTTGTAGACTAAAGATGAATGTGAATTGTATTTTCTATATTTTGGGAATATTTGCAGTACTATCCTGTTTTGCGGCCGCCACTTGTGGTATGCTACACTTGGCTTCTGTGTGAGGGTTGTAGAGTAAACAGGAATGTTAAGTTAGTTTTCTATATGTTGGGAAGATTTTCTGTACTATCCTGTTTTGTGTCCACCAATTTTTGGATGCTCCATTTGGCTTATGAGTGATGGTTACAGGTTGTTGTAGAGTAAACAGGAAGAATAAGTTTGTTTTCTCTATGTTGCTAATGTTTGCTGTAGTATCCTGTTTTGTGTCCACCACTTGTATTTTAGTCATGCGTTGGGTTCAAAAAAAAAATCTATGCAAGTGTGTTTATTTTGGAATTGTATATGTGTTAGCAATGTTTCTTGAAGTGTGGTGTTTTGGTTTTGCTGTAATTTGTATTAAGGCTTCTATTTATTTTTTTTACTTTTAATATTGGCAGGCAGGAAACATGGGATTTCTGTTATTTTTTTTACTTGTTATACTATACCTTGATTGAAGTCTTTTTGGTTTATGAACGGCAGAGGGTCCCCTACTGCCAATGTTGATACGCCAGTCTTCTTGTAGTGTCTGTTTGAAAGAGAAAATGGTTAATTGTATATTAATTATTTTGGTTTTGGAAAAGCATGGTCTTTTTCTGCATGTATTTTACCTCTTCTTCTTTCTTTGTCTTCTTTAAAAGTAATCCACTTTCACAGTCCACGCTGCAAATTCTTGAGTGACGCTGTTGATGCAGAGTCTGCTTGAATAGTGCAAAAAATGAGAAAGATTGAGCTGCAGGTTAAATATCTATGGGTGGAATTGTTTTTGTTGTGTTATTAGTTCCTGTGAATTAATGTCACTTGAATATACTTCTTTGATTTGTTTGAGTTAAGATTAGCTGGTTGTAGGGCCTATACACATATGTGTGTATTTCAAATGTCACTATACATGAATGACGTCTTTGGTGTGAAACTTTGAATTTTTTTTTTTTTTGGTGTCTTTCCGAATAAATTAAATGTATTATAGCTTACCTCTCAGTTGGAATTTACAGATTGTGAAGTTGTAAATTGGTAAGTAATTCTCTTCTGAAGTAACGGCAGCAGTGAACTATCACTAGTTCACACTGTTCATCACCTGAGGAGAAATGTAGAATTTTCTGGAAAGTGGGCAGTATTTTAAACTTTGAGGTGGTTGAAACTGTTAGAACGCAATACGTTCCAGCCTTAATTTTTGCATTCCAGACGCCATTTCTGTTGTTGTGCCCACGAATGACAGTGATTTGTCCGGCTTCATGGATTTAATGACGCATCCATCTATGCCTTGTTAATTCCATGAAGCTGACATGTCAGTGTCCTTGTTGGTAATCATGTACATGTGTAGTGTGTGTGACGTACATGTGGTGGCATGATGGTGTATATGATATTCACCTGACATGGAGGCTGGGTCCTGCTGGCCATCATCCTCCCCACCTTGACCCTGATGTTGTCAAAACGGTGCTTGACGGACCTCACATCCCTTTGCGCTGTGCCCACTGCTTTAACCTCAGCCGCTACCTCCTTCCATGCCTGAGCCCTACTCCCTCCCCTGCAAGGATCACGGGGCGGCCACGGATTGCACCAAGAAGGACCACATTCTCCCATTGCATGTAATTGTAGGCCCTGTGCTTGCCCCTAGCCTCTTGCCCTCCCAACTGTGGAAGGGAATCCTTACCTCCCTGATCTGTCCCTGAGGCCTGTCCCTCCCCCGAACTACCTCTTCCATGTGTGCCTGGTGTTAGGGCCACCCTGCCACCACCCACCTCCTCCTCTCAACTCACCTCCTCCACTTCCTCCTCCTCCTGGTCCTCCTGCTCCTCCTCCTTCTGATCCTCTGCCACCTCCTTTCGTCCGCCACTCCCACCCTCTTCCTCCTCTCCTTCACTCCTCTCCTCCTCCCCACTTCTCCACTCCTTTCCCCTCCTCTCTCCTCCCTCCATTATAATCCCCAAAATTTGGCTGCATATGTATGATGGAAAAAAAATATGTGTATTATGTGTATTTAATAATTGTTGGGGATGGGATGTGTCTCTAGGTGTGTTCCTTAAATTATGTGTATTGCAATTATGTGTAATCTGTAAATATGTATAATCAAGGATTAAGTGTAAAATCGTAAATAGTATAATAGAAATAAACAAAAAACACAAATTACTGCTCTCAAAATACTCCTACTTTTTCTCTATCTAGAACCGACCTCCAACTCCGGGACCTGTGTGCTACTTCATCAGAAAATACAACACAATCAACGCAGGAGGGTGGAATGCAACGTTATGATCTCCATCTGTCAATCATCTGAGGCCTGTGTCGCACTATGTTATACCGCGATTGGATCATAATGGCCGATCGCATCTTGGCCAGCACCTTAACAGCTTGCGTGAGCGGAAAAGGTTTATAGGCTTGTGGCTCTGGCCCGTTGGTCACGGCTTTGTTGAATGTAATAGCTCTGTAACTCTGCAGAATTTCCAGCCCGCAGGCTTTGTGGGTTTACCGGTTCCGCTACGGTCTTGGAATTTAATATGGCCCTGATCTTTAAACTGAATTGTTTTGAGCTCACAATAATATAAGGGAACATCATGGTAGAGATTTTCATAGTCAACAGTGGCTTTTGTTGTAATTTGAAAGCCAAAAGTGTAGTATTTCAACCATCAGCCATTAAATGTTTAGTTGAGCACAGGAGGAAATATAAACAGAATTAGGGTTGTGCTACTTGTTTTATAGTCTATAAAGCAAAAAGTGTGAAAAATTTTAGATTCTAAAATGTCACACTAAAAGTATAGCATTGCTACTTTAGTAAATCAATAAGAAAATATAACTTAAGTCGTTTATTGAGAAATAGATCAAGTAAGAGAAATTAAAACATCTAAATAAACTGAAAAATAATTCCAAGGATATACAACAATACGAAATAGCAAGTTTTTTTATGCTGAGTTTGCAAGCTCAGATCTGAACCAGGCAAAGACTAAATAATGAAAGCGCCAAAATAGTCATAAAAATGGTGTTTGAATTATTATTTGAGGCCGCTTTATTTAGGGGCCAGTCAGCTCTTGTAGCAACTTAATATACAGTATATATATATATATATATATATATATATATATATATATATATATGTACTGTATATACTCGAGTATAAGCTTCTACCCTCCTTACGCTCTCTTATCTGCCTTCTCTGGGCACCACTTTTGTCACCTCTATAAATACTATGCAGAGCCTCCTGCCATGCAGATTCTGGCTCCTTTTCTTGCCCGAAAGGGCACTCTCATTGCTGGAGAGCAATGGTTCCTCTCGAGGTAAGTTATCCTGACTTCCTTACGCTTTCCTACTATAGATCTGGGCCTGAACCTACTTGTCTACTAAACGTCTACTCACTTCCTGCACCCCCGTAAATCATATACACCACCGTAATCACGCTTTCATAGTCTCATTTGCTAGGCTCAATCACACTTGCAAGCCACATCAGCCTTCGCTAGGCTCCTCCTCAATCACACTTTTATAGTCGCTCTTGCCTTCCTAGGCATCATCATACTCGCAAGCTGCACATCAGCCTTTGCTAGGCACCCCCGCCATCACTCCTTCTCCTAAGTCCTACACTAGCCCTCTCATCTATTGCCACTCATGTCTTTTCATGTATCGCCTAATACACTTCCCCTCCAGTAGCCTCCTCCACAGACGCTGCTGATCCCGGGGTTACCAGCAGTTCTTCACTCCCCTCCGAGACTCACTTTCAACTTTGCAACTTCATCTGCTATCGCTGCAGTTCCCGGGCGTATCACCAGTTCTTGCTTCGGGCAAGGACTCATCTGGCCTTCTGAGCAGGCCGGATATCCGGTAGCACCCGGCACTTCTTGGCTACCCCTCGCCACGTTGTTCCACTTGTCCAACAGGGTATTCCATAGCTGGAGTGCCACAGTTCTTATTGCTATCTTGATCGTTCGACAGTTGGGAGAGGGCCCCTCCCACAAATACCAGATAACATTCTTTACCTGGCCACATATATATATATATATATATACAAAAACCCACTGTCAATACTGAGAAGAAAATATGTAATAATGCAACAATCATAAAACAAAAATTATATAAATCAGCAATTAACACATTTATTTGTCCAAATAATAAAAAAAATCATAATATGTATAAAATACTGAATGCAAGCTGTAGCGAGACTCAGACTTGCAGACTCTAAAATATTTATATATAAAGTAGAACTTCAGAAAGGGTACAGTCAGTATAAAATGAATATTGTCGAAAAGGACAAAAAATATCAAAGATTCTATGAGGTCACAAATGGCTGTGATATAGCAAAAACAAGCATCACTCCTCCTGGTGGCCTTTTCCGCATTTAATAAACGCTGATTTCTAGTAACTTCTCACCTCATCATGAGCCATCATTGTGGGGGCATTTGGGGGGTTGTTTGTGGCATGTTGTATGTAAAATACAAGTCACAATATTTTCTATATCAACAGCAAAGCAGTTATCCAGAAAATCCACTTGAAAGACAAAGGCTCCTATTCAATTTGAAGCCCATAATTACTTTCTAACTAAACTTTTGGCTGTGGCTTCCAAATTTGTTACATATATAGATGTATTCAATTGACTCAAGCCCATATTACATGTTCACAGCCCCAACACGCAAACCATGAACCCGTGCGTAGCATTTTAGCGTATGATCATGAACAATTAAGCAAGCCCATAAGTTACAAGTTAGACAGAGCCAACAGTAAATGAGACCGTCATCATGACATCAGTAAACATGGAGTGTAAACTACAATCAATTAGTGTTTAGAAGTTCGATTTGTGATCGGACTTTCAAATCAGAAATGTAGAAATCAATAAAAATCAATAAATCAACTGTTCTAGTCCCTACGGGTTCCATGATATGTATTAACTCCTTGATTCCTGTGATCAATATAACGCGGAAATAAAACATTAAAAAAATATTTTTTTATTTCAGATTTGAGAGTGTGAGACTGTTCAATTAATGCCTTTCATGGCTTTCCCAGTATTTTTTTTAATTATATTTTTTGTCAAACAAAGCCAGTGTTGTTACAAACATTTTGCTTAATTAAGTTTTACAATGTTTAAGAAGGAATTAGCTTGTTATGCAAGGTATATTATTTGTTTAACACTGATAGAACACATTTCCACATTTTCTATTTTCTAAATTGAAAGGTTGTAAGAAGGTCTATAACAATCTTGATACAGTAAACAATGCTGGTTAAGATCTTATGTTGCGAATATCAACACCGAGTTTAGATTTAAAATATCAATGTTTCACATAACATATTATAAAAATGGAAACAAAAAAGAAAGGAAAAAAATATAAAAAAGATATATTTTTTAACTTTGAACAAACAAACAATACAATTTCTAGACCTTAAATTGATATATGTCCTATGAGCAAATCGGAATCTTCATATATAATCCAAATATCGTACCTGGTTTGACTAGGAAATGACCAGGAATCAGTCACTTACCCAGCCCGTACTACGAGTTCATCCGGCTCCGGGGGTCGACGAAAGGGGATCCGGGTTTATTTTTGAGGGGAGTTTAAACAGGCTTATATAGGTAAAGTGTAATTATCTGTTTAAGTAATGTCTATAGCTTGCGTTTGCTAAAGAATGCAACAGTCTGTCATGAATCATTATGGTATTTAAATTATTGATTACTTCTTGAAAGTAGAAGGCTTCCATTTTTGGGTTATGTGGCTTTTTGTTGATATCAATAGTTTTGTTGGCCATTTGTTTTGTTTTCTAGATATCAAGTGATTGATTTTGCATAGAAGGCATGTTTCGATTGTGGGGGTATAGTCATTTGCAGGACTCTAGAGGCTAGCTCTAGGACTTCAGTCCATAATGACTGTACTACTGTACATTCCCACCACAAGTG
This sequence comes from Discoglossus pictus, assembly GCA_027410445.1. Classification (NCBI taxonomy): domain Eukaryota; kingdom Metazoa; phylum Chordata; class Amphibia; order Anura; family Alytidae; genus Discoglossus; species Discoglossus pictus. The sequence goes on along the minus strand of CM050166.1, from coordinate 358,072,176 downwards.
GAAAAATGTGCCTGGGTTTATCTAATGCCTATAACAAAGAGGTGAGATTTGGGGGTTCATTTTGTTCAGTTTAACTGGTATATAGTAGGCTCTATGAAGGGTTATAATAGATGTTTCCTGTAGACAATAATTCCAAGGACCTTTAATTAGGTTTAAACATGTTTTTCCCAGTCCTGGGTGTCCCACTGGGTAACCATGTCTTTTTCCTAATTGTTCATAAAAATTGGTTTAATGTTAACAGGAGGGGCATTTAGAATTATATACAAATTCCTTTAGTTAGAGGAGCTTTATTGCGTATAAGAGGGAACCAACTGGATTGTGGAGTACCCCTTCTCTTGATCCTTGTGGAAATTAAGTGTTTGATCTTGCAGTAATTGTAATGTTAGTTTAGAGGAATGTCACATTTTCTCCTAAGTTGATCAAAAGAGATCGTTTGGTCGTTGTTTATCCAGGAACCTAGTTTATCTAATTCATGCCAAGACCACTGATTTTTTGAATCCTCGCTTAAGTAATTCCAGATTGAAGGAGTAGTAAGAGTGGGGGTTAATTTAGTTAGTTAAGTGATGTTTTGTGTTAACCAAATTCCAATTGTAGTGTAAAAGTCTAATGATAGGATTACTATGTCTATTTATGTTGGGGGGGGGGGGGGGACATTTGGGGACCAAATAATAGAATCCCATTTGAAGGGTTTAATTTGTTGATTTTTAATGCATACCGATAAAGGGTTGGTGTGTTATTGAATGCTCTTGGGGTATGAAAGCAAATTGGGCTGCTCTGAAGTACAATCTCAGATTGGGTCATGTAAGTCCTCCAATCTTTTTACTACTAAAAAGAAGCATTTTAGATTTGTGTGGCTTTTTATTATTTCATATGAACCTCGTTAAGTGCTTTTGGATTTTTTCTAATTCTTTCGGTATTATGGGGATGGGAAGGCAGCAGAATATATATAGTATTTGTGGCAAAATATTCATCTTTACGGAATTTATGCGTCCTGTCCAGGAAAGTGGGAATTTGCTCCATATATTGGTATTTTCCATGAGAGTTTTTAGCATAGGTGTATAATTGGCTTTGTACAGCTCAGACAGGTTGGGGGTCAAATTGATTCCTAAATATGTGATGTGACTAGTGGGCCAAGTAAATGAGTATTTGCTTTTCAGCTGCTCAAGAGTTTGTTTGGACATTTGGGCCCCGAAAGCCTCAGTCTTGTTTAAATTGATTTTGAGCCCCAAGACCTGCCTGAAATGTTCAAATGTTTCCATTAAAACAGGAAGAGAAGTTTTTGGTTCAATTAGGGTGCACAGGATGTCGTTTGCAAATAGGCAGCACTTGAACTGTTGTAATCCCACCTGAACTCCCTGAATTTGTGAAGTTGAGTGAATGGTTTGGGCAAGAGGTTCAATTTCCGATGCAAACACTACAGGGGATAAGGGGCTACCCTGTCTTGGTTCTCTCTGTATGTTTATCACATTCTTATTGTCTCTCTGAAGCTTTAAGTAAGCCACTGGGTCTTGATAAATGCTTGTTAGTTAATTTGGTTAAGTAAAATATATTCAGAACTCCCCTTATATTATCTCCCGCCTGTCTGAATGGCACAAAGCCTACCTGGTCTTTATGTATCATTTTTGGGAGAAACCTTGTAAATCTGGTGGCCATGAGCTTTGCCAATATTTTTAAGTCCCCGTTGAGTAGATATACAGTGGATATAAAAAGTCTACACACCCCTGTTAAAATGTCAGGTTTCTGTGCTGTAAAAAAATGAGACAAAGATAAATCATTTCAGAACTTTTTCCACCTTTAATGTGACCTATAAACAATTGAAAAGCCAACTGAAATCTTTTAGGTGGAGGGAAGAAAAAAAAAAGAGAAAAATAATGTGGTTGCATAAGTCTGCACACCCTCTTATAACTGGGGATGTAGCTGTGTTCAGAATTAAGCAATCACCTTCCAAATCATGTGAAATAGGAGTCAGCATACACCTGCCATCATTTAAATTGCCTCTGATTACCCCCAAATAATGTTCAGCTGCTCTAGTTGGTCTTTCCTGAAATTTTCTTAGTCGCATCACACAGCAAAAGCCATGGTCCACAGAGATCTTCCAAAGCATCAGAGGGATCTCATTGTTAAAAGGTATCAGTCAGGGGAAGGGTACAAAAGAATTTCCAAGGCATTAGATATACCATGGAACACAGTGAAGACAGTCATCATCAAGTGGAGAAAATATGGCACAACAGTGACATTACCAAGAACTGGAGCTCCCTCCAAAATTTATGAAAAGATGAGAAGAAAACTGGTCTGGAAAGCTACCAAGAGGCCTACAGCAACATTAAAGGAGCTGCAGGAATATCTGGCAAGTACTGGCTGTGTGGTACATGTGACAGCAATCTCCTGTATTCTTCATATGTCTGGGCTATGGGGTAGAGTGGCAAGACGAAAGCCTTTTCTTACAAAGAAAAACATCCAAGCCAGGCTACATTTTGCAAAAACACATCTGAAGTCTCCCAAAAGCATGTGGGAAAAGGTGTTATGGTCTGATGAAACCAAGGTTGAACTTTTTGGCCATAATTCCAAAAGATATGTTTGCCGCAAAAACAACACTGCACATCCCCAAAAGAACACTGCACCCACAGTGAAGCATGGTGGTGGCAGCATCATGCTTTGGGGCTGTTGTTCTTCAGCTGGAACTGGGGCCTTAGTTAAGATAGAGGGAATTATGAACAGTTTCAAATACCAGTCAATATTGGCACAAAACCTTCAAACTTCTGCTAGAAAGCTGAACATGAAGAGGAACTTCATCTTTCAGCATGACAATGACCCAAAGCATACATCCAAATCAACAAATGAATGGCTTCACCAGAAGAATTTTAAAGTTTTGGAATGGCCCAGCCAGAGCCCAGACCTGAATCTGATTGAAAATCTGTGGGGTGATCTGAAGAGGACTGTGCACAGGAGATGCCCTCGCAATCTGACAGATTTGGAGTGCTTTTGCAAAGAAGAGTGGGCAGATCTTGCCAAGTCAAAATGTGCCATGCTAATAGACTCATACCCAAAAAGACTGAGTGCTGTAATAAAATCAAAAGGTGCCTCAACAAAGTATTAGTTTAAGGGTGTGCATACTTATGCAACCATATTATTTTATTTTTATATTTTTTCTTCCCTCTACCTCAAAGATTTTCGTTTGTTTTTCAATTGAGTTGTACAGTTTATAGGTCACATTAAAGGTGGAAAAAGTTCTGAAATGATTTATCTTTGTCTCATTTTTTTACAGCACAGAAACCTGACATTTTAACAGGGGTGTGTAGACTTTTTATATCCGCTGTAGGATGATAATTATTGCCTTAAGGGGATCTCGTGTTTAGGGAAAAAAGTTAAGTTTGCCTGATTAAATTCAGTTGGTATTTGTTCCCATTTTAATATAGATTATTCAAGTAGTGTGAGGAATTGACTCTAAAAGCAATGCAATCAGTGACAACTCTCTTTAGCTGTGTCTAGTCAGCTGTCTGGTGCTTGGCCTATATAAGGCACTTCCTGTCTCTGTATCCTTGCCAGATTATTGTGTGGTTTCTGATCACTTCAATAAAGCTTGTTCCTGTTTCACCTACAAATTGCCGAACTGGATTATTGCTGACCTTGGCTGCTGGTCTCCACAACCTTGTGATTCCATATCATTACAGAATAATCTGGCCCTTTCATGGAGACCGCCGGGTCAGATTCTGCATTGGCCCAGCAGGTTGCTTTATTTGCAAGAACTGTGCAGACCAGGCACAGACCATTCAAGTGCTGCAGGACCAGATAGCTGAACTGCAAAATAAAATTCAGTCAATGCACAGTGAGTATACCAGCTACAGGGCACGAGATGTTACACCTGCACAAGATGCCCGCTTGCCCCTACCAGAAAAGTTTGGAGGAGATCGCAAAAAATTTAGGGGTTTCCTAAATCAATGCCGTTTGCACTTCATGATGTTGCCTCACCAATTTCCATCTGAAAGAGAGAAGGTGGGATTTATTTTTTCCTTATTCAAAGATGAAGCCCTGGCTTGGGGCTCCCCTCTTCTGGAACAGGACAGTCCAGTCTTGGGTAATCTAAATGACTTTCTTGAGGCCATGTGCCTAGTTTTTGATGACCCAAATCGATGTGCTACAGCAGAAGCCACTCTCCTTCATTTGTATTTTCACATGTATGTGCCAGACATAAGACTCCTCGCTCATCCCCTGTTGGCTTGCTTCAGCCTCTTCCGATTCCTCATCGTCCCTGGGGATCTATATCCATGGACTTTATTGTGGAACTACCTCCCTCTAAGGAAACACTACCATTCTTGTTGTTGTGGACAGGTTAACTAAGATGGGTCATTTCATACCAAGCTCGTGGTCTCCCCTTCAGCTAAACAGACGATGACCTGGTTATTCGGGAAATATTTCGCTTGCATGGAGTGTGCCTGATTGAAGTAGTTCTGACAGGGGAGTGCAGGTTGATACAACTCGTTTTTTGGAAAGCATTTTTGTTCTAATCTAGGTATTAATGTAATCTGGTCGTCAGCTTTTCATCCACAAAGTAATGGACAGACTGAGCGAACCAACCAGACTTTGGAGCAAATATTTGCGGTGCTATATTAGTTACCTGCAGGATGACTTGCTGGATTTTCTACCCACGGCGGAGTTTGCCTATAACAATGCCCAAACACTGCTCCACTTCTTTAAACCCATTTTTTGCCAACTATGGTTACCATCCGACCTTTCTAGTCAGTCTCCCAATTACTACTTTCCATTCCTGCTTGTCACTGACCGGCTAACCGCCTTACGTGATTCCCAAGCACTGTTGAAAGAGACTCTTTTGGAGGCTCAGGAATGTTACAAAAGAGCTGCTGATAGGCATAGAAAGGAGGCCCCAGTCTATCACGTTGGTGACAAGGTGTAGCTGTCAACAAAGAATCTTAAGCTTCGGATTCCTTCTCATAAATTGGGTCAAAGGTTCATGGGACCTTTTGAGATCATTGCTCAGATCAATGCTGTCACTTTCAGTTTGCAACTCCGAATTCCATTGAAAATACATCCAGTGTTTCAACGTTGCACTGCTTAAAACCTTTTCATGAAAATACTTTTCCCTGGCCGAGCCCTGCCTGCCCCACCTCCAGTCCTCGTGGATGGTGAGGATGAGTACGAAGTGGAAAACAATTCTTGACTCCAGATCTTCCGTAACAAGCTTCAGTATCTGGTTCGCTGGAAAGGCTATGGTTGAGGAGGAGAGTTTGTGGGAACCAGTGGACAATATTCGCGCTCCTGATCTCCTTCGGTCTTTTCATGTGCAGTACCCTGCTAAACCAGGTAATAGGGCATCCAGAGGCTGCACCTATAGAGGCGGGGGTAATGTGAGGAATTGACTCTGCTGGGTTTTGAACCCTGGTGCCCAGGCTGCTATACCTCTTCCCTACCACTGCGCCAGCCCTGCCTCTTGCAGATTTGCCTGAGATCTGATACCTTGACTCTAAAAGCAATGCAATCAGTGACAACTCTCTTTAGCTGTGTCTGGTCAGCTGTCTGGTTCTTGGCCTATATAAGGCACTTCCTGTCTCTGTATCCTTGCCAGATTATTGTGTGGTTTCTGATCACTTCAATAAAGCTTGTTCCTGTTTCACCTACAAATTGCCGAACTGGATTATTGCTGACCTTGGCTGCTGGTCTCCACAACCTTGTGATCATTTTGTAAAGGTCTTGTAATAGATATTGGAGAAGCCGTCTGGCCCTGGGGATTTTCCCAGTTTCAGATTTTTAATGGCTTCACTAATTTCTTCTGCTGTGATGTTGGCATTTAATAATTCTAGGTCCTTTTCTGTTATTGTCGGAAGATTCAATTTGTTTATGATTTTTTTTTATTTGAAAAGTGCTTGTGCTAGGATTGGAGGAATATATGGTTTGGTATATATTTAAAAAGGTTTCCTGTATTTTTGTCTGACTTAAGGTGATCTGACCTTCTTTGGTTTTAATTTGATTCTGGCTTTATTTGGACCTTAGTCTTTTAGTCAGCATGGGAAAGAGTTTATTCCCTTGACTATAAAACTTATGTTGCGTTTTACGTAGGGATTTTTCAGTTTTTATAGTTAGTAGATTATTCAATTCTAGTCTAAGTTTGTCGAGCTTGATTTTAGTAATGGAGGAGTAACTAATTATATTTTGTTTTTCTAGTGTGTGTAGCTCTCATAGAAGTTTAGTGTCTTTTAAATTTAGATGTATTTGTATGTAGAGGCTATTCTTATAATTGATGCCCTGATGTAGGCTTTATATGCTAGCCAGAGCCAGTCAATTTTGGTTTCCGGGGCATCATTGTATTCAAAATACTGTTTTTTAGTTCTTTAGAGACTTAGGTTTGCATTTCAGGGTCAGATAATAGTGATTAATTAAGTCCCCACTGAATCGATTTTTCTGGTTTGTTGCAAGATCAAGATTTATAAACACTGCCGCGTGGTCTAACCATGGGCAAGGAATTATCAGGGCGTTTTTGGAGTGGTCAAACACTCCGGTGTCAGTAAACAGGACATCTATTCTTGAATATGTATTATGTGTGGGTGAAAACTATGTGTATTCCCTTCCGTGTGGGTGGTGTCCCCTCCTGGAAACAGTTAGGCCATTTTCCAGGTATCAATTTTCTGGATTTTTTGAGAGTATCTTGAACATGGGTTACTCCCCGACCTGTCTAAAGTTGGTTGAAGGGTTAGGTTGATATCTCCTCCAAAAATTATTTTACCAGTATCTAGGGGGTTACGGTATGGAGAAGTTTAATTAAACTAAAAGTAGTTGGGGCATAAATATTAACAAAGATATTTTTCTTTTTAATACCAAACTAGTGAGTATGATGTCATTTCCTTCTTTATCTAGTTTTTTGCTTTCTGTTTTGAATGGAAAATCTTTGTGAATTAAAATTACTGCACCTGCCATTTTAATTTTTTTGATTTATAGTATAAAAGATGGAGTAGTCCTTGTGTAAATACGTGAGAACTTTGTTAGAGGCAAAGTGTGTCTCTTGTAAAAATATTACTGAAGGCTATTTTTTGTAAAATAGAAATGCTTTCTTTCTTTTGAATGGTGTGTTAAACCCCCTGACATTATGTGTTAGAAAATTATATGTAGGATCTGTGGAATGAGTAAATATTACCTTTAAAAAGATAATTTATGAGTGGAAGGATCCTTCTCGTCGAGTTTATAGGAGTCTGGTTTGAACTGGATGCTTGAGTGGAGCCATAGGAACCATAAACCAAATAAAAACAAAATAAAACATTCTAAACCAGTAAACATTAGTCATTACAAGATGAATTCTCCTAACACTAATTATAGTGAAGATGGAGACTGGAGGGAAGGGTACCTTAACTAGACCCTCTAGTTTCCCCCAGAGGAGAATAAACTGTTATCTGAAACTGAAAAAAACCCAGTTATTTTACCAAAGGGGATGTCCAACACCCTACATCTAAGGATCAGATTTTAAGGAGACTCTATTTTTTATTGATGAGTCAAGAAATACTAATGTGGTCAATATGGTTTAAAGCTCCCCTTTTTCTAGTAATTTCAATATACATCAAAAGACAAAAATATAAACTAAATTTTAAGAATAGGATTGTGTGTTTATTTGCTTTTGCAGTGTTAAAAACAGGTTTTTACCCCCTGGGAAGTCCTATCGAGTACTCGTATAATTTTGGTACATTTAGCCATTTACAGGTTTGAAGGCAATTGTGGGCTTTGTAAATTGTTTAATTGAATATCAATTTTGTGTCTTTAGCACTGGTAACATTTACGGGCTTGAAACATCAACGTAGGAGACAGGACGGAGTTACGTTTTTGACAACCGCAGGGATTTTGAGCCTGTAACTCGCAATTGAAATGCGAGTAGCTAAAAGTGAATATCAGTAACATTTACGATTTGGACAACTGAATAGTGGAAAAATTGTCTTTTATAACGTATACTTTACTTATTGTTATTAACTTTAATTTAATACAATATAGATAATTTAAAAGTGTTTTATCTTGTGCTTTCTAACATAGAAATTGGGTAGTGAATAACAAAATAAAATAACATTTGAATTACAAATAAATAGGAATGTATTGTTGCTCTGCAAAGAAAAAAAGGGTTTGCAAGTATTTTGTGTGCATTAACAATTACTCCACATTACTCAGGCTGCAGTCTTTAAAGACTGAAGTGAGACAGTGAGTGTAAAGTACAAAGCATCAGGGACATCATTAGACTAAAATAATCTAATGGTGTTTTAACTGGACTCTTGCGATGTGGTACCTCAACAAATAAATCCAAGTAATACATAATTATTTTACCATTCATAAATGACTGCAAAAAATGAGGACAATTTGACAGTCTAAAATTAGAAACATTATGTACTAGAAATAAATACAGATTTTATATTTTTTTATTAACTGTGTATACCTTTTTAGTGTATTTTATTTAACGCTTTATTCTATATTTTCCACATTTATTTTGGATTTCTTAAAAACAAAACTACAAAGTAAAATTTGGTTTTGGGTAAAACGTATATTCATGATGACAGAGTTTTATAGTGTTTCACTTTAAAGTAATATAATTGATTATTCTAAATATACACAGGGTATTAACTGTATTAAAAACTGTGTTCTTTATAACTCAGTTCGTGTGACCAGTCATTCCTCAAGATAATAACCACAAAAAAACTTTTTCTCTTAAATAAGCTTTTTGTGAGAGTGTCCTGAGAGGAGGGTGGGCTTCTTATGTGTAGGGACTATTTTCCGGTGCAGCAAATTGAATTGGGTCCATTTTGGAATAATCAGGTGTCATAAATACTCTTGGAGTCAAGCAAAAAAATCAATGTCTGAATTATTTTAGGAATCACTGTACTAAAGAACACAAAAAAATGAAATATTATATTGATGCATAAGAAATAAATAAATAAATACAATTGAATCTTGAAAGAGTATTTTGGTGGGGAACATCAGATAGTTGTGAAGAGACTGCATGTGATAAGCAATAAAATAGAAAATAATAATTTGTAATTGTGACTATGATATTAATTTATTTCCTATGGGATAGTAAACATATTCTGTCCCATTTCCTGTTTCTAGATGACTGCCTCAAGGCAGCTGGGTCACAAAAGAAAAAAACATAAATGGAGCTGTTAGAAATATATGTGAATACAAACATCTGTAACATTTCACTTTATGTATTAATACTCTTGGGAACAGATATATGATTGGATATAATGTCAACATAAAAATGCTGTGTAATCCCAAACACACCATTGTTTGTCTGAACTTAGGCAGTTTGATTAAAATTATTTTTCTCTTCTAGAATGTGAGAAATATATACTTTTGCAGATTTTCTAATTTATAGCTCTTATAAGATCTTCTGTTGAATTCTGAATCACACATTTTGTTTATAGAAAAATCACTAGTTCAGAGTGGTGGGTCCTATCCATTATGTCACTGTTTTTTCAGATGGCTGTAAACGGAAATTAGAAATTAGTATTACTTGTTTAAATTAAATATACTATCCCTTGGAGGAAAATAATAGCTGTCTGTACCAACTTAAACAGAAATGACTGAAGTAGAGAGTGAAATGTGATTATTTAAGGATTACACTGGTTTCCCTGGTGAACTTAGCAAACAGAGTTTCCAAGCAATGTATTTGCTTCCTATAGTGGACTGAACCACCAGAGATCTTTAGAACACCCGACAAAGTTATAATTATAGTTTATTCTTCCCTAGGTCCATTTGAGTATATTCTTATATTCTTCCTATTACTGCCTCTTCAATCACATTGACTCTTATCTAGTTAAAATTTGTATTATGAAAGCCATAAATGTGCCCGCCTAAGGATCAACCATAAGCAATCAGTCACCTACATTAAGAGTAGAAAAAAACTATAATATAATGGTAAGAGCCTTCAGAACTCCAATTTGGTCACAAGGGAAAACTGTCTGCCCTTGACACCTTACACACTTTAAAATACCCATTTGAAGTTCTTAAGAGCCTAGAAACAGAACTTGATAATTGACTATATCTAATTACACAGTATATTGATAAAGGATTATATACATGTACATTTACCAAAATTGGTTATAATAGTATATTAATTATAGTTACCAGCGTATAGAACAGATGTATTTGCAGGTGAATAGGATTATATGATCATTTACTCAGTTGGGCAATCACAGATCACACAGCTAATCCTTTGTCTTAGACCTTAATCATCTTTTTTGCTCTACAGGTAGGGTATCTCCCCCACATTATTTTGATATCTCTTCTTTCTCTTCTTTCTTGCATACCTGTCTGATGACAGCAAAACATATCAAGGACTAATTCCGGTATATACAGTTCCTTTTTAGAGTAATGTGCACATCATGATACAACTTCAATATTCCTTATTAGTAGAAAATAGATAGTGGACAGGAATGTGTAACCCCTTAGCTGGTCGATTTTTAGCAAATTTTGAAGCTCTTCACAACTTGCTTGTGACAGTTGGAGAAATACCTCTTTGAATTAGAACAGGGGTGTCCAAACTCGGTCCTGGAGGGCCACACCCAGGCCTGGATTGAATATATCCTTTCTGTGCACAGGTGAGTAAATCAGGACGACTGAAGAAGTGATTGACTCACCTGTGCACAGCAGGGATATTATCAAATCCAGGCATGTGTGTGGCTCTCCAGGACCGATATTGAACACCCCTGAATTAGAATATTATACTATTCTTTATATCCCTGTAACATTAGTAGTGAGATGATAGATATCTGTTTGGCAATAGAGTGGTAGTAAGTAGATCCAAAGTAAGAGTCCAGGTAATCTGGGTGACAATCTGGAGGTTAAAGCAGGAAATCAGAATAGCTGATTTACTTGGCAAATGAAAATGGGTTGAAAGGCGGTAGAGAAGAGAATAGACAGGGTCACAATGCAGGTTCTAACATGGAAATCAATCATTCATCTAAAAAAAAGTCTGAATATGTATAAGAACACCCAGGACTAAATAGTTCATGCTGTCTTTACTATGCACTACAATAAGCTTCAAATTAAACCCCAAAATAGTTTTTTTTATAAGAGCATATATTTGTTATTCTCATAAAGCAACAGCGCAATTGGTTAAAAACAAAAGAAAAATAGTAGAAAAACCACCATAACTTTGAAAAAAAATCTTCATTATATGTGTAATGGCTTTATTTTATGTAAAATATACTTTATGACTTGAGTACATATATATTTGTATCCACAATCTAATAAAAGTTATGATTTACTAATTTATTTTTTGGTCTATGATTTATTTCTTTACTCCAGTCCTACAGCAGTATATTTAATTTATACCTATAACCCTGGAATATATTGACCCTCTAGAAGAATGTATATTTTCTTTCTCTTATCTTAAATGTTAATTGTTACACACACAGGGTCAATGTATAGCCTAATATATATTAGTGGTACTATCCAGTTGGATCTGGTTAATTATAAATTGTTTATAGGCTTCTTCCACAATAACCCAATATCTATTTATTTTTTTGTACTATAGGGTTAAGAACACACCAGGTGTGACTAAAGAGTAAACCCCTGCCTTGGTAAAGTGGCTCACATATTTAGAAGAAACTGATGCACAGAATCCTATGATGCACCAAGGGTTCATTCTTTCTGAAAACATTGTTATTCCATGCCCCAAATCTAACTCAGCAAAAGGTCTGAATTTTTACAAATTAAATTTACATTACAAATTAAACACTTTGGCTCTTTCACTGACTATAATAGTACTGGGGGTACAGTGCCCTGAGTTTGTCCCCCATGTGAGAATGTGCATATATATAATTGTCCGAAAATGCCACCTAATTGTTTTGTGGGCCAATCATGTAAAAAGTTAACTTCTAACACATTCCAATATGTAACTTTTTTTCTTTGCCTTTTTTTTTGCTGTTGGTATTGTTGTCATTTGTGAAAATGGCACATAGAGTTTCCTATGTGAATTAGTGGTCCTCTTAAATGAGTCCCAGAGACATCTAGGTGAGTCCTGGAAGTAAAACCACTGTTCTCTATACTTTTTACCATTTTATAGAGTTTCTTATTGAAATAGTGGTCCTCTAAAAAAAGCCAGAGTGACATCAACTTTCGTACTCAAAATAAAACCACTGTCCTCTATGTTTACAGAACCTCATAGTACACAATGTTTTTGATAAAAATGCGTCCATCCATTAATAAATCCCCCTGACTTGAGTTTTCTTGAATATGAACTTTAATTTCCTCTGGATTGTTGCATCTTGAAAATGCAACATAGAGTTGGCCATGTGCAAATACAGGTTCCTGTAAAAAAATACCCACAGACTTAAATGTTTGTCCTTGGGATTTATTAATGGTCATGGCAAATGCCATGATCATGGGAAATTGTCTCCTTTGAAGGACAAAAGGCAAACCACTCTCACCTGGAGCCAAATCAATTCTTGGTATAAGAACTGGTTCACCTTTATGGGTACCATTTATCATTTCTGCATGTATAAAATGATCTTTTAAATCCTTCACATTTCATCTGGTCCCATTACAAAGTCCTTTTTGGGATTCATATTTCTCAGTAGCATGACAATTGCCCCTTTTTCAAGTTGCAAAATATGTGGTGGCATTCCAGAGGGAGTTAAAGAATTAATAAATTCCATAGTAAAGTTAGATTCACTGTCTTTATCCTCTGCCAGAACCAAATCTGCATTGTAATAATATTTTGTGGGTGCATTGATTAAATTTAAAATTTCGTTATTTAGATTCAAGGCATCAATATTTTTTGATGTTACTATGACTTTGCTTGAAATGTCTGATTAATCATCGCTATTGATTGAATTGAGAAAGATTGTCGATATTAGTGATTCTTTTCAAATAATTTTGGATGGAATTTGAACAGTATCATTAGATAGATAAGTTATTTTTTGATGTTTTCCTTCTCCAATCTGAATTAGCCAATCATTGAATTGATTTTGGCCTTCAGATCTCATATTTATTTCTAATTTAAGATGTGTAAATATTTTCCACAGTTTACTTCTCTTTATACACATTTCGAAGATGTCAGTCCTATTGCCATGTGGCACCACAGGTAATGTTTGCCTAAAATCTCCTCCTAACAACATCACCTTTACACCAAATGGCAAATCATTAGCCATAACTTATTTTAATAATCGATTAATAGATTGCAGGGCATGACATGACATCATTGTTACCTCATCTATTATAATTAATTTACTTTTGTGAATTTGTTGGGCCTGTAATGAATTCATTCGAATATCTGACACTGATTTTTCTAGAATGGGAACTGGCAGTTTAAATCCACTATGCACAGTTCTGCCACCTTCTAACAAAAGTACGGCAATTCCAGTTGTTGCAAATGGAAGTGCTATTTGACCCTGTGCTTGAATGCAACTCATCAATTAATTATATAGATAAGTTTTTTCCTGATCCACCAGGGCCATCTAGATAGAAATAACGCTCTTTGAGCATGTCATCGTCTATTGCATTTGTAATTGCGTTAAATGCTTCCAATTGTAATGTATTTAAAGTTGCAATTTCTTCTTGTGTTTTTTGGTATTCAATCTCAGTTTCATACTCATCAAAGTTAATTTCATTTATAATTCCTGGATCAGGCAGATTAAAATTAGCACAATTTAATCCATGACAAAGAAAGATTTCCTGAATTTCCATTAATGCTTTTAATAGCACAATGGTCTCATTGTAACGTTTCAAGAAGTCTTCACACATATGTAATTTAAATGTTTCCCACAAAGTTAATGCATCAGGTACATTGCAAAAGATACAAATGAAAGCAAATTATCTCATTTGCTTTGGCATTTGACATAGGGATGCTTCTTCTAGACATCTCTCCCATTCCATATCATCTGCCAGGAAGTTTTGATGTATTGCAGCTAATTGGAAAGTATCATATACTATGTAATTTACTGTGCATACTGTTCATAACTTTGTGCACCGGGAACATGTAAAAGAAGCAATCTTAAGCTGAAACGTTCAATATCTCATGGACTAACGGTATAAATTAGTGGGATAATTTTATGATTATCTTTTTTTCATTGTCGCCATTGGCCATTTACGAATACATAGTATTGTGGAATCTCAATGTATAAAAATTGTCTGGCCTCAGTGTCCTCACAATTGAATTCAAACCAAGCAGTAAGTGTTGTTGCTCTATGTTCACTTTGTTCTAAAGCATTTCTTTCATTCCTTGCAGTAAAGCAAACAAATTGACTTTATGGCAAATGTACAGCTAATCGATACACAGCATGTGACCTATCATGCATCTCAAATTTGAGAAGACGCCACATTGCTTCTGGAGCACTTGCATAGCGAGCATCTAAATGAGATGAAAGTTTGTCATGTAAAACTGGATTGTGTTGTTCCTTTGTATATATATTTATACACATATTTGATGGATTTGATAAAAGTGCAAGCTTCCACATTTATGTGTGCATTGTACTTCATCAGCAAATGTGGATTGTATGGAACCACATATCTATTATCGATCTTTTGGTCACGGATAATAGCTGTTTGTCCTTCTCTTCTTTTATACAAAAGGTATCCATCACAATTAGCATAAGTCTGCATCTGAAATTGTTTTGGGAACTCTTTTGTGCATTTTTTATTTTCCATAAATGGTGAATTTGGAATGATATCTCCACAAGGACCATGAATCATTCTATGAGTTACAATCTCATAAAGTTGTGAATTTGTTTCTGGATGTGGAAGTTCAGCAGTAATTACTGAATCCGCTCTCTCTGCTGTATTCAATTTATCTTTTTCTTGCAAGATTAAAATTATATGAACATGTGGCAGGCCTCTTTTTTGAAATTCAATGGTATAAACAAAAGCCACACATTTCCCTAAATAAGTGTGCTTTAGTTATATCATAAATTAATGAATTTAGTTTTATTTTGAATACTCTAGCCACCAAATCTGGTCGGTCAGAAGTATTTTGTCGAAGTTTGACATTTTATTTGATCTTTGGCCATTGTGGATTACATGTGAATGTAATGAATAAATCTGGTTTACCAAATTTAGTGACAATAGCCACGGCATCATTGTATCTTTCTCGCATATTGCGAGAAGATCCTTGGAAAGAGGATGGCAAAATGATTGCTCTTCCAGCAGGAATGTCTCTGTTTGCAGCCAATTCAGCGACATAATCCATCAATCCACAATATTGTTCTACTCAAAGCTTGTTTTGTTTAAATTTGACAAAATTTAGATTATTTGCTTTGACTTGTAGATTGGAATCAATAATCCATTGTTGTGTGAGTTTCCCCCCACATAAAATAGGATTAAAATGATCCCCGATAGCAGTTTGTGCCATATAATATTCCAGCATATAAATATTGCTTCTAACACAAACCTTACTATTGGGATAACTTTGCAATTGTAATTTTGGTTGCCACCTTGGCTCACCATTTGGGATGAAAATTGTATATGTCTTTGGATCCAATTTACTACTTAAAATAGTATTGTTTATAAAAGGTTGCTCTTCATTGCTTGTATATATTCTAATATCCCGTTTAAATGGTGGTTCACCATCATAATTTTTAAAAACCATGGCAACCTCATATGCTGTTGGTAAATTATACCATCTTTGATCAGTATATTTACTCTTGGCAGTGGCAATTGATTTATTTGCGCATGTGCCTGTTGTTCTTTTTCAACCTCTGCTAATTTTTTGTATGCTTGACTATATAGATTGTAGGCCATAATGTTATTGAGCTGTTTATTTTCAGGAAACATCATTTGTTGTTCAACAGCTTCCATTATATCAAAGACATATAACTGTGCAAATTTCCTTTGCTCCCCTGCTTCTGGGTGTAAATGGGAAGTCCAGTGGTAAATTTGTCCTTGTACTTTAAAACAGTAAGGACCATGTCCTGGGATATTTTCTTCTAATGTTGCACCGACTGAAGCAAATTAAACGGCACTGTTATAAGACCTAATGTTTGCTTTTTTTAATTGGTATAATTTGGAAAGTTTGGATCACTCATTATACTTTGTAAATATTCTGGAAATGTGTGTCTTTCTTGAAGTCTTACCTTTCCTTTCTGACAGCAACTAATAAACTCTCCATCAGTTGGTCGTTCCTTCAGAAAATGATAGGCCCACAAAACTGACAAATCACATTCATTAATCCACAATAATGAGTGTCCACTGGTAGTGCTGTAAATAAAGGACTATCGTGAGCTTCCTCAACATAGATATCACTACAACTCTCTATATCAACACTGGTGTCATGTGTATGAACATAGGTTTCATGAGGCAATATTGGGTCATTGAGCAATATTTTACAGGCATTTTTTTGTTTACTTTTTCTTTTCTTTGAAGCTCCAGCACACTCATTTTGTGCTTTCTTAGTCATTTTTCTTTTATATAGAAGTCTCTGTCGGTCTTCTTCCCTTAAACATTGTGACGTCTCAGGGGACTGTGCATCTCTCCATCTCTGCTTCTGTTCCCTTGCCGCTCTTCTTTTACGTTCATTCTTGTCTTCTGCGTTGTCTGCCATTGTAATCTGTAATTGTAAGTGTAGGTGTAAGGTATATATATATATTTTTTATTGAACATATTTTTTTGACCTGTCATCACTGCAAAACCTAAATAGCAGCAATGAATCATTAAAATTACTTGAAATGCATTTGCATTGTTTTCATTCAATTAATTAATTAATCAATCAATGCATTATTTTAATTTGCATACATTAAAAGCTAAAGAGCTAAGGATATAGATATTGATCAATAATTTAATGTTAATTTTTTATTTATTTATAAAGAATTATGAAGTAATTAATAAATGAATATACATTAATTAAATAATATAAAACTGTTATCAATGCAAAACATAAACAGGTAATCCCGTGTTCCTAAAGAAGGGCAAACACAAAGAGCTATGAGCAAACTATAGATTGGGCTGAAAAGGATTGTTAATGTTTTGATTAAATTAATTAATCAATAAATTAAGTTATGAGGTGTAATTGTCATTCATTAAAATATAAATGGCTAAGCATATATGTATTTCTTTTTTTTATTATTGATTAATAATTAATTAATAAAATAATATACGCTAATAAATTAATCAATAACTGTCATCAATGAAAAATAAAAATACTTAATCCTATTTTCCTAAATAATGTCATCATTAAATGATATACCTGTCAAGTTGATCTTTTAGCAGATCAAATCCTGCAGATCTCACTCTCTGTCTTCAGGCAGGTGCCGAGATGAGTATTTTGTAATATGAGAAGAAAAGCATTTTTAATGTTTTGATTGAATGAATGAATTAATTATTGATACTATCCTGTTTAATTAGCATATATGCAAAACGTAAAATGTATTCATAAGTAAATGCATTAAAAAATATAAAATGTAGCAACATGTTATAATATTATAAACTGATTTAAATATTTAACTGCTTAGAGGGTCCTATCCCTGTAAGTCAATGAGCAGGAACTGAGATATTATATATAAGTGCATTTGAAAATGTACCTCATTTTTGGGCAAGTTTAACATTTTTTGTTTAATTATTAAGAATTAAGAATTAATCAGTGAATGTATGTTAATGATCAGTACCTCAGATTTGCAACAGTAAATGCAATATGAAAATAGACAATATTTGTTTAATAATGATTAATAATTAATAATGAGTTAATTAATATATGTTAATTAATTAATTAAGACCAGTGAAAAATGTAAAACAAAAGGCCTTAATCACTTTCTCCTTAGAAGGAGCATCATTAAATGATATACCTGTAAAGGTGATCTTATTGCAGACGAAATGCTGCAAACGTCACTCTGTGTAATCAGTCAGGTGCAGAGATGATCAAGGAAACTGTAAAATAAAATGTAAAGCATTTTTAATGTTTGAATCCAATTCATTCAGTAATCATTAAGAATATGAAGTTTAATTGGCATGTATGCAAAACGTAAAGGTGTAAGCATGGATATATTCATAAATAAATGCAGTATAAAATATTAAATGTAGCAGGTGTCATAATGTAATAAACCAATTTCAATATTTAAGTGCTTTGAGGATCCAATCCCTTTTAGGCAATGAGCAGCAACACAAAAATATAAGTGCAGTTTAAAATGTACATATTTTTTGAGGCAGTTTAAACATTTTCTTTTTTTTATTATTACTAATTAATGACTAATTAAGTAATTAATGAACATTAATAATTGAGCAGCAACACAGAAATATAAGTGTATTGTAAAATGTAGATATTTTTGAGCCAATGAAAATTATTAATTAATTAATTAATAAATATATTGGAAAGCGTTAAGCATTAATATATTCATAAAGTAAAGGCAGTCACGCTTTTTCCCCCATAATGATTACTAATTACTAATTATTAATTTAATATCCATTAAAAATTAATTAATCAGTTAATGATTATATTTGAAAATGTTAACCATTAATGTATTCATAAAGTAAAGGCATTGTAAAATCTGAGATTGTGCATATTTTTCTTTTTTAATAATATCTATTTTTTTTATGAATAAGTAATTAATCAATAAATTAATAAGAGCTAACACTCTCTTTGGATTTAAAAAAAAATTCGGCCGCCCTTTTTTTTCTCGCTTAGCTGATTTTCAACTTCCGAAACTCATGAAATTCAACTTTAATTTGCGTTCAACCTCACTGGTAGATGTCGTGGCTGTCACCCCATGCTGTGTGTGAGTTTTTTTATTTTTTTATTTTTCAGTGTTCTTGTTGTTTTTGTATGTATGCATGTCGACCGTTAACTTCGTATTTTTGCGACCTCATAATTTGTTTTTTCTAAGTCCCGCGGGTCGTATTTTTTTTTTTTAAATGGCGATGTTTTTGTTTCTAAGTCCCGCAGGTCGTATTTTTTTTTTTCCGAAGTCCTACAACGTCGTATTTTGTTTTTTCTAAGTCCTGTGACAAGTTTTTTTTTTCAAAGTCCTGCTTTTCTGGGTTGTTTTTTACCGTGAGTGACGCGTCGTAGAGCCTCCACCGTGAGTGATGTATCATAGAGCCTTGATTTGCGTGGGTCCGTGTTTGTGGCCAGAACTGCGTCCCTGGTTCTTGTGAGCTTGCTTTGACAACGACTATCGCAGTTTGGCAACTATTATATGTGATACACCATTATGCCCACAGAAATAGAGATTATTACTTGGAACTGTGGTTCTTATAGGCACAGGCCACACTTTGGTTGTTACAGGTACAGACTACACATTGGCTCTTACAGACACAGGCTGGGCACATTAGCTGGTACAGACACAGGCTGGGCACATTGGGCTCTTACATACACAGGCTTGGCAGATTAGCTGGTACAGACACAGGCTGGGCACATTGGGCTCTTACATACACAGGCTGGGGACAATAGCTGGTACAGACATAGGCTGGGCACATTGGTACTTACATACACAGGCTGTGCACATTAGCAGGTACAGGCACAGGCTGGGCACACTGGTATTTACATACACAGGCTGGGCACATTAGCAGGTCCAGGCACATGCTGGGCACATTGGTACTTACATACACAGGCTGGGCACATTTGCTGGTACAGACACAGGGTGTGTACATTAGCAGGTACATGCACAGGTTGGACACATGAGCTGGTACAGGCACAGGCTGGGCACATTATCAGGTACAGACACAGGCTGGGCACATTGGTACTTACATACACAGGCTGCTGGTGTTTGCCACCCCCAAAGAACTGCCGCCCAGGACGCTCTGCCCCCCGAACACCCTAGATACGCCACTGTCAGGATATAAATGCTTTACTATGCTGCCAGATAACACAGAGATGTTTAATTTGAATATGAATAAGTCATCCTGATGCAGTGCAATTCTGTTTCGAGGTGTGATATGTTCTTCTGGGATGACAAACTATACCAGTTTGTTGCCTCAAGATAATGTAGATGACCTAAGGTCATGAAAGGTGTGATCCAGAGATACCTCAGCAGGCAGATGGAGCCTTACCAACAGTTCACACACTTTCGACAGTTCACACACTTTTTATTCAGATGCACCTAACTTATTCATCCTGACTGCAAACATGTGCAATTTGTAATATGTAATAACATTGTGTGGTTATACCACTTGATTTATGAGAAGTCTTAAAATAAAAACAGAGTAACTCATTTCATATTAACCAATAAAATCATAATAATTGATAATATATGTTAAATGAACTTTTGAAAGAATTCCTGCCACCTTATTTTCAACTCTTGTAATGATTAGGAATCTTTACAGAAATGTAACCTTTAATCTTTCCTTTTGTTGTTGTATTTCATGAAAGACCGAACAAAAGTTAAAGTTAAACAAAGATAGTGAACAAAATAAACTTGATAGGAAGATGAACTTTTACATTTCTGCAAAGAAATAAACAACCGCATCCTGGGTTGAGGGATTAGTAATAACCCACTACAAAAGGTCATTGCTAGGATAAGTTAGATATCAAAATGTGCAACTTTTTTACTGCAAATAAAAATTACACATTAATAACTAGTAATATAACTGCTTTATCCTTATGTATGAGAGCTGTACTATACAAGACTAACTTAAAAAAAAGTCGTAAATGATTTCCAGAACTTTTGAAATGTTAATTCATTAGGAGTACTCACATCATATATTATGAACGTTTTCCCAAAAGTAATACAATACGAGATAGCCCATATTAACCCCCTAACCCTACTTTTCTACAACCCAAGTGTTTCAACCCAGTGTTAGCAGTTTATCTTAAATTTAAATAATATTATATCATCAATATTAATCTATTAACATACAACATATGCTTATAGATGTTATATTTAACAGTGTTTGTTGTATATTAATAGGTGAATATTAGTTTTATAATTGTTTTAAATATAAAATATACTGCTATAAAGGTGTTCAAACCCACAATGCTGAATATCAGCATCACAGAAAGCAAAATGTTCTAAACACCTAGACAGCTTCTAACTTTACCTTCTTATGGATCCCCTTGGTCCATATGGAACCCATGGCATCTAACATTAACCCATTTCAACAGAGGTCCCTATGGACCCCCATGTTAATCTAATCTATAACCAGAGGGTCCCTGTTGGCCCCAGTGTATTCTAATATTTAGCCATTAAGCACCCCATGAGACCTAAAATGAACTCCATACCTTCTGGTCCCTATTGACCCCCATGTTATACTATCTTATAACCACGGGGACCCTCATGGTACCTAAACTTAACCTAATTACATACATTTTAAAAAAATAATATAGAAAAAATAACTACCAAAGAAATAGAAAATTACAGAAAAATAAAAATAGAACTACAGAAAAAACAAAAAAACAAAAAAGGAAAAACAAAACAAAATTACAAATAATAAAAATAAGAAAATAAAAATAAAAAAGAAAATTTAAAAAAAATTAGCAAATTAAGTCTGTTGGGGAGGAAATTAAACGTACTCTGCCTCCAGTGATGATCCGCAATGTCCTTATCTTCAATCTTTATCCCTAAATAATCAAGCACATCCATGTTGATTGCATTCCTCTTTTGCTTTAAAATCACTGGTACTCATCTTCAGCCCTCTGGAACGGTCTCCACAACTAATGGAGCACCTCCTCTGAGGAGCTCCCAGGTCAACAAAATGGCTTTCTGACTGCATCCTTGCCATATATACTATTTTTAGGTCTTCTGATTTTCATATTCCAGCCAATCAGTATAAAGTATTTGAATGTATCAACTGAGTGTTGAGGGGAGGTCATAAGGGATACCTGGCCTATAGTGGGTAATGTGCTAGTGTAGTGTGCTCATGTTAGGAAGGTACTTTATTAATACATAGTTCTGATGATGGTATCCATCATTGTTGACATATGTTGACATCATTATTGACATATTGCTAATTTTTGCAGGTTTGCACCCCAATATTGTGCCTGCACTGATTGCTCATTTATGGTCCCTATAACACACATGCTCTACTCTGATCTTGAATTGTAAATGGGTAGATAGGAGGTGTATACACTGTGATGCATCAGTCATTACCATGGCTCGTTGTGGATCTAAATATAATTTCAGCAATTTAGTAAATTGATGGAGAATTGCACTATGAACAGCTGTAGATTGCGTCACTTGCTAGCACACTCCACCCCACATCAACCACTATGGGTAGCTATTGAAAACTTAGACTTATGTCCCTACTCTTGCGATACTATTATTTGGGTTTCTAAGCCCTTAACATTTGTGGGAGCGAGCTCTAGTCCATTCATTAGACAAACTCTAGATCTCTGTGTCTGGGCTAATGGTGAATCTTAATTAGCTTCAGTGCTTACTCCACTTACCCCAGTCATTCCCCCCCTGGATATGCCACTAACATTGACAGTAAACTCGCTAGCTTAGTGGAGATCCAAGAGGCTTCTGAGATGTGGGACATGGCTCAAGAACCACACTATGCTAACCTTTGAAGATCTACGAGATAGGTTTAACCTAGCATTGGAGGAGCATTTCACATATCTCAGAATACAACACTTTTTCAGGAAACTTGTGCATTTATCGGGCGGTATGACAAGTAACTGGTTTACTAAGTTATGTGATACCCTCCCCTTAACTAAAAAAATTGTAAGCTACCTTGAATACAAATCACCATCCTCAAAAGTATAAATACAAGGTGCTCTGGGAAAGGGATGTTGGTCATGACATAAGCTGGGGGGGGGGGGGGGGGGTAGGTCCTGGGGTACACTCACAAAAGGATCCTATAACTTTAGCATGTGGGAGACCTCCATCAAGGTGCTGCATAGAGTCTATATGACACCACAGAAATTATTTAAATGAAAAGTGGTAAAGGGTCCTAGTTGCTTCCGCGGATGCCAAGATACAGGCTTGTTCATACACACTTGGTGGTCATGCAATAAAGTTTAGCAATTGTGGAAGGGGGTTGCAGCCATGGCCTCAACTCTGTTAGATATCCAAATAACAGCAAATATAGAAATGTGTCTCCTGGGCTTCCCCTCCCAAAAGTTGAAACCACAAACAAGCTTTTACAATATATAATGTTGGCTATGAAAAGACATATTGCTAAGCAGTGGAAATCAAATATACCGAATTTGCAAGTGGTTATAAATAAATTAAACTATATAGCTATAAATGAAAGGATGTCTCACCTCTTAACTGACACTATTAAAAGACTTTCTGGAGATATTGGGGCAGACGCTGCAATCTCCTCATAATATACCTATTTTTTGTTTTTTTTGTTTATTGTGTTTTTAGTTTTTTGCAGTTCGGCTGTTAAAGTCGTATGTTTGTGAGGTCACATTTTTTTGTCCCAGAGATTCCGAGGCCGGAATGTTTTTGCTAAGTCCTGCATTCCTCAACTGGTTGCAGCTTAAGTAAGTCCCATGTTTCTTAACTGCTTGAAGGCTAAGTCCCGCATGTTTCAATGCCTCAACTTGCTTTGCGAGGCTCGCAGGAGAGCCTTCGGTGCTCATTTCAGTCTAAGTACCGCATTTTTCAATGCCTCAACTGCTCGCTTTGCGAGTCTCGAAGGGCAATGAGCTCCTTCGGCACTCATCGCCTAAGTGCTCCGAGCTCATAAGGCTTCTATGCCTCAACGGCTCGCTTTGCGAGGCTCGCAAGCGTGATGACAACTCGCAGTGTGACAACTATTATATGTGATATATATATATATATAGTTGTGAGCGTACGTATCACATATATAGTTGTGAGCGTACGGGCTGTTGCTCACGCTTGCGGGCTCGCGAAGCGAGCCGCGGCCCTCGCGTAGCGAGGTCACTGGGCAAGGGCCTCAGTTGCTGGCGAGGTCACTGGGCAAGGGCCTCAAACCCTCGCAAACTTCACGTCGCTACTAAAAAAACACGACACACAAATTACGACACTCGCTAAATTTTACGAGGAACGCAAACAACCTACGAAACACGTTACCACACATTACGACCTCGCAAACATCGGACGCAACACGCCGACATACAAACATTTAAAACACAATACATACACACAGCACATACATAAAAACCTTACCTACACCAAGAGGGAGCACCCAGGACCTCAAAAATGCAACTTAGACCTCGATTTTACTCGAAATAAAAGAGTTTTGAGACTAAAAATAAATCTAAGCGACAGAAAAAATGGCCGCCGAACAAAACGAAAACGAGGCTACAGCACTCTAAGCTCGCAAAACACCACAAGAAACTCGCAAAACACCACAAGAAACTCGCAAAACGCCACAAACCACCTACGGATATTCATACCACACAGTGCACACATTCAGCATGCTTACACAGCAGCTCCACACCACTAATACTGCAGCAACATCAACACAGATTGCCAGCTCTTCATCACAATGCTTCAAAATACGTACAGTATATTCATTTAGTAATGTATTACATATTTCATTATTATACACCAAACAGCATTAGCTACCTTACAATTTCATTGCCGTCATTTTTTGACGGGCAATTCGCTAGTATATATATAGTTGTGAGCGTACGGGCTGTTGCTCACGCTTGCGGTCTCGCGTAGCGAGCCCGCAGCCCTCGCATAGCGTAGCGAGCGAGCCCATGGCCCACGCGTAGCGAGGGCTGCGGGCCCTCGCAAAGCGAGGGCCGCGGCCGAGGGCCTGAGCCCCGGCTGTTGCTCCTGCTTGCGGGCTCGCATAGCGAGCCGCGAGCCCTCGCATAGCGAGGGCCTGGGCCCCAGCTCGCAAAGCGAGCCGGTTGCTGGCATGGAGCAGGCTGCATGTATGTATTACTATCATGTTACCCATTACCACGTCGTGTAGAAGATCACACTATAAACATCAGTACAGAGGTCACACGCAGCAGCTGTCTGTATACATACAGACAGGGAGGCTCTTTATCTTTTGCTGTCTGCTGGGGTCTCTCACCCTCCTCATCTCTCCTTGCTCCCTTATCTTGCTATCTCTCTCTCCCTATCTCTCTTCCTCCCTCCCTCTTCCCTTGCTCTCTCACCCCATTGTCTCTCTTCCTTCCTCTCTCTTCCCCCACTTCTCACACTTATCTCTCCTCCACTTCTGTCCCTTATCTCTCCCCCCACTTCCCCCCATTATCTCCCCCCCCACTTCCGGTGGCTCTTCCCCCTGGTGACTCCTCCTTCCGCCAGCCCCTGCTCTGCCAAGTCAGATGACTCAGAACAAAGAGCAGGGACTGGGAGGACACAGGGAGCCAGGGAGGCAGCAGGAGGGGCATTTTGGTCGGGCAGGTGGGGGCAAAACTGCTGCCCCCAAATAAGTGACGCCCGGAGAGGTGCGCCCCACCCGCCCCTGTCTAGCTACACTTCTGGTCTATCCAAACCCTGATACAAATGCCTACGGGACGTGGAACGTGGAAATTCGGAGCACGCAACTCTTCGACCTGTCAAGCCCGTAACTGTTACGTTCCAATCATGCTATTAAAATTACCCGTAACAAGCAAATAGAGCCCAAAGCGTGCTGGGGAGGACTCACAAAGGCTTGTACAGCCCTTACATATGCTGGTAGAGAAGCAAAAGAGACCCCCCTCTCCGGCCCCCAAACTTTCCTCCGGCCCCTAAACCTCCCCCTGCTCCCAAAATAAATCCCCATGCTGCAGGGGGTCCCGATCGGGACCCACGCAGGCTCCCAACATCACCCCTTGCTGCGTGGGTCCCGATTGGGACGCCGTGGCAGTTAACTAGTTAACCCCTGCTGAAAGGGTACTTCAAGTACCCCCGCAGCACCTAAAATTAATCCCCTTATGCTGGGAGTCCCCATCGGGACTCCTGCAGTGTCCCTCCATAAACCCTTGCTGCGGAGTCCCAATCAGGACCCCCGTGGCAGTTAACTGGGTAACCCATGTCGCGGGGGTTCTCCAAGTACCCCGCGGCACCTAAAATTATCCCCCCTATGCTGGAGGACCCCCACAGTGTCCCTACATAAACCCTTGAAAAGGAGGTGAAAGAGACCATACAGACTTTAAAAATGGGTAAAGCACCAGGAACGGATGGTTTCACAAATTTATATTATATATAAAGTTCATGAATTTATCGTCTCCCCATTTGGCAAAACTTTACAATAGAATTCTTGGGGGATTCCCGGTCCCACCAGAGTTCAATAGTTTTCTTTCCAAAGGAGGACCGGGATCAGTTAGAAGTAAAAAAATATAGGATTCCACGTTTTCTATCTACTCTTATACACAAGGACCAAGTAAGATTTATATCACATAGGCAAGCGAGAGATAATGTGCGCATGGTGATGAATGTAGTCCATAGGGCCATCCTGCTCAAAATCCCTTCTTATCTGCTAGCTAGCCTTAAATATAGATAAGGCCTTTGATTCGGTGAAGTGTGGTCATACCTTAGGGCAGTCCTATGGAAGTTTGGTTTTCCTGAGCAATTCATCAACTTGATTAACTTTTACTACAGTTCACCAAGAGCCCAACTGAAACTATAGAGTAACTCTAGAGTATTTATAGACATACAAAGGGGCACCAGACAGGGCTGTCTGCTCTCTCCCCTTTTGTTTGCTCTAGCAATAGAGCCTCTGGTGCAATCAATCAGTTGCAACTCTAAGATTAAGGGTGTGAGTATAGGTGCACATAACCTCAAATGCTGCTTATTCGCAGATTATTTTTTGCGCTCCTTGACAGAGCCGACTGTCTCTGTTCCAGAGCTATTTCAAGTTATGAATGATTTTGGGAATTTGCAGGTCTAAAAATAAATGCAGAGAAGTCAGAGGCACTGAGTATCCAGATGAACCAACAGGATATTGAGACAATCAGCAGGGATTGCAAGCTGTCTTGGCCCAAATCTCATATAAGACTTGGGAGTTAACATTACAAATAAAGTTACGGACTTATATAAGATGAACTACCCAAAGATATTTAGGGAATTAAGCCTAGACTTACAAAAATGGTCCAAAAGCCACCTATCTTGGCCAGGTCGAATGAACACTATTAGATGAACACACTACCGCGCCTGCTCTATTTATTCTGCACGCTACCAATAAAACTATAAGGAACTTAAAAGATTCCAAAAACAAATCCTAAATTTCACATGGGGTAATAACTTGCACCGTATAGCCAGAAAGGTGATGTTTCAGCATAGAAGGAGAGACGGCTTATCGTGCCCAAACCTTAAATTATACTATAAGGCAGCACAACTATCATTTTTGCCGCTAGCACACTCCACCCCACATCAACCACTATGGGTAGCTATTGAAAACTTAGACTTATGTCCCTACTCTTGGGATACTATTATTTGGGTTTCTAAGCCCTTAACATTTGTGGGAGCGAGCTCTAGTCCATTCTTTAGACAAACTCTAGATCTCTGTGTCTGGGCTAATGGTGAATCTTAATTAGCTTCAGTGCTTACTCCACTTACCCCAGTCATTCCCCCCCTGGATATGCCACTAACATTGACAGTAAACTCGCTAGCTTAGTGGAGATCCAAGAGGCTTCTGAGATGTGGGACATGGCTCAAAAACCACACTATGCTAACCTTTAGAGATCTACGAGATAGGTTTAACCTAGCATTGGAGGAGCATTTCACATATCTCAGAATACAACACTTTATCAGGAAACTTGTGCATTTATCGGGCGGTATGACAAGTAACTGGTTTACTAAGTTATGTGATACCCTCCCCTTAACTAAAAAAATTGTAAGCTACCTTGAATACAAATCACCATCCTCAAAAGTATAAATACAAGGTGCTCTGGGAAAGGAATGTTGGTCATGACATAAGCTGGGGGGGGGGGGGGGTAGGTCCTGGGGTACACTCACAAAAGGATCCTATAACTTCAGCATGTGGGAGACCTCCATCAAGGTGCTGCATAGAGTCTATATGACACCACAGAAATAATTTAAATGAAAAGTGGTAAAGGGTCCTAGTTGCTTCCGCGGATGCCCAGATACAGGCTTGTTCATACACACTTGGTGGTCATGCAATAAAGTTTAGCAATTGTGGAAGGGGGTTGCAGCCATGGCCTCAACTCTGTTAGATATCCAAATAACAGCAAATATAGAAATGTGTCTCCTGGGCTTCCCCTCCCAAAAGTTGAAACCACAAACAAGCTTTTACAATATATAATGTTGGCTATGAAAAGACATATTGCTAAGCAGTGGAAATCAAATATACCGAATTTGCAAGTGTTAAATAAATTAAACTATATAGCTATAAATGAAAGGATGTCTCATCTCCTAACTGACACTATTAAAAGACTTTCTGAAGATATTGGGGCAGACGCTGCAATCTCCTCATAATATACCTAGCATAGGAAACAACCAGGATGAGTTTCTGATGCATCGGATAGAGGGGGACCTGGGACTAGGTGGGACTCTGAGCAAAAAAAAATAAGAGGTACTGTAAATGCCTTTTCACAAAAAGTGAGTTTCGGGTCTAGTCAGTAAATTTTACTATTTGGAAGCTGCACTAAACCCCACGCCATTTGTTTTTCTTTTTTTTCTTCTCTGTCTTTTTGTTGCTCCCCCCCAGTTGTTATTCAAAATGTTAGAAATTTCTACTAGAATGAAAAAGAAAAAATTCAAACTTGGGTATAGAAAACTTAAAGATAAGTTAAATTACCCCATCACTCATGGGGGTCTATATAGACCCTCATGAGACTATAATTAACCCCATCGGTCCAATATGGGTCTGTATAGACCCCCATAGAACACTATTAATCCCTACATTAACACTATACGTGCCATGAGGGTCTTCCAGGACCCTCATGACACTAAGTCTAAGCATTTCCCTACACTACACTATTAGCTACCCCAATAAACTACTAAACCAAAATAACCCCCTCTAAGTAATTAACCCCATCTAAGTAATTAACCAACCTCTAAGTAAATAACCCCCCTCTAACTAATGAACCCCCTTCTAAGTAATTAACAAATTAACCCCCCTCTAGTAATTAACCCTATCACTGGCCACTTAACCCTATCTAGACCTAGCTATCCCTATCTAGTCCTATTTAACACCATACGTGACATGAGGGTCCTCCAGCACCCTCATGACGCTAAGTCTAAGCACTACCCTACACTATAACTATTAGCCACCCCAATAAACTAATAAATCTAAATTACCCCCTCTAACTAATTAACCCCCTCTAAGTAATAATTCCCCTTCTAACTAGTTAACCCCCTCTAAGTAATTAACCCTATTTAACCCTCACCATCCCTAATTAACCCTATCACTAACCTCTTAAATCTATCTAGACCCAGTTATCCCTGTCTAGTACTATTTAACTCCAATTGTACCTATTTAACCCTAACTGAATTACAGTCAATAAACATATGCTTACAACTTGTAATAAAAAAAGGGTTAATAGTCTACTTACCTGGCCAAAATGCCCCTCCAGCAAAGTAACAATGTTCTGACACACCTAATATAAAAAATAACATTACAGTAAATACACATATACTTACAACCTGTAAATTAGTTAGAGGGGGTTAATTAGAGGGGGTTAATTAGTTAGAGGGGTTTAATTACTTAGCAGGGGTTAATTAGTTAGAGGCGGTTAATTACTTAGAGGAGGGTTAATTAGAGGGCGTTAATTACGGTACTTAGATAGGGTTCATTCAGATGTATTAGTTTATTGGGGTGGCTAATAGTGTAGTGTAGGGTAGTGCTTAGACTTAGCGTCATGAGGGTCCTGGAGCACCCTCATGGCACTTATAGTGTTAATGTAGGGGTTAATAGTGTCCTATAGGGGTCTATATAGATCCCTATTGGACTGATGGGGCTAATTATAGCCTCATGAGAGTCTATATAGACCCCCATGATTGATGGGGTTCATTTTAGGTGCCAGGGGGTATTTGAAGCACTCCCATGGCAGGGGTTCATTTTTTAATTAGCCCTTAATTATTATTTGTTTTAGTCCTTAAAGGACCCGCAAGGCGGGAATTTTGAATTTTAAATGCAGTGCGACTCCCACTGCAAGGGTTTATGTAGGGACACTGCGGGGGTCCCAATGGAGATCTCCAGCATAGGGGGTTAATTTTAGGTGCTGGGGGGAACTTATAGTACCCCTGCGGCAGGGGTTGATTTTCAATTTAGTGTGCATCCTTTAAGGACTTTTAAGATCCTTTAAGGACCCGAGAGGCGGGAATTTCGAATTTTAGATGCTGCTGTAATTAGTGGGGTGCTAGAGATTTTATTACGTAGGTAGTGTAGGGGTTAATAGGGTAGGGTAGGAGTTAGGTAGGTAGTTTAGGGGTTATTAGGGTGGGGGTTACTGGATACAGTTGGGGTTAACTAGTTCCAGTTAGGATTAACTAGGTCCAGTTAGGATTAAATAGGTATAGTTAGGGTTAACTAGGTACAGCTATGGTTAAATAGGTACAGTTAGGGTTAACTAGGTACAGTTAGGGTTAAATAGGACTAGATAGGTATAACTGGGTCTAGATGGGGTTAAGTGGTTAGCTAAATAGGGTTAATTAGTTAGAGGAGGTTAATTACTTAGAGGCAGGTTAATTAGTTAGATCGGGGTTAATTACTTAGAGGGGGTTTAATTAGTTACAGGGATTTTGAATTTTAGATGCTGCGGGGGTGCTAATCAGGACCTGTGCAGCAAGGGCTTATATTGGGACACTTGGGGTTAATTTTAGGTGCCGGGGGGTATTTGGAGTACCCCCGCGGAGGGGTTTACTGTTTAACAGCCGCAGTGGGCCTGATCGGGACCCCCGCAGCAAGGGGTAGTGTTGGGAGCCTGTGGGGGATCCCGTAGGCTTTGCACAGCCATGCTGGCAATCTCTTTTGCCATTGGCTACGTCTAAACCCATAACTACTGATCCTGGTCACAGCCTCACGTCCAACGTGCGCAAGAATGGTTTACAGTTTTGCGTCTCCAGCTCATAGCTCCCAGCCCCTTCTAATTTAATAGCAACGTAATTCGGCCACATTTCAAGCATGCAGCCATTACAGGATCACATTGGGGTTACTGGCTTGGAATTTAATAGGGCTGCAAATTTAAAGCGTTCCAAATAATAAGAAAAATACCATAAATAATATGTTTTCAGTGTCATATTAAACAATATAATTTAATGTAATTCTAGATAGTGACTTTAATATGCTGGATGAGCGTTTAATGGTTAGATCAAACAGGTTAAGGCAGAGCTTACACAAATCTCAACATGTTTGCACAGCTTGCAGAGATGCTTCTCTATAATGCTGAGAGATCACAGCATTCGCAAAAAGTCAAATTACGCAATTCTCTAATGGGATTATTCAACAATGTAATACATTTCCAGATAGACTTCTACTATAAAATTATCCACATATATAAAAATGTTATTTGCGTTGAGGACCTAGGCGATTTGTCTGTGCCACAATGTAAACAATTTTATAGTAGGTTAGAGTAATCATTTAGATCTTCACCTGGAAGCAAACCAAATACCAAGAAATAGGTGCAAATTAAGTGTTTACACGATAATGAAGGTGATAATGAGGAATTCATATGACAGATAGCATCAATGTATTATGTTTTATTAAGCTTTGGATGTAGACAAATATATGATATGGAAGTAAGAGATATATTTTGAAACACAAAATGAATCTTATTGATGATGTATGTGTCACAATCTGCTTCTTCGAGGGGCTTGATATGAACCTAGTTCAAACCTACCCCAGCAGAATCGTGTAGTTCCTGTTCTCCGTTGGCACAAAAGATGGCTTCTGAAGAGGGCAAGGCCCAAAAGGTACTGGCAGAGAATACTGGATCCAGGTTACTTAGTAGCCCATGGCAAGACCACTCCCAAAGTCATGATACAACACACAGAAACAGTCTCACACCTTGTATATGTGAGAACTATCTCTCAACCTTTATTGAATGATCAAAACAACATATTTATACTCTCCAATACCACACCCTTGTGTACATTTGTGTATGTGTGATGTCAGCCCATCTGGCTTGCAACCTTGGGCTATCAAAGCTCTTGAGATCAAATTCACCAGATATCTATAGCTGGCTAGTGAAAAAACCTTTATGTTAAACTCAAGTGTTTGTTTAGGACTACTTGAAGTGCATACATCTGTCTTGACCCAAGGTCTGTGTGTGTGAGTGTGCAATGATCTGCAGCTAACTTGTATGCAGAGCATTTCTACCAATTCCACATATGTTCTACATAACATTTTCCCTCCTACAATATATTATTACTAGGATACATAATAACCATGTACAGGCAACATATAACCACACAATAACACATACTCCCAATGCAATAATGTCATGCTCCCTTGGCGGTATTCATAAATTACTGGCAATATGAGTCCTTAAACAATGAAATCATGACAGTATGTATGCACATTGTTATTGTTGTTTAGTAGTTCAGATGTGTCCAACACTTTGTGACCATATGGACCACAGCACGCCAGGTACATCTATCAGCCACTGCCTCTTTGAGCTCCATTAACTTCATTGTTTCAATGATCTGATCCATCTCCTCCTCTGTCCCTTCTTCGTGTGCCTTCAATCTTTCCCAGACTTTTCTCTAGGGAATCCTGTCTCCTCATGATAGGGCCAAAATATTTGAGCTTCATGATCATACCTTCCAGTGAACTGCTTGTCTTTGTTTCCTGAAGTACTGACCTATTGTATCTTATTTCAGTCCAAAGAGACTCTAAGCAATTCTCACCAATGCAACAATTCAAAGGAGTCAGTTCTACGGCTCTTCCAGTTCTTATATCCCTATTTTACCACAGGGAATACCATACTCCTAACTATGCTGACCTTTGTTGATAGTGTAATATGTATATGTAATAGTATGCACATTAACACCATTTTTATACAATCTGCTACAATGGAAAGCAGCTACCTTCTATTAACAGTAATAGAAAGAATAGTGATAATGGCGAGTTAACCAAGAATTATTAATTTGTCTAAATATTATTAAAAATAACTCTGTATATAATGTGAAGTTGCTGAATGACGCATAAGTATTTTACGCTAATGATAAACTGTTATAGAGAATTGTATATCATGATTTGACAAAACCTTCTTGGCAAAACACATCATGCATCTGAGCACATAGTACACAAATCTTTCTTTAAGGAAAATGTGCAGTGTTAGTGCCTGAAAGTATCACATATAATAGTTGTAATTGTGAGTTTGTCGGTAACGCTATGTTTAAAGTTACAGGCTTGAGCATGCCCAATGAACGCAGAAGGTGCTCATTGCAGACCCCGTGATGGGTGCCAAAGGTGCTCATTGCAACGCTCGCAAGACTTTGAAAAAGGCTGGTAATGAGTGGTGAAGGCCCACTTACAACCTCACACACAGCACTGGGTGCCTAAAAGTGAGGTTGCAAGCTAATTTGTTGTTTAATTGGTGCTTTTGGAAGGTCTGAAATTGGCTAAGCAATGAAAAAAATGGCGTTCGTAAAGCTGTACTTTTTTTTAAAAAGGCTCGCAAAGAGGCTGAAGCTGAAGCTTAGGCACTCATCGCGAGGCCTGCAAAACTTGGAAAAAGGTGCGATCGGCACTCATTGCGAGGCACGCAAGACTTGAAGAGGGAAAGGGAGGAGAAAGGCACAGGGGTGGGAGAGGGGGGAGAGGGTGCAAAGAGCCACAGGGGTAGACACATGGAAGGGAGAGCGGGAAAACAGACACAGCGGTCAGAGAGTGGGGAGAGGCTCACAATGAGCCCCAAAGGCGCTCAGCTGGAGGCACGAAAGTGGTGGGTTGGATGACGCCTGCAATGAGTGCTCTTCACAAGGCCTGTAAAGTAGAGCGGGTGGAGAGGCCGTAGGCCTTTGTCGCTCCTCACGAGGCCCGCAATGAACACCAAAAGCCGCAAGTTAGGCTCTGAACGACTTCTGAGTTACGTCCTTGAAAAAAAAAAACGCAGCCATTTTTTTTGAAGCCCGTAATTCGGAAGCCTTTGGGAGGTTGCCAAAAGATGCAAATTGAATATAAAATTAGCTACCAACCTCACTTATGGGCTTCCTGCCTCCTCCTGAGGCAGGGAGAGCATAAGTGAGATTGAGAGGGAGAGGGAGCCAATGAGAGGGAGCCAATGAGAGACAGGGGAGGGAGAGGGTGGGAAAGAGACACAGGGGAGGGATATAAGAGATAAAAAACACAGGTCAGCGGGAGGGGGACAAAGAGACACGGGAGGGAGAGAAGGGAAGTGACACTGGGGAGGGAGTAGGGGAGAGAGATATAGGGCAGTTACGAGCTTGCGCATACGTGCAGCGCATGCCTCGGCCAGCAATGAGCGGCAACGTCGCTCATTGCAAGGCCCGCAATGAGCGCCGAAGGCACTCATAGCAAGCCACATAAAGTAGAGGGGGGAGAGGCTCGGAATGAGCGCTGAATTCAAATAAAAGTTACATATATGTATAAAAATACACAGAAATGGAAAATAATAAGTGTTAAGTTAAATTTACATAAAATTAACATAAAATGTATGCACTGATAAAAAAGGTCAAAGAAAAAAAACTTAAACAACTTAACAGTGATACGGAAAACAATGCATCACATTCCTAGAAAAATTAAGATTGGGTAATCAAAATGTGAGAATTAAAATTGCTAATGGAAAAGATAAGAAACAATTGTTTACTGAAATATTGGGAAGCTATAGGTCATCAAACATTTAGATGTTGACCTTGTACTTTTATATGAGAACCATCTTTTCACCTTTTAATGAAACATAAAAACAAAAGTACTGGATTTTGAACATAAAGGTTTGTTCAAGTGAAAATGTTGTATATAATCAATAAAGAATGTTCATATTCCGGTAAAAAATGTATAACCAAACATTTTCTTTTTTGTGTTACCTTCCTAGTCCAAAAGTAACAAATTAAAAAAAAAATGTTTACTGTTCACTTTAAAACACAGTGTTAAAAAGTCAACAAGAACTGCAGAGTGATATTGGTATCAAATGTTATTATTATTATTAACTTTTATTTGTAACATGCCAACATATTCCATACAAGGGATAAGAACAAGGAAGAATTAAATGTTAACATACTGGAGAAAATGGAGGGCCCTGTTTTGAGCTTAGAATCTTTGCAGAATGTGCTTTTTTCCAAATCACCCTACAAGACTGGAAACTCGCTACTTACAATCTAAAGGGAATGGGAGAGGCAGAAAGCAGGTCAATTATAAAGATAAGGAATAGAAGCGGTAAGGAAAGGAGTGAAAGTTAAATTAGATAGGAAGCTATGCAAAGTTTTCATTTAGTAGGAGAGGGATATGATAGAAGTAATTTGAGGTCGCAGTCTCTAGTGTGTGATATGTTATCTACCCCTAGTGGTCAGATAATATAACCTGCAAATGGTGTCAGGTGAGGGGCTGAGTTAAGACATATATCTCCAAAAGCCAGCAGAAGGAGAGAGAGAGAGAGGAGACGGGAAAGGAGATGGGAAAGGGAATTGCAGACGTCTTTCTGCTTTAGAAGAGGGAGGAGATAGTGACAGGAGGAAGGAGAGCGGCTCATCGGAGCATAAAAGAGGAAAGCACGGAAGGAAAGAAGGTTGTGTTGTAGAAATGATGTGGAAAAGTTGAGAAGAAGAGCTTTAGGAAAAGACAGGTTAGGAGGTTATGAGGAAGGAGAAGACCAGGGGAAACATTGTGTTAAGGATTAATTAGGGATAGTTAGAAGGTGTTGCTAATTGATCAGCTGTAAGAAGTTTGCGTGGCTCAATACATTTAGAGTACACAGAGGCGGGTGGGAGAAGGGCAGGGAGGGAGGGGATCGGTTGTGGAGAGTCAGAAGGTTTGGGCCTGGGAAATGTAGATGATTTCTGTGAAAACAAGCATATAAGTTAGGAATTGCATAGGAGGGGGATGTGAAAAAGAGGAGGGGAGAGTGTATTCACAGAGAGTCAAAGGAATAAACAGTGGGGGTTAGATAGGGCTATGAATGAACACAATTTAGATTTTAGAGAGAAATAGTCTATCTCCTAAAATACCATAACAAATATAAATATTAAAAATCCATGTGAGGTAGGAGTGGCGTCTGGTGCAAGTGAGGTCCTCTAAAGTTACCTTGTGTGTTTGAAGATTGGTTGTGGAGAGTCGGAAGGTTTGGAGCTGGGAAATGGAGATGATTTATTGTGTGTTTGCAGAGATTGGTCGTGGAGAGTCAGGAGGTTTGGAGCTGGGAAATATGGTACAATTAAAAGCTAGAAGTAATCACAAGCACTTTAATAAATTAATATTGTTAAAAATATATTAAACAAACATTGACATTTGCAGTATTTAGCTTGAGTGCAGTCACCTGAGCATGCCTAGCCTTTGTATAAAGGTGACTGAACTCCACAGGGGATAATTATTTATTAAGTCAATTAATTCACATTAACAAAATATTAGAATCTTGGAGCTTGATTCAATTGAGCCCGTAAGTGAGGTCGGAAGTTAATTTGCTATACAATTGGAGTTTTGACTTTTTGCGGGCTCCAAATTATTTATGGGTTTGAAAACTCTGCAATGGTTAAAACCGTAACTTACAGCCTCCCGAAGCCTTTGATCTCTCAATTCCGCAAGAGTTATGATCGCTAAAATAGCAAATCGCTATTCAATTGCTCCAATTCCGCAAGGCCGCAAATGTTTTCACCCCTGTAAATGGCAAATGAAGGAGAAAACCTACGTGTGCTAGAGATTACACGCAAGGGGGTAAACACCTGTTTGTAGCACTGTAAATACAAATAAAAAATCAATCCTGCACTGAAAATAACGGGGAAAGCGATGATAGACATTAGAATTAATTGTACAACAGTCTCAAGTTCGCAAATCGGCAGTAAATAAAATGTATTTTTATGTTTCATTTTGTGGTGATATCGATCTCAGGGATCAATGAGGCCACCCACATGAATGCAGTTTAAAAAAAAAATAACATTCAATTGATAACGTTCTGTACTTGGTATTAACTTTAGCTTTAAATTATACCATAGTTGCAACTTTCACTGTATCACTTTAAGACAGCAACCTAAGTTTTTGTAATCCTAGAAAACAGATTTATATAACATAATTAGTAAGTTACATTTACCAACATTTTTGGTTTAAATACAAGGCTGTATTTAGTTAGAATGAACTTCCAAAAGGTCAGTGTGTAAGTTCTAAACATTACTCAATGGCCTGTACGTTTTCTTTTGTGTGAGTACTAATAAAGATTTTTGCAATCTAATTTTCCTAAATCTTTTAGTATTCATGGAATACTTCTCAGTGATAATCAAGATATCTAAGATGCTCATTTGGAGATATATTAATAATTTAAATAAATATACCAGTTTTGTCTTCGATTGTATATATTTAATTTATTTCAAAGAAAAAACATACTGTCAAAGGAAAGATTTAAAAAAAAAAAAAAACAACCAAAACAATAAAAAAAACAAAAAAACAAAGTATGTTAATACACAGCTGTTCAGATAGAAATGGAAAAAGGAAGGACATTTTAATTCATATAAGAATTCATATAAATATGTTTGCCATCCCCACACCTCAAGTTAAAAACTTCTTCGTGAAATGATGCAATAAGTGAGACCACCACATATTTGGGTTTAAACTGAGGGCAAAGCATTATTGTTTCATTTACTCAGCATTACTGAAAACCTTTTCTGAATCATATGTGCCTGGATATGTGATTTACATCAACTAAGAGCTTAACACACAGCTGTGACTTTGCATGTGGTATCAGTCAAAATGTACCTCGCTAACTGGGTAGTTGTGCCTTGGGATTTTTGATTTGCTGTGAGAAGTAACTCCTAAGTCTTGTGGTTTACTTTTCATTTTATTATATTCTTTTCCATGGCTTGTTGATTCAATAAAGAGTTTAAAGAATATATTATAAAAAACACCTATGCACATGATGAAATAAAGCAAAAAAATAAAAAAAAATATTTAAATTAATGAGTTAACCATATTATTTACCTATGTAACCAGAATGTTTATTTATTTGAATTATATTTTACAATGTTATACTGTGAGAACTGTTCTTGCATATTTTGTAGAACCTCCAATCTACAGGTTATTACATTTTTTTGATTTCTTCAATAAAAAAAAACAAAATTTATAATATAATTAATGACTGAGTTTATGTAATATTAATATTAATGGTATTATAATAAATTATTCAAGTTACATGAATGCATGTAAATTATTTGATTCTTGTATGTTTTAAGGGTATTTACAAAGTTCATACATTAATAATTACTTGTGAACAATTATCTTTTTTAAGCCTTGATAAGTCCCATCCTTGATTTATAATGAATGAAAAGGGAATTATGTATTGTTCTAATTGTCAGAAAATTGCATAAACCCATAGGGCCTCATTCAATTGCGATTTAGCCAATTGAATAGGGCTCTAAATAAGCACATAGCATATATTTTTTAAAGAAGTTTTTAGTTAGTGAAAACCTTGCTTTTGGATAGATGCTCACTAACTAAAAACTTATTTTAAAAAAATGTGTTATGTGCTTATTTAGAGCCCTATTCAATTGGCCACATTGCAATTGAATGAGGGCCATAGTGTATAAAATGTATTGTTTTTTTTTAATTTGTATGCTTATTTTTGGATAAAATTAAAAACATGGGAAAAGTTTTTATTATATTAAAGAGCATGTTGGCCATTTAGAGTAATGTCTCATGGAGGAAGAGAGAGCGGAGCAGGTAGAAGAATCTGAATGGACACGTTAAGCTTAAAGAATCACTCTAATGCCAAAGAAATGGAATTTGGCATTGCTGAATGATAACATTTATATTCAGTGCTTTAATCAATATTAAATACACCATTATCATTGCACCTTCCCATCAAGCACATGTTAATGGTATATGTAAGTGAGCTGGGTTATTAATGCATCTGTTAGAGGAAAATTTATAGTGTCTGAAAAAAAAATTATTTGCTTGAAAAAGTAAACAGTTAAACCGTTAGCCTGAAGTTTTCTGAATTCCTTGCAATGTTGGCACCCCCTGGAATTCCCAGGGATAATTAGCATAACTTATACAATGTTTCTTTTTGGCTTGGGGATTGTGCAGGTATGCTGAGTTAACACCTGTAGTCTGCCCTACTGTGGGAAGTCACATGATTTCACACACTTTCCTTACCTTTAGCCAATCAGCAGGTGCATGTGCTGCATATTGGATATCTTATTAAAAATTAGATATCCAATATGCAAATCTCAGTTGCTGGGGGTGTCTACATCACCCCCAGCACATTTTTTTCTTTTCTGCAAAAAATGTTTGCATTTTTTTATGCAAACATTTTTTGCTAGGTGGGTATGATGCATTCTACAGGATGCATTCATAACCCACCTCACTTTCATATACATTTAGTCAGAGATTCAGGTCAGCTCTGACGATGGAAAAGGCATTATAAAATCCTTATAATTTTTCAACCACTAATTCAGCACTGACATGACATCTGTGCTTATGTATTTAATTACAAGACAACAATGAGGATTGGATAGGGATTAGAGCCAACTGCATCTTGCACATAGTGAAAGGTCTTCACCAAATATTTCTCGCTATTCTAGTATTAGTAAGAAGCTATAAAACCACCATAATACCTTTAAATTGTGTCAAAGTATCCCTATGACTTTTTAAAATATGTATGCTGCTATTATATATATATATATATATATATATATATATATATATTATATAACATACTATTAGATAACTTACTATTAGATTGAAAACAATTATAATATTAGTGAACCATAAATACAGAATTACATAATCTTTTATTAAACTTGGCAGATTTTGTTGTCCCGCTGTACAAAATAAAAAGTATCTGTAGTGGTGTTTGAATTAATGTGCTACCTATATTTGTATAAGGAATGCCCAAATTAAAAAAATCACTGTTTAGCCCACACCATGGGTATAGGAGCCCAAAAATAATCTGGGGGAGGGGGTTAATTCAACTCTACCCCCATGACAGGAAGCAGGGGGGATCTACCTCTGGTGCACCAGGGCCCTGCTCTGGGGGGCTCCATTGCTGTAGTGCCCCTCAAAAACTTTTTTCAGTGCCCCTGCCCCCCCCCCCAATATATATAATGTATGTCTATATGCCTACTTATTATGTGTGTGGGTATATATATATATATATATATATATATATATATATATATATATATTATAGGTCAAAGCTTTCTTGTCATCCCCAGACTGTGGGAGGCCCGTGGAAACCTTTGTGGCAGATACTGCTCCATAGCGCTATAGTGGTCAAATCTGGTAATGCATGATTAAGTTTAATTTTGCTATTTTTTTGTTCCTTATTCATTTAATCTGGGGAGGATTTGTCCCCCCCCCCCCCCCCCCCCAAGTTTCTATGCCCTTGGCCCACTCTAAGTACACTGTAAGTACTGTTAGTGTAGGATGGATACAACTATGAATACACAACGAAAATAACCTTGTTGTTCAGTTCTTCAGTGGTGTCTGACCATGTGGATGCAGCATTCCAGGCACATTTGCCTGTGTTTCTGGTTGTGTTTATCATTATGGTTTTCTTGGCAGAGAAACTTGAGTGGGTTGCCAGTTCCTTCTCCAGTGGACCGCAATTTGCTCAGACCTCTCTGCTATCTCTCTAAGATCTCTCACCTTAGATTTTGCACAGTTTTTAAGAATTGACAAATATGCTTGTAACAGTACAAATAGCAGAAACTAGTACCTTCAAACTTATAAATTATCTTTAAAATGAATAAACCTACTTGTTTATTTATGTTAAGTCAAGATTTAATTAAAATAAAAATATATGTTTAGTAATGCTTAGATTAATCATCAGATAATTAAAATTATTATGTGTGAATGATTTAGATTATTTATATAATGCTGTTTAATACTGGTTACAGCTACACTTAAGGTTTGTAAATACAAATATCTGCTGAACTACACTCAAAGCATTAGCATATTAGAAAAAAACGGTATCCTAAGTTTGAGGTTAAACACTGGTGCAAGGGTTTTCTAATTTTCTTCTCATGACACAGAAAAACATTAACATCTAAAAAGAGTGGTCATTAATATGCTAAAGTTTATAGTACTATGAGAGTAGTCTTGGCAGATCTGTAACTACTGAGTCCAGGTGCAGTGGCCACAGGCCAGGGCCACCCTTTAAGCAAGCAATTTTACTCGACATCTCAACTAATGCATATTTTTCTGCTTCATCATACTCAGAGTCAACTCGGTACCGTTTTATCATGTGAATATTTTAAAAAAATTAAGTATATCTTATTTACATGTTTGAAAATATTACCTAGGGGCTTTACTCAAGTAATATGATATCATAGTCTTAATGTTACCAAAAGCTTACTTTTACTTGCAACGCCTATTACAATTTAATTTTCAGAAGTATATGTAGGCACACATTTTTTTTGCTGCCGTTTATTCAGAGTGATTAAATGTCAAAAATAACAAATGTAATAACAAATATAAATGTGTTTAATTAATTGATCAAATATTTTATACAAGCATAACTATATTATCTCAATTAAATTAAACAATGTAAGTCTTAAAGGCATATCTAAATTTCCTGGATTATGAATGCATATGATAGAGGAGAATCAGTAGTGCATGCAAACATTTGTTTTGCACAAATAAATACCAAAATAAACATGAACAAACTCACCCTGATTTTTGCTAAATCTATTGAGTTTGCAAGAAGCTGCTTTTGTGAGTTAACATCCCTAAAAGTCCCTGCTAAAATAAGCATAAGATTCTTAACTTGCAGCCTTATTAAATTGCAAATCGGCCAATTGAATAGGGCTCTATTTAAGCACATAGCATATTTTTTTACAAACGTTTTTATGCTATGTGCTTAAATAGAGCCCTATTCAATTGGCCGATTTGCAATTTAATAAGGCTGTTGGTTTGGCCAATCAAAAGCAGCTAATACATTTTAATACATTGTAACAATCAGTGATGACAGTTTGTGCAGGAAGGAATCATGTGATGTGTAGTCTCCCTGTAGAAGGAAGTAGGAAGAGCCAGACACTGATCTGTAGTTCTCTGCATTGAGCTGCTGCTGGCTTGAAGGCTAGTAAAGAGTTAACAACCATACGTGAATGCAGTGTTTCTATTGGTAGGTACACTGTGCCTGTATAAGCATCTCTGGGAGTGTGGAAAACAAGTTTTATTTTTAAATTAAAAAAATCTGTATGTGTATAGACTCAATGTAATGTGCGTGTCTGATATAAGCAGCATGTGTTAGATTAGAGAAAGGGAAAAACAGGTAAACTTATATATACCTTTAAAAAGAAAAGGTAAAATTATATAATGATATATAGTGATTTAAAGCAATTCATTCTTAGTAAAAATATTATATTAAACATGTAAATATAACTTATGTATTTAGTTTTAAATTATAATGTGTATATATGTAGTCAAGTCAGTATTTGCCTATTAATATTTTAGCCAGGATGAAGGAAATGTGCAATGCATTACTTTACCTTTGTGTTTTTTCTTTAGAAAATGTTTAAATATTTTATGACATCCTGACTATTTTACTGCTACCTACACTCATAGCCAATGTCAGCAAATTGTCTTACCATAGGATACATTACATATTGAAATACATACTGGAACTTGACTGTCTTTTTTGCTCTATATCATAAATGTAAAAAATAATTTGCAACTAATAGTTTTTATGCATGGTTGTTGAATACAAATGTTTTGTAATACACTAGGATTAGTCTTTGTGGATGTAAATATTTACTGAGGATAAAGCAAATGTTGGACAGACACAGTGGGTGGGATTTACTAACATTGCTCTCTATTTGCAATGATCTATTGTGGCAAATTGCAACTCAACTCATCTCAAAGCTTTGAGTGATATTCTAAGTGAAACGTTTAAATATGAGCCCTGCAATTTTGTGGTAGGTTACCAT
The DNA here is from genome assembly GCA_027410445.1 of Discoglossus pictus. Lineage (NCBI taxonomy): Eukaryota > Metazoa > Chordata > Amphibia > Anura > Alytidae > Discoglossus > Discoglossus pictus. The sequence goes on along the minus strand of CM050166.1, from coordinate 358,029,421 downwards.
CTACAAACAAACCTACAGTCCCCTACTCTAAGCACTAATGAGCATGCACAGCATTGCAGATCATGAACGAGATTATAGCGCAATTTAAAGTAAAGTGAAAGCACTACAGAAATTTTGCAATACAATTATAAATAAAATATAATTACTAAAATAATAATTGTGTCTGAAGCCTTTGTTGCTTATTTTATCTTTATTTATTTTTATGATTTTATCGCATTTTGTGTGTTTTTTTGTATGTAATGTTAAATAGCTATAGCTGGGCCTCTTTATATCACAAATTAGTTTTAGTACATTTGAAGATCTAAAGCTTGTCATGCATTGTTATTGCTGGTCAGCCCTAACATAGGGCCCTATTCTATTAGCTGCTCGCAAATGCCTCAAACTCGTAAATTAGGTTGCGGGTGTTATTTTCTCTAAATGTTTAGATGTATTCTATTGACTCGCAATATACCTCCTTTAGCCTAAACTCGTGATCCCTGCCTTTTTAAGTCTGCTTTCAGGGAGCGTGATCATATGATCTGACAATATTTAAGCAAGCCCGTAATTTATTATAATTCTTAGACACAGCCAATAGTAAATGAGACTGTCATCATGACTTCAGTAAAACATGGAAGTTACATGTAATCTGCAATCGGGGGCTACAAATTAATTACTGCCAATAAGTAATATTTGCCGATCAGGCTCGCAATCTATAAAATGCATTCAATCATCTGATTTAGTTTGCATTTCATGATATGTATTAACCGCTTGAGTCCTGAGATCGATATTACTCAAAACATAAAAAAAAAAATATTTTTTTAATTGCATATTTCCATGCCTTTCCATGGCTTTAAAGTACAGTACTTTGTGTTTAATTGCTGTTACAGCTTTGTAAGTGTTTGAAAAAGGCCTTCTGAGTCCTATTTAGAATATTTTTGACAGAAAAGTGATACTTTTTTCAGTTGCGAGTCAAACTTTATTTGCGATCTAGCGATACGGGTCTAATACAATATTGATTTTTATGTAACTTTAATTATTTAGAGTTTGTAATATTCGAGCTGTGCTAAAACCAATGGAGTTCTAAGGCCAATATTGTCTCTTTGACTGGCACATTGTGATTGTGGGCTGGTAACTAGTAATGGGATTGCAAGTAGCTAATAGAATATGTGGCAATATTAAGAGCAGTTTTAGGTGTGTATAATTTTACGAATCGGGCTATAGAATAGGATCCATTGCTCTTAAAATGCTAAGATCGTGGGTGGTTGCAATGTATGGTGTTAGCCAATATTTCTGGTTCAAAAAAGTCTTTAATAAATAGCATGATGATCTGTGATGCAGGATGACAGCTCATTATGTCCCATCGGAACCTATATCAACTACTCAATGCTTTAATAAAATCCCCCCCAATAAGTAAATAGTTGAATTCACTAGTCTGCTTAATGCAATATCCAACAACACATATACTTAATTTGAAATTACTTGGATTTTTTAGAGGATAAGACAGTCTGCCAAAGAGATAGTCTAAATAAGCATTACTACGTTACCACCTGTATTATTTAGACTAATTGTAAAAAAATTTTAGATATAAAAGCATTTATTATACTTTCTTTTTCTTTATACAAAGTTCGAAATAAAAAATGTAAGAAAAGATATGTATACAAATATATTATGGTTGATGATAAATGTACAAAGTATTCCTGTTTTCGAAAAAAATGCAAAACTCAAAGCAAAATAAAACATTAACTTTTGTGAACTTTCACGCACTGGTCCAAAAATAAAAATGTATCTCAGAAATAAAATCACTACTGGCTGTAATTATTATAGGGACATTACAATGTGCAACATTTTTTTTCCTGTAACATTTTTTAGTGGGTCTTATTAGGAAAAACATTTGATTCTTGCCTTGTATTCGGTATTGAGCAATTTCACAGTTTCAGAAATGTCTTGCAACTCTATCATACTGTAATAAAAACAATGATGGTATTGTAGCCGTTTTATTCCTACAACTCATAAAATACTCTGTATGGATATAACACTTATAGCTAGAGATTGAGCTACCATTCATAACATATCATAAAAGTAAGGGTGTATAGGGGAAGAAGGGCAAGTTCTCCAATAGTGTAGGTCAATAAAAATATTTATTTGTAAAACTTAAAGATCAACAATAAAGTAAGATTTCCAACTCACAGGTTGTAACCTCAGACAATATGGATATAGGTGACCACCCATGTCCCGGAAGCAGGATACTGGGTTCCTGAAGGCGGTGACTCTTAGGGGATGTCCCACAGGTGATGTAATAGGAGTTACACTAGAGATATCAATTTATAGTGGGGTCTTATATACTATACCATAATCATCTATTTGCCATGCATTGGGTGCTTAGTAGTATCAGTCACCCACATTTAGAAGGCTGCCATGCCTTAAAAGTGTGGTAAACCAAAGAGTAAGGCAGTTGAAATGGTCAGTGTAATATAAATCCCGAAAGAATCCACTAGATGTTTGCAGTGACAACTTCACCTCTCTATTACACAAAGGTTACAAAATATATGAGAGGTAAATCCCAAAATAGGATCTGAATAATTAAAAATATCTAAAATTGATGTAAAAAGCTATATACACATTATAATCAATGTGATAGCATAAACAGATCATGCGTTTCAACATCACAAATGACTTTTTCAGTGATAAATATAAAATATATATATAATATATATATATATATATATATATATATATATATATATATATATATATATATATATATATATATATATATAGGCATCAAAGGGCATATCAATCTCGATAAATATATCAATAGCTTTACCCAAAATGCTTAAACATATATTATAATGAATTTTCATTTTGAGTAAACATAAAAGGGCCACTGTCGGAATATTTAAAAAAACATATTATTTTGAAGAACTGCACTTGAAAATATGCAACTTATTTCTAGAATGTGAAGAAAAATAAAACAGGCTTTAATGAATTTGTTTTATATGCATTCAAGCTATTGTGAAATCTACTATTTTGCTTTCAGTAGCTCAATTTCCTGAGAATGGGCAGAGACACTGAATATACAGGGACTGCACAGTGGGGAAAATACTAATGACAGTATTAAAATTGTAAGGCTTGCAATGCTGTTTACCACACAATGTGAGGCTTTTGTTCCTCTGAGCACCTTTGGCACTCATCGCGAGCCCCGCGCTGAGCGCCTTTGGTTCTTATTGCGAGCCTTTCCCCCCGTGTATTTCAACGTTCCTGCTTTGCACTGATCATCTTTGGCGTTCATTGCGAGCCCCACGCTGAGCGCCTTTGGAGCTCATCATAGGGCTCTCAATGAGTGCCTTTGGAACTCATTGCAAGCCTCTCCCGCTTGCGGTGCTCATCGTGAACCCTGCGATGAGTGCCTTCAATACTTATTGCATGGCTCGCAATGAGCGACTTCGGTGCTCATTGGGACCCTTTCCTCCCGCCTACGTTACAGGCCGCTCATTGCAGGTTTCGTTAACCAGCAAGTTTTGTGCTTGGGAATGCCATTTGTCTCTTTCCAGCATCTCACCCCGTCCCTTTTCTGTGTCTTTCTCCTCTGTGTGCGTGCTGAATGTTTGTGTGGCGCGTGGTGACTGCCGTTGGTTTTATTTTCAAACTCCCGCGTGCCTGGCGTTGTTGGTATAAGTGTTACTGTTTTTGCTGTTGTGGATTTTTTAAGTCCCACGTGCCTGGCTTTGCTCAGCCTCGTTTTCATCCAGTTTTAGAATTGTTACGTTTTTCGTCAGCCATTTTTTTCCTTACCGATTTTGTTTTGACGAACCTCACTCTCAGGCTTCCTGGCTGTCCTCCTGTGCTGTGTGTTATTATTTTTGTTCAATTATTTTGTTTGTTTTTCGGGGTTTTGGAGTTATGCGCTTGGCTTGCAGTTGCGACCCTCACAGTCGTGTGCCTCAACTGCTCGCCTCGCTTCGCAAGGCTTGCAGTTGCGAGGCTCGCAGTAGCATGAAACTGCTCGGCGCCTAAGTCCCGCGTGCCTCAAATGCCTTTGGCGCTCATTGTACCCTAAGTCCTGCGTGGTCGACGGCTCACCTCTCTTTGCGAGGCTCGCAAAGTGTGATGAAGCATTCCGGAAACTGACAACTGTATATGTGATCATATATATATATATATATATATATATATATTGCTTTCTAATAACATTTTGCAAACTATAATGTTTAGTTAAACAAAATCATCTAGGAAGAAAACTGACCACAGTGGTCCTTTAAAGATTGAGGGGAGATAAAGGTGATTCACAGGATTCAAGCACAGAAGTATCTTTATAAAAATTACCCTACTTATATTTTTGGCACAGGTTTTTGTTTTTTTTAAACATTAACAGAATATTAAAAACTGTGGTATTTAAACTGGGTGTTAATTGAAATGCAAATAATATAACAAATGGACTCTAAGGCCCTCATTCAATTGCGATTTGGCCAATTGAATACAGGTCTAAATAAGCACATAACATATTTTTTTAAAGAAGTTTTTACTTAGTAAACATCTATCCAAAAGCAAGGTTTTCACTAACTAAAAACGTATTTAAAAAAAATATGTTATGTGCTTATTTAGAGCACTATTTAATTGGCCAAATTGCAATTGAATGAGGCCCTAAATATATATTATTTCTCCCAATTTTACTCTTTAAATGACTGTGTAGGAGCTAATGTGAGAACAAGGAATACCTATCACAAATACTATAAATGTATATTGTCTAAAACAATTCAATATCAGTGTTAAAAGTCCACATTTATCTTAAAAGTATTTTTATAGCTCATTGGATATATATTAAAGAAAAGCACAGACATTTGTGGAGAATATGAATTCTAGGAATACCACACCCATATATTAAAAACACACCAATAAAATATTCTTTAACATTTAAAAGACAAATATAAAATGTATTTGATTTTTCACTACGGAAAATCTAAAGTCCCAAAAGAAAAATGCTCACAGTTATCTAATAAAGCAAAGACTTATAATAATAACAGAATCATGGAAGTATTGCTTGAGTAGGACAGCAAGAAAAATAAGGAACATGCAAAAATGACAAACCAATTCATCAAATAAAGGATCATTTTGGCAGGGACTGTGTACTTGGGAAAATGTTCTTTCACTGCTAATTTATAGATGCAACAAAAGAGAGAGGAATTGTATTACTCAAAAATTCTCCAGAGCCTGCAGTCCTTAGGAACGCATTATTCATCATGTGCCGAAGTGACAGATTATCCAAACAATGTTCTGATTGGACTTCACCCATATTGCTCAACGACGTGCAGTAAGATATATGTGATCTTCCCAGTGGGCCACAATACTGTGTTTACCTGAATAAATGACTTATTTAGCTTTTAAAAGTGCATGGGGTTGCTCCACATTCCCATGCAAACACATTAACTGAGTTCTTTTTTTTATACAAGACTCAAATTAAAGGACCACTATGGTCACATTTTTTTTTTCTGTTTTGATTTTGAATAACATGATAATGGCCAAAATGTTTTTAGAAACCAAAAAAGAAACACAATCTTTGCATTATGCAACTTTTATATCCCATTATTTTTTACTGAGGGGAATTTAATAAGAAGACGCACAGCATCTCGCACATTCGTGCTACTCGGGTCTACATGTGAATTACCATAATTCATGTATTATAATTAGGTGTAATATGCGGTAATCCATAATGTAGTATTACGTATCCACCCTATATTTATCACTTTTTACCGCAAAAACAGAGTAGCACATGTTTGTTATAAGGGTGAAGCATGAGCAATTTGTCAGCACAGGTGCAATTATATGTAAAAGACTTGATGCAAAATGTGGATGTGTATATATTCCATAATGGTTGGCAATGATAACATGCCTGTGCATTGCCACCAGCACTACATTATTCACTTTTGTTTATAATATAAATCTGGAAACCATATCAGGAAACTTAAAAAGAAAAAATACTAAACATTACTTTTACACAGTTTATATCACTTAATTTACCAATTATATTTAGCCATGTATTTTCTATGTTAATGGATATTTTCTTTCCACCAGGTATCATTTCACAATTCTGTATGTACAAATTATAGATTAAAAAACAGGTGCAGCATAGGAATTGTATTTATGGTGTACAACATGGCTACTGGAACCTAGGTGGCCAAGAAGATATACTATAATCAAAAAGAAGCACCATTAGCACTGTATATCCTTGCTGGAAACTAATTATACATTAGAAGCAAGTATTACATGTGCCATGATGTTTTTCGAATATAAAACTAACAGAAGCCCAAAATGATCCATGTCACTGCAGGAGTAGTTACAAATATGGAGTTCTTTGTAAATTGTTAAAATGTGGAATAGCATTCATCCAGGAATGTAAAATGGACCCAATGTTGAAATGCTTGTATTCCTCATTTCCTTTCTCTGCAGTCCTTACTATCTGCTTACTGAAGTAACCTCTTAGTTAGTGTGCGTAGGGGAGTACCTTCAGATATGAATCATCAGTTTCTGTATGTTAGAAACAATATCCCCTATTTTTCTATATTAGAATAAGTGCCACATATGTTTCTACATTGGACACAGTGTCACACGTCTCTATTCTAGAGTTGCATATTTCTCTACACTAGAAAAAGTGCCACCTATGTATCTGTTAGAAACAGTGTTATATATTTCTGTTAGGGTCACAGTGTCCTTAATGGGTCTATTGTCACACTAGCAGCATGCTGATTTAATCATCGAGAGCAATAAAAACTGGTTATACATTGTATTAGCCTTTTTATTTACAGTAAATCATTGCCGAGAAATACATATTCTCTCAATGTGCTAATGTGTGACTGAGTACTTAATATGGGCAGGAGAAGTGATTTAACTGGATGGCAGCATCGGGGTCATTGGGTTGGCCACTGAAGTGATAGATAAGCAGACTATGACTCTAATTACAACATCAAAACGGCTAATTAGTATTTGAGAGTTGAACACTACACAAACAATATTGAATTTCTCATGAATTATTTACTTTTGAACAAAATCGCTAATACAGCGTATTTTCATGCTTTAAAATAAAAAAAATAAAAAATACCTATATTTATTTATTTTGCTTTCATAAGAATAAACAAGTGATCTATGCATTGTATAAAAAACAAAACATGCTCAACTGACACACTTAGCTTTGTAGAAAGCTTTGCACAGGCTGTAGAGGTTCACTGAGAGTGTCATGGTAAACTTCTCCACAGAAAACAGCCCCTGAGAAACATATTATTTGGAAAGGGTTTGTGACTTGATATCCCTTTGTCCTGAATTAGGTTATCGTCCAAAACTATAAATTCTGAAATATGATCTATGAGAAGAAAATTACAAAGTATATAAAGGATATTACTTTAAGTATACACATACACTGTTGGTTTCAAGGGATTTAAACAATTTATCCAATAAAACATAGTTGGTGAAAAATAATTGAATTCAAATATATTTACAGTATATTCTTTTTGATACAGTATTGCATAAATGAATTGCCCATTGATTTCTATCAATGCAGGAATCCTATTAAAAGCACAGAGACCTTTTCTTTCTAGTGATATATTTCCTGCCCCTGTTTCCTGGCTCACACGAGCAATACTTTGGCACAGTAAGATAACTACACTCTATATAGTCACCTTGCCTCCCATGAAGTCATTTTTCTATCTCTATCGCAAGAGAACCAGACATGTCTGGATTTGTTCTAATCTCTACTTTCCCCACTTAAAATACTTATATTAAAAGTTTGTCTCATTTTCTTTTTACAAAAAACAATTGGCTGGAAAAAGAAATTGTCTGGGCTGTGGTTGAAATGCAATGTAAATGGAGTCAAATGATGTATTAACTGATTGAGAAGAATTTGCCATAACTAAGAAATAATTATTAAGATTTAGCATCTAATTTGCAAACTGTACAATACAAGAATTGATATGTATTGATATTTAGACAGCTGGGCATATATACTATGAACTACAGGGGCTGTAATGTAAGTTGTGCTGTATTTCCTATGGAGATCATTACACATCATCACAGCTCTATAATTGCTAACATTATATATTTTGTTTGGGAAGTATATCCTGATTCTAAAACATATTGAAATAGCCATGGAGGACCTCAGTATGATGAAAAAAAAAAAAACATGTGAAGGGTATAATTAGTAAAATGTCATAAAGCTGGTTTCAATAAGTAAAAATACATTTTGATGTTTCTTCTGTATCATGGAGGCATCCAGGATATTTTTATGAAGGTTGCATGTGTTTGAGGTGAGTTTACATTTTTGTAAGAGCAGGGCTTGCAGTTGTACATGCTTATAAGCAGACATGTTGAAGTGTAAGAAAATGGGTTGGTGTTAAATACCAAAGGGTGTAATAACCAAAACTCAACCTTCCCATTCCTTTCCCACCCTTTCCTCCACTTTTTAGTTATTAGTAAGTGACAATTGACACATGGTGGAAACTTTCAATTCATAAACAGTCTCCAATAATTAAGATTTGCGCTTAACATTTTGGTTTAGTTTTACTCTAAAATACAGTGGTCCTTTACCAGGACATTGGAGACACATATTTACAAGTGATTCTTGGTTTGTGCAAAAATTAAAATCCAAACTTTGCTTAAAAGCTGTTTAAATACAGTGAGCATATGCTTTAAGGGATCAATGTATAACATTGCTATTTTTTGGATTCAAAGAGTAAGGTACATTGTCATCATATTTGCATGTCCCGCCTTTTAGACATGTAGATGAGCTTACAAATGTATTTGTTGTCTGAACTCTGTACGGTGGAGAGCTTCTCTTACTCTTATGCTCACCATATACTAAACTAAATGCACTTAAGGATGAATTTACACAGACATTCCATAAGAAAGCATAATGAAGACTGTAGCTCAGTGGGACACCATTTTAACCAGAATGATCATTCCATCCACAACTTAGAAGTCAAAATACTCAGAGGAAAATGTAAAAATATCCAAGAGAGAAAAGTATTTGAAATAAAGGTGATCACATTCTTCAACACTAAAAATACAAGGCTTAATATGGACTTGGGTTTTCTAACACATTATCAGAATTTCATGTGATCTTTTCTTCTTATACCATAATAGACTTAGGACTCTTAGTGAGATGTTTGTCCAACAGGAAAGATATCACTGTGGGCTACAGTGCTCTGTTTTTTCATGTATATATTGATGCCTATGTGTATATAGTATGTATATATATGTTTCCTTTACTATGTTGTGTTTATTCCCTATATATGTATTTAGCTGATGGTGTCAGATGATGTTTCCACTATCTCTGCATCTGCTGTTTTTATTCAAACTGAGTGTTCCATCTCATGTTAGTATTGTTCAGACTTGATAAAGAGAGGTTGAACATCTTGAAAGCTCGTCATTAGAAGTAAGACGTTTGTCCAATACAAAAGATATCATAATATACTGCAATACTCATTATTAATATATGTATATATATATATATATATATATATATATATATTAATAATTACTAAATTACTAGATTACTAGTAACTAGTAAACTGTTTCACTCTTCAATTATAAATATATACTAGCGACTTGCCCGTCAAAAATGACTGCAATAAAAAATTAAGCCTGGCAATGCTGTTTGCCACACAAGGGGAGCCTCTCCCCCTCTACTTTACTGGCCTTGCGATGAGCGCCTTTGGCGCTCATCACAGGCCTTGCAATGAGCGCTTTTGGCACTAATTGTGAGTCTCTCCCCCTGCCTACTTACTCCCTTGTGTCTCATTTCCCCCCTCCTCTCCCTTGTGTCTCCTTTCCCCCTCCTCTCCCTATCGTGTCTCTCCTCTCCCCTGTTTTTACCCCCCTCTCCCTCCTGTGTCTCTAACCCCTCTCCTGTGTCTCTTTCCCTCCTGTGTCTCTTTCCCACCCTATCCCTTCCATGCTTCTCTTTCCCCCTCCCCTGTGTCTCTTTCCCCCTCCCCCTCTGTCTTTTCCCCCTCCCCTGTGTCTCTTTCCCCACCACTCCCTCTGTGTCTGATCCCACTTTCGCGCTGTGCTTTGCAATCAGATGGTTGTCAAACTACAATTTGTCGCAAAGTGTGATGACGAATCGCGATTTGACAATTATAATATGTGATATATATACCCAGTAATCTAGATGAGTAATGAGTATTGCAGTATACTGTGATACCTTTTGTACTGTAGAAACGCCTTATTTATATTGGCAAGATTTAAAGAGGCTTGACTTTAGACTTGATAAAGAGAGGTCATTTGCCCAATAGAAAAGGTATCACAGTATAATCCAGTACTCATTATCTATCTATCTATCTATCTATCTATCTATCTATCTATCTATCTATCTATCTATCTATGTATCTATGTTTCCTGGCTTGACATAATCTATCTTGGGCTTTGCTTAAAGCTGTGTAATACAACAGTCATATGCCTAAAAGGAGCCTTGTTTGAAATATTATTGGATTAAAGAGTGAAGCCTTTGTGGGCACATTTGCATGTCCCTGCCCAGGTTCCCAGAATGCAGTGCACTAACTGTAATTCTTGCTATTGTGAGCAGGAAATAAGTCTTTTAACTTATTTTAGACGTTTGAATGTGAACACAAATGTACAAATATTTACTATATATATATACCATATTATTTGATATTATCTGATGCCTTATTGCCTTATTGTATTACATATGTTTTTCTACATGCCTTATCATTTGTTTACAGTTTTAACTTGTAACCACTACAGACATTACTGGTGCTGTATGAATAAAGAGTAATAATGCAACCAATAGATTTTTCCTGTATATATTTGCAGATCTGATGTGGGTATATATCTAGTACCATAATTTTCTGAAAGACTGAAACTTTATTAAACCATAATTGTACTGTAGTCAATAGCTTGTTATTTTTTATTTCACTCCTTCCTGTGAGGTACAGTTTTAAACCAGAAATGACCACACAGTATGTTTACATTGAGCATACCGTGGTATTTAACAATTGCAACAGTCACAATCCCCTCTCTGGTATTCCGTTGAATCTGTGCAGAATAATACAGCCCTTGAATGTGTTGTCATTTAAAACTGTTTCTTCAAATCCTGTCATTATGTTAGAAAAGTTTTGTTTGTTTCCAAGTGCCTGCACTAGCACTTTGTCTTGCTATGTGCTAATTGTAATGTTTTTGGCACACTTCCTTTGTAGGGTTGGTCTGTTTTCTTGCTGCATCTGTGTTTACATTACCAATGTGATCAGTCAGAAGACTGATCTGGGCTCTTTCAGCTGCTTTCAAGACCAGTCCTCAAGGAGACCAACCTTACCATACATATCTAAGATCAGTTACTCCCAGGAGTCTACCCTGGTCAGTTTCTGCAGAGCACTGACATTCTCATATAGAGAAACAGGCTCTGTAGTCTGTAGATATGACATTTGAAAAACTGTGAATTCAAATGCTTGTTGATAAATTGTTCTGTAAGGCCTTCACTATTAATTTCTGTCAGTAGACAGTAAAATGGCAATGGCTGTTCAACATTGTTCCAAAAACAACACTTCCTGCTAAAGGGTAGGCCACAATGCACTGACAGACTGGATTTAATCTCACTCAGTTCAGTATTAAGTGTTACATAAAATTGTACAGCTGGTGTTGAAGAGGAGTATTGTTCCCACTCTGTTTTATGGAACTCTAATCTGTATCCATACAACGTATGCAATTTGGATGGAAAAATCTGGATGATTTAAAAGCTAACACATAACAATATAATAATAACATGAATAAGAATAATAAGTCAGGATAGTTAAATAAATCCACAATTGCAAACTGTAGTGGAACAGGGAAAATGAGAGCTGAAGTTGTGTAGATAGAACTTGGAAAACTAAGGAATTTAATTTAACAGACCAATGTGGCCAATGTTTAATATATGGACTTTTAAATAACTTTATAATGGGAAAAATAATTAAAAAAATAAACACAACCTTTACATTTGTAACTGTTTGCAATTATTCTTTACTGAGCGGTTCCTTTTTCTTTGGTGTTGATTCTTTATGCTATATTCTCAAGAGCAGTGTTGGTACTACTGCCAGTACAGCAGGTGAAATCACAAGGGCCCACAACAGGATAGGAGCCCTTCTGCTACTGGCAGTAGCCTAGAGTAAATGGAAATAGTTAACTTATTAGAGGGACAGATATTTATTTTTAAAGAAAGTATATCTGATCACTGTAGAAGAACTGATCAACTAAAACATTGTTTTGCTTTTTTTACTTCCTACAGGCACCAACTTTCCACAGAGAAGTAGCAAGAAAGGCACCTAAATATTTTGAACCAAGGGGTTTTCCAATCACTAGATCCTCCATTGCTCAGGAGCATGTATCCTAGAAAACTAATGGACATTCTGTAAGTCCAGTGGAAAGTACTGGCAGTTTTAGCTGACATGTTACTGTTACACATATAGAGGATCCCTTTGCATTCTGAAAATTATCCCCACCTCAGGAAGTTTGTCAGTGGAAAACAATATACATATGCATATAAAAGGTAATACATTATCATTTGTCAAACACTTTTTGCTGCACATCCATTTAGAGAGTAACAAAAATGTTAAAATACCTATCTGATACACTCCTGCTAAGTACGTATGGATGTAACTTCTCTGGGGGTGTGCAAATTAGGATTTCAGTCTGATGCATATAACTGTGTAAGTACACTGAACTTTAAAAAAAATACATATTTTTTTGTTAATCAGTGGCTGTTCGTTAGAGAACATTTAAAAACCCAGGAAACTTTTGTATACCTTTAACATTATTGCTAATTAGCATGTTGATTAAACAAAACACATTTTGTGTTTTCTGTCTGTTTAAAAGAGTGTAAAATAACTGTAATATATTTTTTACCTTGTTAATCTATCAGAGTATACTATAATAATCCCTTATATATGAGTAAAAGATATTTCTACATTTTTTTTTAAACATCTTATTATTTTTGTAATAGAGATACACACATTTTCTAATTTTCCATTCGGAAAACATGGACAAAAGTGAGACCCTACCCCCTGGATGTTACTTTCCTAAGTAAGAAATTATTATGGTACTATAATAGCTAAGTTGATCCAAACAAAAGCACGTCTAATTATTTTTCTCGCCCAAAATCCTTTTCTTTATGCTATACACACAAAAACAATATTGTAGATAATTACAATCCTTTTGATTGGAGCAGTTAAGAGATTGGAATCTTGGCATCATTACATGTCGGGAAAGCTAACTGGCAGTGGGAGAAGTCCCATGCTTCCTTTAGAGGATGTGACAAGTTTCCAAACTCCTTTGGGTTGGTGCCCGTGTTTCAGGCATATTGATGGAGGAACACAATGCATATACAAATGCATATAGATTTCAAAATATTACCACAATTTAGCCAGTGATAAAAAAAATAACAAACCAAACAAATCAACGAAAATAATAGGTCTAGCTTCCACTGAAACACTACCTTAACTCATGAACATCGTCACTAGCCAGCTCTCATACAGCTAAACCTGAGTGGAGACAAACAAACAGTCCAATAGTTTGTAAAATCCCTGGTCTGTATTATTCAAATTTCCAGGTCTCCACTCTGTTCTAAGCAGTAATAAGCTGCAGGCTGCTGTCTCACTGCATTTGTTTTTTCCAGGTCAGACAAACTGCAAACAATTAGTTCATAAGCAGCCTCTCCCATACAGCAGGAGCAGTCTTAAATCAGGGCTGCATGGGTGCAGCTAATTAAATGAGCAGAAAAGTTAACCCCAGAAGTCCTACTGGGGGAATAGAGCTTTACAGAGTCTGTGACCCACATAAACACCTTGGTTAACTCTGTGAAAAGGGTAAGCATGTCCAGATTTATAACTAAGCCTAGGGACTGCACACGACATACAGGGGATATCTGTAAGATGAATCATGCTGTGATGTTGTATTTGTGCCTGTATATATTAGAATATCCCCATTCTGCTTTCAACCACTGTAATAATATAGAACACAATTTGTCTTACACGTATACTTATCTCTGCCCCGTATTATTAAGCAATTTATTTATGTTATCTATTTCATAGTGGTTTTATATGTACGTAAATTGTCATAGTGTTACACTAATTGTAGTAAATATATATTTGAATAAATAAATAAATGCATATACATTTGTATTGCTCACTGAGGGGGCACTAAGGAGTTTGTGCCTAGGGGTGCCAGATATGTACATCCGGCGGTAAGCAACACTAAAATTACATTCTGTACTTCATCTGCCTCTCAGCTTACATGCGTTCATGCTTTCCCGTTTCCTTTTATACCTGTATTCATTATATCCATTTATTTTAAGTGTATCTGCTTTTAAAAAAAGCAAAAGTGTCTAACCTCACATTACTCATCTAACATTATTATTTATTTTTCCCTCCTTTGTGCTATACCTTTTTGGAATGACATACCCAAGGGCGTAGGAAGTGTGTGTGTGTGTTTGTGGGGGGGGGGGGGGGGGGGACGAGGGTAACATATCCCCCCCCCCCATTTTATTCAACCTCTCACTCCCCAGTAGTCTCCCCCTTACCTCTTGTGCCTTTAGCTGCTGAATTCCCCTGTATACAGGGTCTCACGAGATCTCACAAGATAGTCTTGCAAGATCTCATGAGACCCAGCAATAAGATGAATCCAACTGCTAAAGGGTCTTGTGCACCGTGCTGCAGCTCAGTAAAAGGGTCTTGGCAATCTTTTTATAGCCTAGACCATCCTTGTATAGTGCAACAATTATTAAATATCCTCAGAGAGTTGTTTGCCATGAGGTGCCATTTTGAACTTCCGGTGACCAGTATGAGACAGTGTGAGAGCGATAACACCAAATTTAACACACCTGCTGCCCATTCACACCTGAGACCTTGTAATACTAACGCGTCACATGACACCGGGGAGGGAAAATGGCTAATTGGGCCCAATTTGGACATTTCCACTTAGGGGTGTACTCACTTTTGTTGCCAACGGTTTAGGCATTAATGGCTGTGTGTTGAGTTATTTTGAGGGGACAGCAAATTTACACTGTTATACAGGCTGTACACTTACTACTTTACATTGTAGCAGAGTGTCATTTCTTCAGTGTTGTCACATGAAAAGATATAATAAAATATTTACAAAAATGTGAGGGGTGTACTCACTTTTGTGAGATACTGTATATATATATATATATATATATATATATATATATATTTGTTTGTGTATATACTCTATCCCCCGCAGATTTTTTTGGTTCTTACGCCCCTGCTTCTATTATTATTGAATCTAGTTGATGCTGTTCTTACCCACACAGTAAATAGACACAGAGACATTACTAATTATTCTACTTGAGAGAAAGTGAATGACTACCCTGCAGCAGTTATAGGTTACCACAAGGCTCTGCATTCTAAGATTTTAGGTTAGGTTGGTGGTACCAAACTGGTTTCTAATTGTAAAGTGAATATATCTGTGACGAAGTGCCCTTCGCCACTTTGTCTTGGAGAGGACTGTTTGCCAGCCTCCTGCCCTGCGACTATGGCCCTGGTACATATTGCCCTTCAAACACAGTATTCGGCCATACCAGAGTGTATGTCACTCATTCTGGCCCTTTACATACAGGGGGGTCATTCGGTACTTGCCCTGTGTGAACCATGATACCACAGATAGCTATGCCATGGAGCCCATTCATATAATGAAAGAATATGGGAAAGACTTTAGCTACATGGCAATTGAACTGTGTGAAGATGATCTGAGCGCTATTCAATAGTTTTGTGCGCTCAGATCCCAGCTGTAACGGAACCCATTACTGTTTTACCCTGTTTATGGTTATTTAATTCTTGGTTAAAATATGATCCTAGTAATATACTGTATGTATGTTGGTTTATGCTCTGCAGAATATTGGCCCCAGGCTAGTGCAGACCTTGGCAGGAGAGATAATCCTGTTACAGATAAGGACGTCTATTCATTCTCAAACATAAGAACAAAGACGGCTGATTTAATCATTGTCTGATTATATCAAGGAGCCTCAGGGAGGGGTGACCACACCTATTGTTCTCTTTATGTGTATTGTGTGGCCAACTATGGGGGATGTGGATTGCCATGCTGCCAGTAAGATACTTTTACTAACTTTTGAACCCCTGGTCTGATTCATGCCATTTTTTTATATGTTGTTCCCCTGGGTGAGAGCTATTGAATGGTGCTGGACTTAAAGGTGTACCCCCTGGTTTCGGGGTACATCCAGAATATGGTTAAAATGGTGTCTGTTTTAATTGTGTTACCTGTTATCTGAGGGGAGGAGACGTGGGGGTTGAACCATGTATCTAATTGGCTGAGATAATTATGTGGGTGTAGCCCTTCAGAGGGCACCATTGCATAAAAGGAGATCCCCTGTCATTAAAGTTATAGTTCTACTTGACCCTTCAAAACGTAGTCTCATCTCGTTATTGGAGGGGATCGCTATATCATACTGGGGATTGCTATGCTTTTGCATACTCCCTTGAGCTGTAACTACTGAACGCTTGTTCCTGATGTACTATCCTTGAAGGAGAGGTCTTCCCCACACGGTCCTGGATGCTGGAGATTCACACAGGGTGGAAGGAAATCGGCGCGGCTCCAGCTAAACTACGGCGGTTGTGGAGTCTGTGGTGGTTGAGGTGTCCGGTGCGGTGCTTGTAGGCCTCGGCGCAAACTAGGACGCGTCTATCAACGGAGGTACCCGGTCGGGGTGCCAGTAGATCCGTTACAATATCATTTACAGTTACATGCTTTGGTACTAAAATAATGTTTGTTGCTTAGTCATTCAGTTGTGTCCAACTCTCCATGACCCTATGGACCGTAGCATGACAGCCACATTTAACTGTCCTGGGTCAAGAGTAAGGAAAAGCTAGACACAAAACAAAGAGACATGGATCAATGCAGGTTTATGAAATTCTACAGTTCTTGTTATGCATTGCGTTAAAGCAATTTGTATCAGTATATGGCAACTTGCTGATGCATCAAACATTTCAGTTATAGGGTAAAAATACCTCACTTGCCATTAGAGACTTTACCGTTGTGGTATGAACATGTTTTCAGTATATAGTTGAAAATACTTGAAACATGATAAGTAAACCAATTTTTAACTCCTGGTGTTAAATGTAGTAGAGGTGTTTGCATTCAACTCTCATTGATCAAGATTAGAACACCCTCTGGTCATCTTCACTGCTTTCTTGTGAGATGTCACTTTCTGTGTTAGTATCAGTCTTGTTGCATAAAAGAGAATCTTTGATATTGAGGCCACTGAAATAAGTATATTATAAGTATATAAGCACAACAATTTTATTATATTCTAACTTCCAGGGAAATACACAAATATTCATTGCTAGGTATGCAAGGAGGGGACTTAGGGCTCCATTCAATTTCAAGCCTGTAATTGCCTGTAACACGAAATTTTGGCTGCAGTTTACATTTTTTCTAAACATTTAAACTCATTTAATTGTCTCGGCCTCGCAATTGCCCTCTCACAGCCACCACACGGAAACCATGCACTCGTAACTAGCATTTGATATGATCTGTCAATATTTAAGCAAGCCTGTAATTTACTTCCTAGACACAGCCAATAGAAAATGAGACATCATGATGTCAGTAAAACATGGAGGTTAGCTTTAACCTGCAGTCGTAGGCTAAGCATTAAAAAATGCAAATAAGTAATGTTTGCCGATCGGGCTGCACTCAAGCAATCGTGGGTGGCATGATATGTATTAACCCTTTGATTCCCAGGATCGATATAACACGGAAATAAAAGTAAAAAATAATTATTTTTTATTTCAGATTTGCGAGCTTGAGAATGTGCAATTGATTCTAATGCCTTTCCATGCTTTACCAGTACTTTAAAGTACAGTAGCGTGTGTTAAATAGCTGCTGCAGTTGTCAGAACTAGTATCTACCTCCCTTGCAAATTTAGCATTCGTAATATATTTTGATACATTTTGGAATTGCGAGTCAGATTTCATTTGCGAGCTACTTGAACTTTTGTAATTGAATATCGATTTTGTATCTTTAGCACTGTTAACTTTTGCAGGCTTGAAATATCAATGGGGGAGATAGGGCTGAGTTATGTCTATGGCTGGCCCGTTGTGATTTTGGGCAGGTAACTCGCATTTAGAATGTGAGTAGCTAAATGTTGTCAATTGAATTCAAGTAATTTTGAGTTTGAGTAATTGCAAATTGGCCAATTGATTGGGGCCCTTAGTTGGATGAGAATGTCCAGTAATCTGAAAAACAGGAGTGTGATTTTTATCGGCTATGAGTATACACCACTAGGGAAGCTGTGATGGTAATTGAGGACACAGAGCAGGAGACAGCTTTTGCCAGTGTCTGTATTATTGGGACCCTAGAGTAATGAATCCATGGGGGAAAAAATAGTGAGGTTCTCCATTAGCTATTTTTAGTGATATATTTTTCTGCTCTAAATAAGATGGTTGAGAGTGACAGGGAAAATGGCCAGACAACAGACCAAGAGCAGGACATTGTGGGACATGCAGCAAGAGTTACTGGAAATATTTAACCATTGACCTGAATGGGAATGGGAGGCAGACCAGCATCAGTGAGTAAGGGAAGAGAGTGGTGAACAGAAAAAAGTGTGGTCTCCATACTGATAAGGGACAAAGGAATGGCTAATAGCACTGAAGCAGATGAGAAACCCATGAACCATTGCAGATATGGTACATTATACTGTAGAACCTGGAAGTAAGGATGCCAGCAGGGCTTCTGGCAGTGACTACTGACTTCAGATAAAAATTTGAAGGGGACAGTGTTTTGTACCACAGTGGAAGTTAAACTACTTTTCATGAGCTCTTGGTGCTGTATGAGGCATATGCAGGGCTGGATTTAGACCTTTAGAGGCCCTAAGCACTTAAAAGATTCTGGTGCTCTCATATATATCTAATTCAAATTTAAATAATAATAAACCATTAAAATGTGTATAATTAACCTCCATTATTACTATTTTATTATTATTATTATTATTATTTTTATTGTGTATATATATATATATATATATATATATATATATATATATATATTTTTTTTTTTTTTTGCATTAGGTAGAGGGTATTTGATGATGTTTCACAGTGTTTTCTTTTTTCAGATAAAGGGCTGAGATCACAAAAATGTATTCACAAATGTAACGACTGTATTGTGATTAGCCTCTCCCAGCCAAAGAAATCAACAGAGAAACGTATGCTCACTGCATGCCTGTTAGTTTTAGAGAAGTTTTTTCCCCAGAAAAATTACTTTTGTAATGATTAAAGTTTAAGATGCTTTAGCGGTGATGTTCATTTTCTAGAATTAAATCGAGCAAGAAAGTGTACCAGCAAGGAAACTCAAAGTAGAACCCTTAAAGGACAACATTGTTTTTGTCGAATAGCTAAACTAATGGTATTTAACTTGTTTAACCACCATATTTCCATTGTCAAGATAAAAACTTTCTTTGCATTCAATATTTTCTTTCACTTCAGAAGGAGATTAGTGACAACTAAAATGGTGGACACGGAGGGCGGCCCAGCCTGGGCGCGCTTCCTCCTTTGCACTGGGGGGACGGCGCAGTGACGAGAGGCGGGCGCATCACGTTCACGACATTTTACCTCATTCGGCGGCCCTCCAGCGTGGTGATCGGACGGACCTGGCTGAGCTCCTGCAATTTACAGATCGTGGGCTTGTTGTCTTATTTGTGGTGTTTGCATGTGCTGGGGGTGTGTTTGTATGTGCTGGGGGTAGTGTGTGTGTTTGCTGGGCTTGTCTGTGTGTACTGGGTATTTTGTTTTACCCTCACTGGCTTTGGGTTTTTGGTGGCCCTACAATAAGTGGTTGGTCAGGGACATTAAGAGGGATATGGTTAGCTGGAGGGATAGATTCCCAAGAGTGGTTATTATTTGGTCGGAGATCATCAGGAGAAGGGTTTGGCGCTCCGCCAGGGATCCCATCCGCCTTGATAGGGCACGGGTTAAGGTAAATAAGTTGGTGACTACTTGTGTCCGGAGGTTGGGATTCCTGGCTCTGCACTATGCAGAGTTTGAGGAAAATCTGAGAAAGATTGGTTCGGGCCCGATGGTGTTCATTTAACTGAAATCGGGCTTGAGTTAATGACGCTTGAATTTAGGGAGGGGATCAAGCGGGCCAGAGCTTTGTTGGGGGGGGGGGATCACAGCCCCGTGAGGGGTCCCGTAGCTGCTCGGTGGCGGATGGGGGAGTTGCCCGGCTCAGTAGGTAACAAAAGGGGTCGTGCCCCCTACCTCAGGGGCGTGGTACAGTGACAAATAAGTTGGCCCCATGGACGAGGGTCCAAGGGCAAGAGGTTACTGCCACTGGCCAGGCTCCTCCCTCTTCCATTATGTAATGTAAAAAGGTGTTAGTCAAAAAAGCTGTGGCCCGTGTTTTTCCCCATATTGTTGTCTGCCTCTTTATTTTAGTGGGTTACCCTGTTAAGGTTATGCTGGACTGAGTTTCAATGGATCCAGCAGGTGTCATAGCAGGTTGTACAGCAGCATAAATAAATATACAAAGAAACCAATTAAAGACTGAGTTGTTTTGACCAATTTCAAGTATAGTTTGTCAAAGAGCATATTTTAAATATTTGACAACAGTGCTTTTTTACATAGTTACAAATAATTCTGATTGCTACACCCTAAATAAAAAGTCCTTCTATACTAAAGTTTTAGTAAGGAAACTCGATAGAAATTCATAAAATAAAAATTGGGAGATCTTTAAGTAAGATACCAGTATCTAATGAAAATAGATCACTGAATGTGATCCTTTTCACCAACCGTATTTGTCTGCAAAATGATTAAGATTAATTTTCAATCATCATCTATTCATTTAAATGCAAATATCACTTGGTAGATTGGGCTTCTATTTTTTTATTTCGTTTTTTTTTTTTTGCTGCATTCTTTTTAGGGATAACACATTTTCAAGGGATGTAGAGAAACTATGGCTTCTATTTATTTTTACTTGCTGATTTATTTCTTAGTTGAGACGTATTGGCAAGGTGTCCCACCTTAGTAGTCCTGTGTTGTGGTAGAGGATCAGTAGTCCCCTACCTTCTAGCAACACCACTTGAAGCTGAGGATCCCAGTAACCCCTATATATTATTTTTTTGAGGATAGAGTGAAGGGAGGATGTTTTGTTTTTTTGTTTTTTTTTAAGCTTTAACTATTGGTTGATACAGGTTAATGTGGGTAGTTAGAATTAGTTTCTCAGGATAGTGAGTAAAAAAAGTGAGGTAAAGCTTTTCTGCTCAGAACCCAGATTGCTGCTATATTGTTTTTTTTCTGGCCCAAAACAGAAGAACAGAAGAATTAATATTATAAGTTTGGTGAAGCAATATTTACAGTGCTTTTTATTTAATGTGATCAAGTCCATTGATTATGAAAGTAAACCTATACCTGTATACTATCTGGTGAGGTTTTTTTTGTAAGGACTCACATGTTTTCATAGAACTCAGAGCTTATTGAATAAAAAAAAAACACTTCTAAGCAGGTCATTACGGTACAATGCAAAAGTGTGAGGCAAGATTATACAGAGATATATAGAATAATGGTTTACGTTAATGTCGCAAGGCTTGTTTTGTTTACAGCTTGCATCAATTTTACCACCTCACTAGGGGCCTCATTCTATTATCGGCCGTAAATCGTCCGTAAGGCTGCGATTCCTTGCGGGGGTTCTGTTAACTCGCGATTCTATTATACGGCCCCGCAAGGATCTCCTTTTACGGCCGGCCGCATATCTTGGAACCGGCCGTAAGCTGTGAAATATAAAAACTCAAAAATAAATTCAAGCCTGCACTGTACAGCTCTGTAAATGCTAGGGATCATATTGGGGGACATGAGGATTAAAAGGAACCCACTCTCAAGCTTGCACATCAGCCCAAACCCAAGTTCAAATTAACTGTTTATTTTCCGGCTGCGGCGTGGGCATGTCTGAGGTGCTCCAAGCACTCTGGACTTTTTACATGGATATTTTACGGATATTAAAAATAAAATATTTTACGGATTTGAGTATAGGATAATTATGTGCTATTTTTTCTAACACCTAAAATCCCTTTATAGTCTTCTCAAAGTGCAGGATGGCTTTATTTGAGCTATTTTATGTGCTTAATTGGTGCTAGCGGGACCTCTTTTCTGCAAGTAAGCAGCGGCTCGCTTTTAGCCTTGCAGAGAGGTTTCCCGGAGCAATTGAATTGCAAATAGGAATTTCTTACGGCCGAAACTCTTGCGGCCGTTTTAGATCAAAGGCTTTCCTCTGGCGCGAGCGGCCGCAAGAGATAGCAAGGCACCGGCCGCAAGCCTGCCGGAGCCTCCGGCCGTAAGGGAATAGAATAGCAGAATAGCTTGCGGCCGGTCCTTGCGGCCCCGCAACGGCTGCGGCCGCTAATAGAATGAGGCCCTAGCAATTTAAACATTTGTGAATTAGGGGTAATTACCCAGTACAGTACTGGGTTACTATGTTTGGAAATCATTATGTTTAAATGGCAAGACATTCCTTATTGTATTTTTCTTTGTATGAAACATATATGCCCATTTTATAAAGCCATTTATGCTGTTCTTATGCATACTTACAAAGAAACCAAAATAATTATTTTTAAAACAATTTTAATAAAAAAAAATACTATCATAACTTCAAAAAGCACAGTAACAGTAGCAAATAGCTGGCATAATCAGCTATTTAGTTGAAGATAAAATATGCAAATTCCTGATAATGCCTATGTTGCTCATCAGGAGAAAAAAAAATGATCATTTTCCAGTGGCAGAAAAAAAACATTACATATTTAATTAAGTTCTTAATTCATGTTGAAGAAATTCAACCTAAACGAGAATGTGGTTTTCCAAAGATATATACCACTTGTACCAATCTATTTTTAAATGTATTTTACGTGTACAATTTCAGCCCTTTCCCAATATATTGTTAGAGGACAGAAATCTTAAAATGGATTTAAACCAACAAAATTATTCATTGATAATAAGTCAGTGGCTCATAAACACCATACAAGATATTTTGTTAGCTGTTCAAATCTTAAAAACACTTAATTTCTTGTATTGTATCAATAGTTATATGCCTTTTGAGTCAGACAAGTTAAAAACAGCTACATTGGCAGATTTTAAATATTTGTAATACTGCCAATTCTAATAAATAACTATGGCTATTTTAAGCATTTCACCACATTTAAAATACTTTTCCGAATCAGCTATAAAATTATAGTGTACATTAAATTCAAAGTAACTCATGAGAGGAAAAAACATTGCCAGCTTAATGATAAAAAATAATCACTTAATGCTACACTTTCAAAATATCAGAATAGCATTATTTTATAATAAAAACAGTTGGAAAAGTAAATGAAATTCCAACCTGAGAAAAAAAGAGAAATAAAACTTTAAGTATTGTTAGCTTGAAGAAGGTCCAAGTAATGATGACCTAGTTTGGTAGATGGCTCTTTTATTGCTGCGTGCACACAGGAACTTGCAGCATGTACATGGGAACTTCTCAAAGTTTGCTTACAAAGTTGTTCAAAGCAATATTGTATTCAACAGATTATATACCAAAATTGACAGGTTAACCTCATATCTTGCTAAAAACCTGCATTTTCTGAAAATAATTGAAGTAGTTATAGCACACCTAAACAGCAAGGCAATGATGTACATACAAAGACATACTTCTACATATCCTCCTAAAATAAAAAATAAAAAAAAGCTTTCTGCAAAAAAAATCAGCACTCAAGGTTTGTAAGGAATCAACTTTTTTGTTAGGCTTACAAAAAGGAGCATGGCATACAAAATGAAGCAACATTCTCTTACAAGTATTCTAATACTTTTTTTTATATGTATATACAGTTTTATATGAGGAATCAATGTAAAAGTAAATATATATAGTATTTAGAATATAAAAAAAATATTTCTAGACTGAAAGCATAAACTGCAAATGAAATTACATGATGAATAAATGTGATGTGAATTGAATGAAATAAAAGTAGAGGAAAGATAAGAGAAGGTTCAATAAGAATAACCATGAAGAGTTGCGATAAATCCCAGCCTATATCGATTCTTCACACAAGCCCCTTCATGAAACTCCTGTGTAATTCACCACCCAGTGTCTTACGTCCAATGTCTTACGGGTATGCAGAGTGTACCAGATTTTCATACTGATTTTGTATGGTGCTTTTTGAAATAATGTAATGTCCTTATATTGTAATTATGACAAGCGACCAAAAATAAAAAAATCAGATGCATATTATAAAACAATAGTAAAAATATTCATAATGTTTTATTCACAACTGACAGCAAATTTAAAATTAGCAAGAATTATGAGAAGAGGCACTTCACTTTGAGATACTAAGGTTGGATAGCTCCTTCAAGGAGGATAGTAAAAAAATAAATACATATTATAATGGTAATCACAACTAAATTTAACATAGAACACACTACTAAAGCTCCCCTAAAATTACCTAATTGTAAAGGCTTGTGATTAGAGATGTCGCGAACAGTTCGCCCGGACGGCGAACACATGCGCTTTTCGGCCATCTACTCGGCCAACTTTTGCCAGTGCACAGTGATACGTCATATCTGGTGCAACCGTAGTGTACAGTGACATAAAACAACACTTTTTTGACTGTAATAGATTGAATAGCAATTGCCTGCCTACAGGCCTGTGTGTGAAGCCTATTGCATCTACTCTGCCAACTTTTGCCAGTGCACAGTGACAGTCATATCTAGTGGCACCTTAGATTGCACGTGCAGTGCCCCAAATTTGAAGTAGGAGGTCCAACCAAGCATCTTTTTCAATCTCCCTGTTCCAAAAATCAATGCCATATACACGTCCCCTAAAAGTGGACGTAACAGGGATTAAACCGATAGGAATAGTACTACTTAACAGTACACACCTTATAATAACGCAGACAGAGGCAATTCAGAGAGAGGAGTCTGAAGAAGAGGAGTCAGAGGAGGAAGGTGGCTTTGAGGAGGTGGAAGACCAAACACAGCAGGCGTCCCAGGGGGCTTGTTGTCACCTTTCGGGGACCCTTGGTGGCTGGGTGGAGGAAGAGACCTTCAATGACATAAGTGAGGACAAGAAACGGGACATGGCTAGCTTAGTATCCAACCTTGTGCAAATGGGGAGTATGCGGTTGTGCAAAGGGACTGTTTGCGGTTGTTTGCGGTGCATTAAACGGGGAGATTGGTCTGTTACTGTGAAGCAGGTGTAACCCTTACACTACCTGATCGATACAACATCATACCTGATGTTTTAAAGCATGTTATTCCAAACAATTTAGGAATGTTAGGTGATTTATGCCCTTTATGGCTTAAAACCAGACTCTGCATCAACTATGTAATTTTCCGTGGGAGTTTTGCCATGGATCCCCCTCCGGCATGCCACAGTCCAGGTGTTAGTCCCCTTGAAACAACTTTCCCATCACTATTGTGGCCAGAAAGAGTCCCTGTGGGTTTTGAAATTCGCCTGCCCATTGAAGTCTATGGCAGTTCGCCGGGTTCGTCCATTTCATGGAAGTTCGCCGGGTTCGTCCATTTCATGGAAGTTTGCGTCCGCTGTTCGCGAACCTAAAATTTGATGTGCGCGACATCACTACTTGTGATGAGATGAGACCGGCAAAGGGGCCTCAATGCATCCACAAAGTTAGGCCTCTACAGAGTTAAGATGAATCTCTGCTATAGACGTACATATGATTTGTACATGTGGTGTGACAAGTCTGATCTAATTTTGCTGAATATATTCAATATTAGGTATTCTGCTTCCTCAAAATAAAAATACATATATACTCTCAGGTCTCTGCCCTTTCATCCCCTTTAGATTGTAAGTAGCGAGTTTCCAGTCTTGTAGGATGCTTTGGAAAAAAGCACTTTCTGCAAAGATTCTCAGCTCAAAACAGGGCCCTTCAACTTCTGAATTAGTTAAATTTCCATTTCCCTTATTCTTATCCCCTGTAAAGTGCTATGGAATATGTTGGCTCGGTATAAATAAAAGATAATAATAATATTAATTATCTACACAACATAGTAAGGCATAAATCTCTTATTTACATTTAAACCAGACTGTGTGGAAGATATCAGTAGCATTAATCTGAACTGTTTCCACACATTTAGTTGCCACACCAAAATACAACTTAATTGCATTTTACTGGGGTCCCTGCCTAAGAGGTACAACTAACCTACATTTTTGCTTGTCTCCTCTTCTCTCTTCCTATCTTTTTTTTCTTTGCTCTTACTCATATTTATACATCAGGTACCTTTCCAACTCAGTTTGCCATGACACCGTCGAAAATATGACATTTTATGTATACCTAAGTTGCCACTTATACAGATGGGTGCACCTATGTAGAAGTGGGACACATGGAAAAAGGCAGAGACCACATTTAACCTTGGACAACAGGCTGTGCATGCTTGACAGAAATGTTTCATTTTTTTTCTGGTAGTGTATTGTTTTGCTAATATTTATTAATGTATACACATGAGAAACAAGGCATGTTAAGTGTCTTATTAAGGATAGGTAAAAACCAGAGTTTTCCTCTAAAGGGTATATCTAAGTTTCCATGTTTTTACCTTTTTCTAATCTAACACATGCTTCTTATATCAGAAACACACATTACATTGAGCCATTCTATGCACATACAGGTTTATTTTATTAAAAATAAAACGTATCTTCCACACCCAAGCTGCTTACATATGCACAGTGTACCTACCAATGGAAACACTGTATTTGGGAATGGATTTTAACTCTTTACTAACCTTCAAGCCAACAGCAACTCAATGCAGAGATCTTACACAGCAATGTATGGCTCCCCCTGCTTCCAGCTGCAGAGAACTACACATCCCATAATTCCTTCTGACACAAGCTATTATTACAAATTGTTACAATATATTAAACTGAACAGCTGGCTATGATTGGCAATATCGAATAATGAATGTTATGCTATTTTTAGCTAGGATATGCAGGGCTGTTAACTCTGAAAAGCAACTGCTTGCAAAGTATAAAGATTTAGCAAACATGAGGGTTAGTTTGTTAATTTTTATTTTGTTGTTTTTTCATGCAAAAATTATCTTCATACATTACGGATTCTCCTCTATCAGATGCATTCATAATCCAGGAATCTTAAATATGCAGTTAAGTGGGTCTCTGTATCAAGTAAGGGAAGGAAATTATGGAGCTCAGAACTACTGATCATAGTGCACAATTACTATGTCATACAAAGTACAATATAAAGCGATATGTACAGGTATTGAGGTTTATAGAGGGTACAGATGCTGAAGAGACTTGAGAAAACGATCACAAATATAGCTAACTCTTGCGGACTCGCAAAGTGAGCCGAGACCCTCGCAAACTTTACGTTAAAACGCAAACAACACGACACAGCAACTTCGACCCTCGCAAACTTTACGTCGCAACGCAAACAACACGACACAGCAACCGCGACCCTCGCAAAATTGACGTTGCAACGCAAACAACATATGAGACACGTTGCCACTCATTACGACCTCGTAAAAAACGACTGCAACTCGCGAACATGAAAAAATTGAAAACACAATACATACACACAGCACATACATAAAAGCTTACCTACAGCAAGAGGGAGCATCCAGGACCTCAAAAAAGCAACTTACACCTTCATTTAACTAAAAATAAAAAAAATTCTCTAAGCGAGAGAAAAAATGGCCCCTGAACAAAACCAAAACGAGGCTTCAGCACTCTAAACACGCAAAACCCCACAAGAAACTCGCAAAACATTACAAAAGACCTACGGATATTCTGCTAAGACGCATACCACACATTACCCGCCATTTGACGACAATGCGGAAGTACACAACTACGCTAACGGTTTGGTCTCACGCACACTATTACACTGCACACATTCATCACGCTTACACAGCAGCTCCACAGCACTAATGCTGCAGCAACATCAAAACAGATTGCAGCTCTTCAACACAATGCTTCAAAATAAGTAAAGTATATTCATTTATTAATGTATTATATATTTCATTATTATACACCAAACAGCATTAGCTACCTTACAATTTCTTTGCCGTCATTTTTTGACAGGCAATTCTCTAGTTAACCAAATAATACTGGATTGGATTTCTGTTACAACAATTTCTTTGACTATAACAAAAATATTTTTTCTTACATGTGTATCAAACTATTAATGATTTTGTGTGAATGTCAGGATGCATACATTGAATTCAGCGCATTATTAACTGAAAAATGTATGTAGTGATGATATAAGGTAATGGTAATGGATGCTTTAAAGTTATTCTACAATTTTTTTGTTTAGGCTTAAGAGGAATAAAAAACGTGTAGTGATCTACACAAAGGCCTACAGTGTTTGTGGACACCCTGCATACAATTTTAGAATACTCAACTTTTTGTTTCATATTTATATTCTACTCCAACATGTATAAACAATTATTCATAGAACTGGGCCATCAGTGTAAGGATGTGACACGTAGCTCCTTAATTCAATCACTTGCTCAGCTGTAGTCCATCCCATTGAGTCCTATGGTCAACCTGCCAAAAATCTTAAAGTTAGAGTTGAATATTGTATAGTTGGTATTAAAATCTTAGTTACTGTGTTAAACAAAACTTGAGACTTATGAAATGTTGAAACAAGTATCAAGCAGTGATGTTTTGCATTGTTTGTAAATCCTTTCATTTTTTATAATTGAAGCCAAATATGCCATTAATTGTAGGGGATCCCTAACAATATTTAAACAACAGCTTTTCTTTTAGACACACAGGCCAAGCGTCATTAAGAATCACATAGGTTGCCAAGTACTTAATTGAAGGCTGTTATTAATTTAACATAACATCTTTATCGAAAGTACTTGAATAGTGCGTTTTGGTCATAGATCATAGCAGAGAATCAAAAAGTAATAATTATTGATTTTTTTTATGCTTGTTAATTTTTACTCATATTTAAAAAATATATATTTAATCAATAGATGAGTACATTGGCAATGTTTGGCAAGTCTATGAAACTATAAACTATAATCATTTAGCAAAACATTTTAGAAATAAACTCCTACTCTTGAATTTAGTTTGCAACAAACTGTGCAAGTGCAAGCATTTCTTTTATCCACTAAATGCTGTTAATTTTTTTTTGTTCATTTGCATTTTGACTTTGATTATTGATTTTTCATGATATTGCCAGATCATAATGTGCACTTATTAATTCATATAGGATGATAAATGTATTATTAAAATTAAATTTCCAAGAAAGCAATCAATATCGCTCAGCTGTCCCTATTTTGGAGGAACAATAATTATATTTATAATAATTTAGCCTGCCCCTGCCCCTTTCACTTTCTTTCATTTCTCTGATGTTTCCATGTTTGGATTATATATGGCTTTTTAGTGCACTGCACAATATGTATCTGTATTATTTAGAGACATTACTGAATAGCAATATCTCTTGCATATAGTGTGTTTGTATTCAGAGCTATCTGTTCCTCTTTGGCCACTTGAAACGTTCGGAGCAATGTTTCAAATTATGTTTATCTGTTCGTGATAGTCTCAAGAGAGTAGTTGTAGTGTGAGTATTTTAATTTATCCATGATGGTATTTATAGTAAAATCTAATATTAAAATGTATGTATAGTTTGTATACAAATGTAAAACAAAAAATGTCTAATATAGTCTAATTCAACCCTTTATTTAATTACTAGCTAATTGCCTGTCAAAAAATTACGGCAATAAAATTGTAAGAAAGGGAATGCTGTTTGCCACACAATGTGAGGCTATGGGCCCTCTGAGCACCTTCGGCGCTCATTGTGAACCCTGCGCTGAGCGCCTTAGGCCTCATTGTGTGTCTCGCAATGAGCGCCAAAGGCGCTGATTGCGAGCCTCTCCCCCTGTGTACTTTATAGGCCTATGTAGTTTAGGGCCCTACTGCCTTGTGTTAAGTGTTAATGCCTGCAATGAAATTGTAAGGCTTGCAATGCTGGTTTGCATACAATGTGAGGCTTTTGGTCCTCGTTGGTTGTATTTTCAAAGTCCTACTTGCCTGGCGTGGTTAGTGTAAGTGTTACTGTTTGTGCCATTGTGTATTTTCTAAGTTCTGCGTGCCTGGCGCTGCAGAGCCTTGTTTTCAACTTGTTTCAGATTTTTTACGTTTTTCGTCTCCCATTTATTTAGCCGTTTTTTAAGTGACAAAAAACAGCAAATAAGGCTCAAAATCGCTTGCAACCTCACTCCCCCCCTGTGCTGTGTGTGAGTGTACTTTTATTTTTTTTTATTATTTTTCTTCTTTTTCGTGTTTTTGGAGTTATGCGCTACGTGATTCAACGGCTCGCCTGGCGAGGCTCACAGATGAGCGCCTTCAGCGATCATCTCGCATGTGTGACGGCGCCGCTGACTGCAATAAGTGCCTTCGACGCTCATTGCAGCCTAAGTGCTGCGCGGCTGCTTGTGCTGGGCGGCTGCTCCGCCTTGCATCACAAGGCTCGCATGTGTGACGGCGCCACTGGCTGCAATGGGCACCTTTGGCGCTTATTGCAGCAACTTGCGCACCTCGCTTTGCGAGGCACGCAAGCGTGATGACAAATCACAGTTTGACAACTATTATATGTGATTCACTAATCTGAGCACTAGAGCATTAGCATTGTCAACAGATAAAGTTAATAAAAAACTGCAGCTTTACGATGTTGAAGATTGTTTAGAATTTGGGTTGTCAAGTGCATGTATTAGAAAAACAATGTATGAAGCGCAGTATTAATGAAGCTTCATTATTTGTTTCAAAAGTTTAGTCTGAACTCTGGTTAACTTGTGCAATAATCATTGTTTTTCCCATAAATTTTTATGTATATTTAGCAAATCACAAAGTTGGTGTAAGGCCAGTAATACCAGTAACACATGCCAATTATTAAACACAGGAAAAACTTTGTATAATATAGACATTAAATTAAAAATTAACAAAAGATTTTTTGGAATAGATCCATCAATTATTTATTATTTTTATTGTTTATATATTTCTTATATATATATATATATATATATATATATATATATATGTGTGTATTTATTTATTTAAAGGAAATGAAGAATGTATAAAAAATTATATTATGTGTACATATATATATATATATATATATATATATATATATATAAATACATCTGTGCACACACATATATAAATAAATATAAATATATATATATATATACATATATATATGAATAGTCAGAGTATAGCTTATGACTTGAAAAAGAGAGGTTGCTCTCGAAAGCTTGTCATTACTATAAATATGTCCAAATATGTCAATACTATAAATATGTCCAATAAAAAGGTTATATATAGATATATATATGCAGTATATATATATATATATGCAGTATATATATATATATATATATATATATATATATATATATATATATATAGAAGGAAGAGTCAAAATATATGTTTCCTATATCAGTCCTTTGCATAATGATACAAGACTTGGCCAGGAAGTAGGTTACAGAATTCCCTATTGTAGTATTAAAAAGGTCCTAAAGTTATTTTTGTTCACTCCTTTTATGTCAGTGATAGTCAAATAGGTAGAAAGCAAAAGGAAAAAAGCATTTACTCACTGTAACGGCAGGAAATCGAGGAAAGAAAATAAACAGGGTTTGAATTCTGAGCTTTTAACCTGCTAGCCGGACAGATCCTCTATAGTTTCTTTCTGTGTGCATTCATAAACTGGTGACATGGTGCAGAGGAGGCAGAGGAACTGAGGGCTTGTGGAATTCCAGGGACTCACACAGCCACAAGCACAGCTGTACAAACATGTGCTAGCTTTGTTAGGGTAGGGTAGGCAAGAGGCTGAACGTGACCTACAAATCCCATGGAAAATAGCTCTCTAAAGGAATGACAAGAGTTATGTGTAAGTGGTTTATCTAGCCAATAATTACTGTTCTTTCTTTTTATTTTCTGTTGCTGTCTCTACTGTGTATGGGTGCCTGTATGTGTTGGTGCATAAATGTGTATACAAACATAACTATTAACAATAGATATATATATAGATAGATAGATAGATAGATAGATAGATAGATAGATAGATAGATCACGGACCACTTGAGAAGGAACTGACCACCCACTGGAGTATTTTTGCCAAGAACACCTTATGGATAAGCACAACCAGACACAAGATCTGCTTGGCATGCTGCGGTCCATAGAGTTAAGGATAGTCAGACAAAACTGAGCAAATAAACAACAACAATAAACAACAACAATATATATACTAGTGACTTGCCTGTCAAAAATGATGGATCTGAAGCCTAGCAATGCTGTTTGCCACACAATGCAAAGGCTACCCCCCCATCTAACTTGCGGGCTGAAGGCTCTCATCGCGGGCCTCACAATGAGCTCCTTCGCCGCTCATTACAGGCGTCAGCCAACCCACAACATTCATTGCAAGCCTCTCCACACTTTTTCACCCCTGTGTCTCTTCCCCCCTCTCCCTCTCCTGTGTCTCTTTCCCCCCTCTCCCTCCCCTGTGTTTTTCTCCCCCCTCTGCCTCCTCTGTTCTCCTGTTTCCATTTATGGGTGTGAAACCGTTTGTGGGCATGGGAAATTGGTCATTTAATACAGCTTGACGGCCGCCATCCCCCCTCCCCCAGCCTAGCTGTTGCGAGACCATCCAAAAACACCAATTACATAGCAAATTAGCTTGCAACCTCACTTACAGGCTCCCTGGCTCTCCTCCTGTGCTGTGTGTGAGGTTGTAGATTAATCTTCTAATTAATTTAGAGCACCCCCCCCAAAAAAAAAACATCAGTGAGCCACCTCCATGTTTCACAGTGGGGATGGTATTCTTTTCACTATAGGCCTTGTTGACCCCTCTCCAAACATAGGGCTTATGGTTGTGACCATAAAGCTCTATTTTGGACTCGTCACTCCAAATTACAGTGTGCAAGAAGCTGTGAGGCGTGTCAAGGTGTGGTCGGGCATATTGTAACCAGGCTTTTTTGTGACATTGGCTCAGTAAAGGCTTCTTTCTGGCACCTCGACCATGCAGCTCATTTTTGCTCAAGTATTGTCATATTGTGCTCCTTGAAACAACCACATTGTCTTTTTCCAGAGCTGCCTGTATTTCTCCTGAGGTTACCTGTGGGTTTTTCTTTTTTTCTCAAACAATTCTTCTGGCAGTTGTGGCTGAAATCTTTCTTGGTCTACCTGACCTTGGCTTGGTATCAAGAGATCCCTGAATTTTCCGCTTCTTAATAAGTGATTGAACAGTACTGACTGGCATTTTCAAGGCTTAGGATATCTTTTTATATCCTTTTCCATCTTTATGAAGTTCCATTACCTTGTTACGCAGATCTTTTGGCAGTTATTTTCTGCTCCCCATAGCTCAGTATCTAGCCTGCTCAGTGCATCCGAGTGAGAGCTAACAAACTCATTGACTATTTATACACAGACACTGATTGCATTTTAAATAGCCACAGGTTAATTAACCTTTATTGCCATTTTAACCTGTGTGTGTCACCTTGTGTGTCTGTAACAAGGTCAAACATTCAAGTGTATGGAAACTTTTGATTTGATCAGGGCCATTTGGGTGATTTCTGTTATCATTATGATTTAAAAAGGAGCCAGACAACGATATGATAATAAATGGATTCATATGATAATTTTTTTTTATTATTACATTTCATTTTGTTATTCTTTGTGTCCCCTGTTCATTTAATTCATCCCCACAGTCTCTACGCCCCTGTATGCAAGTATACATATGTTACATTTAATTTAAAGCTGTATTGAATTAGAAACTCAGATCTGCATTTTTTCAAAATATTTAATTTGAATTTCACTTGCCACTTCACAAGACAGCTACTTGGACAGTTAGAGGATGTGCTAGAGGTAGTTATTAAGCAACTTAGAACTTTAAATGTGTTCAGTAGTTCATTCGTTTCTGACTCTCCCTGATGGCGTGGATCACACCACACCAGGAACATCTGTATCGTTATGTCTCTGGTTGTGCCTCTCCATAAGGCTATCTTGGCAAAGCTACTAGAGTGGGTTGTCAATTCCTTCTCCAGTGGACCGTGATTTGTCTGACCTCTCTGCTATGACCTGCCCATCTTGGGTGACCCTACATTGTTTAGCTTACAGCTTCTTTGAAGTACACAGCCCCTTCACCACGGTAAGGTAGCAATCTAGAAGGGGAGAACTTTAAATTGCAGGTAGCAAATACAAAGTTTTTTTTTATTTTAAAAGAATTCTAGCTCATCAAACATACTTAGTGTAAATCTGGGGAGGGATGAGGTTAAAATGCATTTTAAGAAATGCACACATTTTGCTGCATGATCTTTTTATTTTTTGCAAGTTAAGATGTGACATGGTTATAGGAACATGGATGGTTTCTGGATTTCACAGGGAATATGATCAATCTATGTTGCAATTTAGGTTTGTGCCCTTTATTTTATTAAAAAGAGCTTCAAAGCTCTGTTTTTTTCTGCCTGTAATCTTACAGATAGTTGATATCCCCCCGACACCCCCCCGACAGCTCATAAAGACAGTGTACTTACAAGTACATTGTGTGCAGTGTCTCATAATAACTAATCAGGGGCAACGTTCTGCAACATTCTGCTAATTGGAAAAACTCCAACATGTATTCATGAGCTGCATGAGCAATAGAGGGCAGGCGCCAAACAAGTACAAATTGCAAGATTTTAGGTAGGAGAAACAGAGCTTATAAGCACTTTTAAATTAAATAAAATAAAGTACATCACTATAATAGTTGTGGATCTGCGGTGCTTTTGAGACTGCTTACGATGCAGGGAATGCTTTTGCGGGCCATAGGGCCGCAACTGCGAGCCTCGCAAAGCTAGGCGAGCCGTTGACAGTGAACCCGCAGGCGCTCATCAACATTGGCACATTTTCCCCTCTGCCTCCCCCAGCCCCCCAGCTTACCTGAAAACCCTGCCAGTAGCTTGCGGCCCAAACTCACCACCGTCTCCTACTCTCCGTGACCTTGTGGACCAAAATTGACCACGCACATCTTTATGTCCACTGTCATGTTAATCCGCTTGGTATTCATGGCAGAGATACTGGAGGGGGTTGCCAGTTCCTTCTCCAGTGGGCCACAGCTTACCGCTACTGGTATTCCTAGGCGGTTTCCCATCCAAGGACCGACCAGGTCCAACTCTGCTCGGCTTCAGGGTGGTGTGACCTCTTTGTTCCCTGACTGTAATCAGAACCAGGTTGAGTGGTGAAAGCACCGGATCCTAACCACTGGACCACCATGGAACCCTCTCTTAAAGTTAGCTCATATTTAAACCCACAAATGTGCAGATGGTTCCAGCTTTAAACATTAAGACACTGATTGTTTACCATTAAGAAACATAACACAATTTCTTGTAATCCCCTATTAAGCGCTGCAGTGAAATCAGTTTCTATCTGCTCCAAACATCTTTAAACTCTATATAACCTTTCCTAAAAGCTAGCCCAAAATGAATGCAAACACCTCTGAGCACTTGGCACGGTAAGAAGGTGTGAAAGGGTATAAAGTATTAATAACAGAAGGAAATTTAAGCAAACAAAACATTCACGGCATATAAAGTTAAGTAAAAGGAAGTAGAAAGGTGATTACACTAAAGTTGTGGAAATAAAAAGTTATTAAGCTGCTACAGTAAATGTACCCTCCAGTAGCGCCATTAGCTAATATGAGTCGGTGCATTGCTGCCTTGTTTTTGCAAAATAGGAAAATACTCTGTTATGACATTGCTCGTTAATTTACTTCTTAATCAAAAGCCTGGGTATACTGCTGATATTGTTCCACTAATGCTGTAAAAAAGGATATTGGCAGACTTATATGGTATAAAATATATAATGTTTTATTTTATAGTGATTGCGTTTTCAAGATTTTAATAATAGCTACCAAGGAAAGGGTATCGCAGGTTAATATAGGCAGCATTTACACAATAAATGACTGTATATGCAGTGTAGCATGGAGGGACATTGTATATTGATGTTGGTAAAGAAATTGTTATAAACAGGTACAAATACGTCAAAGGGTTTTGTAATTCTGCACATGTGTTTTATAACTGTTTGCAGCCTGAGGGTAACACTTGTGCTTATGCAGGTGGGCACTTTATGAATACAAATGTTAATGGACCACTAATCAATTTTTTCTATAAGGTCTTTTGAAAACCTAAAATGTTTAAAAAAAATATATATATATATATATATTTTTCATTTTTAAACAATTATTCTTTACTGCAAAGTAAACTAATGTGCATTCCCTTAGTCCTGTCCTTAGTCCTGTTCTGCCATTATCAAATTAAGGGTCATGGTTAGCTAACACAACAAGTTATGTAGAGCCAGAGCAAGAAGTTGTTTTCCTCAGAAACCCCTCAATAATTTTTATAGAGAAACTGAATTTTATGAAGTATTCAATATCAAATCACAACTTGTATCAAACTCAGTAACATAGAAACAAAAGGCCATATTCTATTGCCACAAACTCATACATTTAGCTGCAGGTGTTTTTTAGATGTATTCTATTGACTCCAGCTCACAAATTCCGACCTCAAGGCTAAACTTGTAAACTCTGCCTTTTTAAGTCTGATTTCAGGGGGCGTGATCATATGATCTGACAATATTTAAGCAAGCCTGTAATTTACTTCTTAGACACAGCCAATAGAAAATGAGAAAGTCATCATGGCATCGGTAAAACATGGAAGTTACAAGTAATCTGCAATCAGAGGCTAAGAATGAATTACGGTAGTGGTAATAAGTAATATTTGCGGGCTCACAATCTAGCAATCTAGCAATCTATAAAATACATTAGATCATCTGTTCTAGTCCATGTGGATTTCATGACATGTATTAACCACTTGAGTCTAAAACATTTTTTTTCATCAGAACAATAAATTACATAAGTAATTTCACACTGTGTTATATGTAAGTTCCCTGCTGGGTTACACAAAGGTAAATAAAAGAATCCTTACAACAGAGAGATAGTACTTGTCTTCTTTTTACTTTTATTTTTATAAAATTTACTAATAGTGAGCTTTATACTCTTCCTTTACTTTGGTAGTAAATAAGTAGCTTACGTAGATCAAATTCATTTATTTCAGCCTGCAACTGTAGTACCAAAGAATGTTAGCAGCAAGCAAAGTACAACATTCACTGTAAGGCAGATGATGAGAGGAAAATATCGACAAGCAACAAGAAAGCATAACAATGAGAGGGGGAGAAAGGGGAAAAGGGGGAGGGGAGGTGGCATTCAAGCATCTTATAGTAAAGCTGTTAGGTTGAATAGGGCAAAAAAAATCAATTAAAACATTTGGCTTACCTTCAGTCTCCATTCCTAGGGCCAGCGACAGAGCTCAGGACCCCTCGACTCCCATCTCCTCGCTAAAGGGGAGAGCGAAATTGAGGGGTAATTGACTATTTTAGGGAGATACTATTTGGGGATATTAGCCACAATTCCCCGATTTTTAAGAAAAGTGGATGAGTCCAATAAAATTTGTGATAACCTTTCATTTATTAGTATGAAGTTAACCTTGCGAATGACTTCCTGAAAATTAAGCGATGGAGATATCTAGCTCTTGGCTATATGATTTTTAGTAGCCAAGGTGATAAACTGAAAGAGTTTATTCTGAGAGGCAGTTAGATTATTAATATGAATACCTAAGAGGCAGGTCTCAATCGAGGGGAGGGTTGGAGTATCAAATAGTTAGGAGGCAAGTTTTTCTCCAAACGTTTTAAAGGATTGGGCAAGAGCACCAGATGTGGATAAAGTCGCATTTGGTCTGAGGAGCCCCTAAAGCAGTAGCTACTTTCCTGGGGTTTGATTGTACGAACTCTAGATGGGGTGTAATATGTTCTGTGCAGAACTTTTATAAAAGTTTCCAGGAGACTGTAGCTTAGGGAGCCCCTTGACAAATTCTGTCCATGTATTGGTCTCCCAATCTAGACGTAAGCCTATCTCTCCCTTAGTCATGAAAGTGGGTTTCTGTTCTTTGCTGAAGGTTGTTGAAGGTGGCATGATTAAAAAATTATTTTTGTGGGATATTAAAATTAGTCCTAAGTTGTTCATAGGGGATGATTTTGTCATTTACAAACCAACAGCCTTATTAAATTGCGATTTGGACAATTCTAAAGGGCTCTATATAAGCACAGAGCATATATTTTTTAAAGAAGTTTTTAGTTAGTGAAGACCTTGCTTTTGGATGGAAGTTTACTAACTAAAAATTTGGTAAAAAATAATATGCTCTGTGTTTATATAGAGCCCGTTTCAATTGGTCGAATCGCAATTTAATAAGGCTGCAAGTGCCTATTCTATCTAAACTTTTGGAGGTCCACCAGTGCCTTGATTCTTCACTGAAGTCTCTAAAAAATGTTGGAGAAGGATAAAATTGAAATAAGTGGAGAGATAGTGGAGGTTAGTTGATGCCTGGAGTTGGCCCAAGCCCAAGAAACTGGAGTTGGAGTGTTTTGTAAAAGGGGAAACCGTTTTTGGCACGCAAATGATCTTGTCCCAGGATTGGGGTTCTAGTTGGAGGTTTCAAGGTATTATAGGAATGCTAAATTCCCAAGGTATTTGCTACCCACACATTACTAGTATATATACAAAATGGGATGTAATCATTTAAAATTAGAATTTTTATTGGTAAGGGATAACAACGGCGATAAAGCTTAAAAACAATAGGCTATTAAAAAATCCTGGATTAAAGAAATAAGTTAAAATGGGCTATCTAATGTGTGAAACTTTACCCATTTGGTATTATTTTCAACTCTTAATAGAGGGGTAAGTGGTTCACACCTGACAGTACTTCAAGGGGATGGTGAATAGCTTATCCAGTTCAGTATGTCCTGTCTTTGTACATGTGAACAAAACATGCAATTGGAATCAGTGAATGTAATGCTGCTAAATAGATGCCATAGAGATGGCCCTAGTTTGTTAGGGTCCCTAACAAACTAGGGCCATTTCTATGGCATCTATTTAGCAGCATTACATTCACTGATTCCAATTGCATGTTTTGTTCACATGTACAAAGACAGGACATACTGAACTGGATAAGCTATTCACCATCCCCTTGAAGTAGTGGGAGTGGGAAGAGTAGATATTTCGGTAAAAACTTAAGAAGGTTTTTTGTATTTCGTTTTGGCTAATTGTAGTCAAGGCTGAGGCTGTCTTTATCTGGGAAATTCTCACCTGGGAGTATTTAGTATTGAGTCTCTTTGCTAATAACGTGTCTGGCTTATTAGCTGTTGAATAAAGCAGATGCCTAGTTTGTATTAGCGCATTTTTCAGTCCTATCAGAGAGAATGCCATCCAACTCCAATCTAACTTTTTTGATTTGTTGGCATATTGGGATAGAAAACTTCTGTTGGTTTTGTCTTTCCAAATTCCGCAGTTCTTTAATTAGACCTACTTTTCTCTGTCTAAGATGTTTCTTGTGGCTGTCGCTAATTTAATGCATGTTCCTCTAATGTAAGTCTTATGAATTACCCATAGCCACCCAATTCCTGTATCTTATGTAGAGTTAGTTTCAAAGAATAACTCTTAAGTCCTTGGATATCTGTTCTAGGAACAAGGGATTTGATAGAAGCAATTCATTTAATTTCAGTGAGTAGGGTAAATTTATATTAAGGCCTAAGTCCAAAACTATGAGTAGTCAAAGAGAGAGGAGCTGATTAGGATAATATCTATACAGGAGTATGAACCATAGGTTGTGGAATAATAGGTATATTCTTTCTTCCCAGGATGGTGCCCCCTCCATGCATCAACCAAGCCAAATTTATTGAGTAATTTATTAATCTGTTGTTATTTTTTGGAAGAGCGACCATTGGTCAAGTTCCTGGATCTATCTAGGTTAAGATTGAAGGCTAGGTTAAAATCCCCTCCTATTATTAGTTTCCTTAGATCCTGGACCTCAACAGTTCTCAGTAATTTAATTAGAGTTTTATGAGGAGAAGTGGTTGGGGAGTAAATTGAGATTAATGATATTTTTATACCCATAAGTGTTCCTGTCCAAATCATATAATTACTATCCCTGTCCACCTTTTTGGAGTTTAGCTTAAAGGGAAAGTTCCTGTGGATAAGGATAGCAGTACCTGCCTTTTTGGAGGGTAGGCTCATCTTAAAGCAGTTGGGATAATCTTTATGAAATCTTTATTTCTCTTTATTTACAATTGTCTTCTAGTTACAGTCACAGTGCTGTTTTGGTGCAATTTAGGCCAGAACAGTGACTGGGAGTCCATTTTTGCTTCATAGAGAGAAGCACCAGCTATACACTCTCATTTGAATTTCATATCATTGAGGTAAGTGTCTTTATTCCTTTCTGGACATTTTATTTAGAGGATCTGGGGTTTATACATCCCTAAGTTTATACTAAATGGTGGATGGCAAACAGAGGGGGTTACAGCTATATCTCACTACTACCAGGGTGTTTTAAAGATGGGATATTTGTATGTGTGTTTTTTTTCCCTTTCTTTATTATTATTGTTATTTTTAACCACCATTAGAGACAAACTTCAAAGAAGGTAAATGTGTATTCATACCAGTAGTAATTATATATGATACTAGATTACTTTCCAGAGACAAGCTTTCAGTGAGATATCCACACTGTAATTTATAAAAGTATTATGTGTTCCACATCATGAGTAATAATATGAATGGATAAATTCACGCATTTACATATGTACAATTACATTATGAATAGTGCATACTCTTTATCAAATAGATACATATTATGTGTATGTATATCTACCAGTGCATAGCATAAGCTATACATCATCTCATGGGTAACCTTATGGGTAACCTTATGAATGGATACATGTATGCATGTTTGTATGTACACAAACACTGTGAATGGGGCACACTTTATATTATATAGATGCACATTATGTGTATATATAACTAACAGCAGATATGTTAATTATCATTTTATGTTTAAGTATTATTTTTTTTACAATCATTGAATAAATTAAATATTTATATCAAAACCATGTTTTATATAGTATTTTGATTAAAGACACCTATTACTCCAAAGAGGATATATTGAACCCAAGCAAAATATTTATATTCGGGTACCACTATGTATTGATAGTGTTGTAATATTTCCCATGCTCTGAAAAGTACACATATACATTACCCTAATACCCACACTCTATTGGAAGAATATGAGATAAAACGTTCACGGAGGAAAGAAGTACCAACCTACAATCCAACAAGTGTTGGGAAGTCTATAATATACCTCATAAACCCAGGTTAGAAAAAGTGAGAGCTTTACCTACTGATCTCTGTGAACAAGGTTGAGGAGGGGGTTGAGGATGAGGAGGGAGGTTGCAACCGATGAACAAGCAGAAAAAACATTTTGTTTGATATGGCTTTTAAACATCTATTTGATATTAAGCACAGGGCAAGACATGGGCAGTTAATATTTTCTTTAACATTATCACACATATTTATTACCTTGTGTTTCTTGTTAAACTAACTAACAGCCTACCTAGCTGAAAGTGACCCCCTAGACAGCCGGTACTTCACGAACTACACAGATAAGCTGCAGAGACAGTGGGATTCTGACATCCATACCAGGCTGCCTACCTGTTGACCATTTCCTCTAAGCATTCACACATCTTTATTGGTAACACACAAGCATACAATCTCTATATGAATG
The DNA here is from genome assembly GCA_027410445.1 of Discoglossus pictus. NCBI lineage: Eukaryota > Metazoa > Chordata > Amphibia > Anura > Alytidae > Discoglossus > Discoglossus pictus. The sequence continues at coordinate 357,987,815 of CM050166.1, read as the reverse complement.
GATAACAACAGCAGCCAGAGATGCACCGCACCACAGACCTAGGCTATATCCCACACACTGAGTTCCCTTATTTGAAACAGATACAATGCCCAAACTGATTGGTGCAACTTTGGATTCCCCTCGCAGAGATGATGTCCTCCACCTGGCTCACAAAAAATGGCAAGAGGGTCTACAGGAGAGGCAGGCAGTCGAGCTAAGCTACCAGACAGTCATCTCTATCATACCCTTAGGCAACGAGAGTATCCGCCTTTTTGCTGCAACGAGAAACAATTTCCAGGCAAATAAGCACATTAAAATCAGTCCTATCACCACCACTATGGGTTTTAAGAAATTTGCAAGCATATTGTTAGACTAAACACCAATAGATCCCATCCAGGAGTAGGGGTTCCATCCTTCTTTAGATATATCTCTAGCTTGTTGTTGCAACTGTTTTACTTTGCTCATGTGTGCCTCTATGGGGTCATGAGAGTCCTCAACCCAGGTACAGCATTCTGAGCCTATGATAGCACAAGTTCCCCCTTCTATAGCTAGCAGATAATCGATAGCCATTCTGTTCTGTAAAGCAACTTTTCTGACTTGGGCTAACTCTTCATTGAGGGCATGGATAGAACTTGTAGTTTCATTAATAATGCCATTCATAATACTAGCATATTTATTTATCTTATTTGGTAAATCGACTCCCCAACCTGTCCAAGAGGGGAATCACATCCAGGCTTTATCTGCAGATGAGAATAGTTCTCGTTTATGCCTAGTTCCCCCTTGGTATATTTCAAACAATTAGATTTTTAAGCATGGTCTAATGGCTGGTACAACTCTTCCTATGGTACAGTTACCCCATGCTCCCACGGGAAGCCATGAGTAGGCCTTATTGCCACAAATGTAATAGAGTCCTTGTCTCGAGACCCTGGGAATTATCTTACCATGATTTCCCAGCCACTTTTGAAACCATGCCATATTGTGTTGCACATGACTTTGACAGCTCCACTCATCTGCGTCTGTTCATCCAGGGCAAGAACACCTGGAGGCACACAAAGCTGGGCAAAAACATAACCTGTTACAACCCACATCTACCATATCACATGGTGAATCATTAGGTTCCATGTTAAATGTTAAGGTAGCATTTCTACAATCTGTTTCCGCCACATGTACCTTGGGTAAACTGGCAAAGTGACCTTTTATTTTTTCTATGTGATTCCCGTACATGGGCCCCAGACCATTGTAGGTGGAGAAATCATACCAGCAATTTCTAAATATGCCCCTTGATCTAAGAGTACATTATGAGTAGAGTGATCTACATCTATTTTAACCTCATAACTATAATTTGTTAAATTTAAGTCATTCATTGATATTGGTACACCAATTAAAGGGATTCCTTTATGAGTGGCAGGAATATGGGAACATATCCAGCAGTCGATAGAATTCAGCTGCTTGGCAGTTTGTTGATGTAGGAGCCAAATGGAATTTGTCTGCTTCCCGCCGTCCCCCTGTGCATGAAGGTATAAAACACAGAAAAATAGGTAGAGCAGTACATGCATTTCTGACAGTTTGTTTATCATTTTTGTCCTCAGTGGCCTCCCCCTTCGAACACAGTTTTTTTTTATCACTGGAAATCTACTAGCTTACAGTGGGAAGCGTGTATCCAGTTTGGTTTCCATTCCACCTTGACTGATGTGGGTGTGGTCAGTAATACCTGGTATGGGCCATCAAATCGGGGCTCTAAATGTCTCCTCACGTATCTCCTTATCACCACCCAGTCTCCATGGCGCAGGTGGGGAGTTACGGTTATTTCTTCTGGATCTGGTAGTGAATTTAGTCCGTTGCATTTGTAGTTGAACAACATAATCAGTTAAAGAAGTATACTGTCCATGTAATTCTTGTGGAAAGAAAAGGCCTGTCAGTGGTGGTCTGCCAAACAAAATCTCAAATGGCGAAAGGCCATGTTTTCCCTTTGGGGTGTGCCTCACTGCAAAAAGGGCTAATGGTAAGGCTTGTACCCAGGCAAGGTCCGTCTGCTCACAGATCTTAGCTATTTTATTTTTAAAAAGGCATTTTTTTCTCTCTACTTTCCCAGATGATTGTGGATGGTAAGGAGTATGTAGATGCTGGTTAATCTGCAACCCTTTCATTATTTATGCAACAGATAATGCATTTCTTACACCACTCAGTTGCAAATTGTGAGAAACCTGCCGCAAACCAAAATTTGTTGACACTCGCAATCATTCCCCCTTTGGAAATATGGGAAGGGAGATGAGATAAACTGGCTAGAGCAGGATATAGAACTGGGGGTGCACACAATCGACCATCCCCATGTTTACAACCATCATACTCCAACTTGCAACCAGCATTTTTCCACTTGCTCTTGAGTCTGGGAACCTGTTTGGTTTTGGAGAGTCTTTAAGACTTCCATTGTCAAATTCTCCACAGTTTTAGAGAACCATAAGAGCTGCCTTCTTGGCTGCTTCATCTGCCCTGTTGTTACCCATAGTGATAGGATCTATTTCTCACTGATGTGCCTGGCATTTCATAACAGCTACAGCTCTGGGTAGCTTCAACTTTTGTAGCAAATTCTGTATGAGGTCTGCATGTTTTATCACCTTTCCACTAGAGGTCAGAAAACCAAAATCATGGAGGATTCCATAGGCATATCAGAAGTAAGTGTATATGTTTTTTTTTTTTTTTTTTTTTTAAATAATTAATTTTTTATTTAGGACGAGTCAATTTTTTACAACAATATAATATAACAAAGAATAGAAAAGTCAATCATGCAAATAGCAAAACATAAGCACAAAAAAAGTGAAGAACAGATCTGAGATATGCAAAAAATCTAAGCATTCTATCCTTCTCAGTCTATTAAATCTTCATAATCTAATAAATGTCCAGAGCTTTTAATAGAATGGTGTGGATGAAGCATAGAAAAATAAACATGAGACACCGGCTCTCAGCTCCCCAACCATATTGATTTGGACCAACTGAGATCCGGAATCCATATGACCCTCTATTCAATGATGTAACAAGACGTCCTAACATTTTTTCTCTTTTCGATTATCAACCTGCATTCTTAAGTATGCTTGCTTTTAACTATTTTACAAAATATTTAGTTATCATTAAACCTCCTCAGCTTATGTTTACTTGTGTTACTAAACATAAAATAATCAGTACCTGCGAGCTCCTTCATCATCACTCCAAAAGCCTCCATCCAGATGCGAACTAGCCATCCTCTCCAGCCGCCACCATCCTCCAACTTCCCAAACTCTTCTATCCAATCTCTATCTAGATCTGTATACTATATTTGGACACCAACCAAGGAGTCCACGTGTTAGTGAACCTGGGCATTGTATTCTGCAATGAATTAGCTATTCTCTCATTTATCATTATATAATTTATCTTTTTTACAACTTCTTTGATTGACAGTACAGAAGTTTTCCAATTTTTGGCAATGCAATTTTTAGTAGCTAAGGTCCAAAATTGCCAGAGTTCATGCTGTTCCCTAGATAAATCAGAATGTTTCATTCCCAAAAGACATGTTTCAATTTCGGGTCTCAAACTACTGTTTGTAATTTGTGTAAATAAGTCTATGAGTTCTCCCCATAGCTTCTGCGCAACGGGACAAGTCCACCAGATATGCAGGAAACTCCCCTCTGTTCTGCATCCCCTAAAACATTCTCCATTTATATCTTTATTAAATTTTGCCATCCTTTGGGGAGTGTAATAGGTTCTGTGCAATACCTTAATAGAGGTCTCAAGTAAGCTATATGTATATGATCCCCTTGTCAGATTAGTGCAGATTCTTTTCCAAGCCGTGGCATCTAACTCCTTTCCTAGGTCCTGCTCCCACTTCACCATAAATTTAGTTTTTTGGGTGTTCTGAAACTCTATTAAGTGTGAGTATATGTATCCTAGGGTACCTGTCATCGAGGGTATCCTTTCGCAGATAGAGGACCATACTGTATGTGTAGGATTCCCATAAGCATGTATTAACGAGGAGATCCAGTGTCTAAACTTCCGATAGTTCCACAGCTCCCTCTCCGGAATTTGGAACCGGGGTATGATAGAAGTATGTGGTAACAGAGCCTCCGTGGAGAACCATTCCCCTATTCTCTTTAAAGGGCTAGTCAACCACCATGTTTTAGAATTTGAGCTAATAGTGGCCTCAAACTCGAGGAAGGACGTTAAGGACATCAGTGGTGACAGGGTTGGAATCAAGTTGCTCGATTTTTTAAGCCTATCCCAGGCCTTAAGGGTCGTAGAAATTATTGGATTAGTATGTCTGTATCTCATGTCTATCTTTTCTATCCCCCAGATCACTGTATCCCATGAGTGGGGTTTCATCTGCCAATTTTCAATAAAAGTCCACAGCGGCTGTAGTTTACTAGAGTGTGTTACCGGGATGCACGCCAGCCGTGCTGCTTGTAAATAAAGCCTCAGATTGGGACAAGAAAGACCCCCTTTTTGCCTATTCCTGTACATTGTTTTCCTCGCTATACGTGGTGGTTTATTACGCCAGATAAATCTAAACATTGTATTCTGGAATTGATCAATATCCTTCACACATAGGTTAATTGGTAGAGTTCGGAAGAGATAGAGAATTTTTGGGAGCACTGTCATTTTTATTGATGTTATGCGTCCCGTCCATGATATTTGATATTTAGACCAGGTCCTCAAGTCCTCAGTCAGCCGCCTAAGTAATGGTGGGAAATTAGCTTTATAGAGACCCGCCAAGTTTTTGGTAAGCTTAACTCCCAAGTACTTGATGGAATTTTTAGGCCATTGAAAATTGAATGCCGCCTTCAAAGTTTCTATTATAGGTCCTGGAACCCCTACCCCCAAGTTTTTTCCTCATTAATTTGCAGCCCTGACATGGCCCCGAACTCCCTTAAAGTAGACAACAATTTAGGAATAGAGTTTACAGGGTCCGTTAGAGTGCATAAAAGATCATCTGCGAATAGAGAGCATTTCAGGTGGTGGTGACCTATCTGCAGACCCCTAATCTCCCCTTCTCCTCTTATCTTTTGAGCCAGAGGCTCAATAGCCAGAGCAAAAAGCAGTGGAGACAGGGGACACCCTTGCCTGGTACCCCGCTGGATGTTTACCAAAGCCTCTCCTGTCCCGGGCATTCTTAAATGAGCTTCAGGGTTTTTATATAGTGTCTTGATTAGGCGTATAAAGTTTCCTTTAATACCGAATTTATCTAACACTGCATAAAGGTAAGGCCACTCTACTGTGTCAAATGCCTTTTCCATATCCAGTGCCAACACACAAAGAGGTGTTTTTCTTTGGGAGGCCAGGTGTATAACATTCATGGTCCTACGGATATTGTCTACCGTTTGCCTATGTTGTATTAGAGTTGGGAGAAACCTTGCCATCCTATTTGCCATAATTTTAGTCAATAATTTAATATCCCCATTCATGAGGGAAATGGGACGATAATTTTTCGGCTCCAGGGGATCCCTCCCTTCTTTAGGGAAGATTACTAAGTTCGCCGTGCTGAGTTCCGGGGGCATAGATTCCCCCCTAAGTACAGCATTAAACAGACAGCTAAGATAAGGGGCTAAAATGTTCCTACATACTTTATAATAAGAGTTAGTAAAGCCATCCGGCCCTGGGGCTTTCCCTGATTTGAGACTTTTAATGGTTTCTAGTATCTCCTCTACCCCCACGTCCGCATTCAAATCCTCTATATGCTGCTCTGAAGCTTTAGGAAGATCACAGGAGTCCAGATAAGATCTAAGAGCTTCCGGGCTCGGATTTATTTTTGTCGAATAGATCGAATTATAAAAATCCCTAAATGTGTGCTTAATTTCGCTCTGACTCACTGTTATCTTCCCAGCCCTGGTTCTAATCCTAAGAATTCTGGACAATGCTGCTCTACACCGAAGCTTCCGTGCCAGAAAGGAATCAGGTTTATTAGCTTTGGAATAAAACAGCTGATTCGTCCGTCTCAGGGCACTCTCTGTCTTGTGCGAAAGCAAGGCGTCAAGTTCTAATCTAGTGTCATCTATTCTATGGCGAAGACTATTGGAGGGGAGCGTTTGATTCTGTAATTCTAAATCTCGTAACTTAGCAGTAAGTTCCTGTTCCTGACGTATACTATTTTTTTTTATGATAGATGCCATCTTGATACACATCCCCCTGATATAGGCCTTGTGGGCCATCCACACCCATCCTATATTAGATCCCGGGGTATTATTTAGCTCAAAATATTGTTGCAAATCTTTCTGTATCTGGCCCAGTAGCGCCGTATCCGTTAACATACGTTCATTAATTTTCCGGGAATATGGAGTCCTTGAGTCTCCTCCAAGATCCATATCCAAGGAAACTGCCGAGTGGTCTGACCACGGGCATACCAAAATTTCCGAGCCCCTGGTTTGGTCAAAAAACTTAGAGGTCACCAAAATCGTGTCTATCCGTGAGTAGGTCCCATGCGTATGTGAATAGTACGTGTATTCGCGACTATTAGGATGATGTCCTCTCCAGGCATCTACTAAGCCCATTCTGTCTAACACCCCTTTAATCTGTTGTAGTTTCCGCGAGTATCTATTAGTGGCCTGGGAGCTCGAACAATCTAGTCCATGCTCTAACACAAGATTGAAGTCCCCCCCTATCACCACCAGACCATCTGACCAGGGTTCTACTTTTTTCAGCATGTGTAGTAAGCTTTTATGGGGTGCCACCGTGTCCGCGTAAAAGGATACCAGCGTAAGTTTAACTTCCTGAATTGTGCCCCGCAAAATGACATAATGCCCATCCTTGTCTATCAATTTGGAGTCTATCTGAAAGGGGAAGTGACGGTGAATAAGAATGGTGGCTCCCGCTTTTTTGGACCTTTGGGTTGAAGAGTGAAAAGTGGGATATTCCTTGTTTAAATACGAGGGAATATGATTCTTTGCAAAATGCGTTTCTTGCATAAAAATTATAGATGGTTTCTTAGTTTGATAATACAGGAAAGCCTTCCTTCTTTTAAACTGGGAATTAAAGCCCTTGACATTGTGCGTTAAAAAACTATACTTCTCCTTCAAAACTCTAGCCATTTTTTTCCTGCTTCCCGAGATAGTTTGGTCTAAACCTCTTACCTTGATTTAGTGGTAGCCAGACTGGATGGGGCGACCAGAGAGGCGCTTGAGCCAAAACAGAAGGCTCCTTGAAGCGGTTGGAGTGATGAGAGTCGAGCACGCAATTCTGGAAATGAAAGAAATAGCAAGAAAACAAGTTAACAGTTGAACAGTTCGCAATAAGATCAATATCTTTGCAGTTATCGAGGAGTACTATCATACAAATTATCTTTAATACACATAACTTCCTACGCCAGTCGTAAATCCTGGCTTCTAGGGGAAAGAGTAATGGACCTGCCATTCTCAAATATAGCCCCGTTAGGAAGGGGTAATAGAATTCTTTGAGGTACAAAAAATTCCAACTAAGGAGAGGAGAGGGGGGATACCCTCGACAATACAAATTGTTTAACTAACATTAGAACTAGCAGCCTAGTAACTAGCTGAAAAAGAATAATCACAACTGTAAAAATAAAACAACATTATTGAAGAATAACCGGTTCTCCAGACACCGAAATCCAGATAAATAAGTCCCATGCATCAGTAAGAAAAACTTGGGGCTCAGCTGATTTTCTTGTTATTTTTTTGTCTTTGTCTGTTAATTTTGCCCTGTATTTCCAGAGTCTGTGTAATTATTGATCATTGAGTTCCTTCCAACTCTGTGCAGCTCCTCAATTCCTCTCCCCGAGTCTTGGAATGTCTTTCTGGAGGGATAGTCAAGGCCTCTATCATGTCAGCCTCTCCAAGTCTGTTTTTACTCCTGAGCGGGACCGGGGTCCACTGTCTCTTAGGGAGAGGATTCAGGGTCACACGCTGACTTTCAGGGTCTCTATGGCCACCATCCGATGTTAAATGCAGCATTTGTAGCAACGACTGGCAGTCTTCCAAATTGTGGACCGTGTGGGTTTTTCCCTTATATTGAAAAATCAGGGCAAAAGGGAAGCCCCATCGGTATTGGATACCATGCTGGATGAGTACTCCCAATGCCGGTTTCATTTCTCTTCTCCTGGTCAACGTGATAGGAGAAAGGTCTGCAAACACCATGAGCTGAGCATCATCTGGCCCTCTAAGATCCAAGATCTTTCGGGTAGCAGCTAGAATTAAGTCCCTTGACTGTTGTCGGGAGAATCGGACAATCACATCTTTAGGGGTATCCATATTACGAGAAGCTCCTAGCGCCCTATGCGCTCTTTCTATATCAATGTCCGCTTCTGCCCCTTCTGGTAAGATCACAATAAGCAAGTCCATAACATATCTTTTCAGATTCATTATCGCTTTAGGAATCCCCCTTATTCGTATGTTATGTCTTCTAGACCGATTCTCTAGATCTTCATACTTGTCCTCTAGAGCCGCTATGCGTGACGCGTGGTGATGCATCTCCCTCCTGTCTCTATCCTGTGCTTCCACCAGTTGGTCAACTGTTTCTTCTAGTTGGTGGGTTCTTTGACCTAGGTCCTGGATGTCTTTCCTGATTGCATCCACCATTTTAGTCGTGTAAGCTTGAAACAGTTTTTCAATTTGTGCCATCGCACTCTTGGATAGATTTATATCAGCCTGGGCTGCGTTTCGCGTGTCCTCCCCCTTCGATTCCTCAGAGGGGTCAGATCTCACCTCGCCAGGAGTTTCAGGGGGTTTGCAGTAATCCGTAATTCTCTTAAGTGGAAGGGATTTTTTGCTCTTTCCCATCTTGGGCTGCAGTGGACCCGCCACAGAATATGAAGTGCTGAAGTTGCCGCTTAGGTGTATGCCCCTTTCAGGGAAATGTTTTTGTTGGAATGGGATTCCGGCTTGTGATTTAACAAGTTGTGGCGTGCTGTGCTGCTATGCCATGTTCTGTCAAGGTCTCCCCCCGTGGATCATATTAGACCTGCATTACTCTCTGTCCACATGTAAACAATGTTCAACAAGCAAGTAAAGTAGTTGAGTTGATCTTAGCAGTCAGAGATCTTGTTGGTTTGCAAGTGAAGCCTGAAAGTTGCAGCCCTGAGAAGTAGTGCCAAACTGCCTTGCCAATTATCACACTTGTCATTTGTGTCAGTCTTTGCTTCCTGGGTATTACTTATACACTGCCACTTGTAGGTTTAGAGCAGTCAGTAGTACTGGCAGAAGTAGTTTAAATGTAAATGTGGCATATGTAGATATCTCTGAGCCTGCAAATCAGCTGTTTACTCACAGTTTTAGGGTCAGGTTGTAGTTGCTCATTAATCACCACAGAGTCCCAGATGTAGTGGTAAGAAGGCCTTAGCTTCTCCTTTTGGCCAGCAGCCTAAGATGGCCGCCTCCCGTTTTCGCAGGCTTTTTTTTGTGTGGGCTTGCCGCCCTGTGGGCTCCAATTCTGGGTACAGACCCCCCAGCACCCCTCCGGCCGGAACCAGCCGTCACCGGACCCTGTTAGGGGGGCACTACCAGGCTTTTTGGGTATCTGCAGCTCCCTGGCTGCAAACCGCAGCTCTCTCCGTGTGGAGAATCAAAATGGCCGCCACCCGGTCTCCCTGGGTCAATGCCCGGCCACCAGCTAGTAAGGGCCCCCTGGTCAGACCTCACCACACTTCTCAGGAGCTCCGATGCTCCGATCCTCTCCCCAGCAGTCTCCTCAAGTGCCTCACAGCATGGGGGGGCGGCTCACTGCAATGGGGACGCTTCTCCCCGTCTGTCTCCGCCGTGGAGCCGCTGTGCCTCACTGTATGGACCCGAAATTGGGTTCCAGGGGATCCGGGTCGTCCCCTCTGCCTCCCCAGTCACTTTGGGGCAAATTATGGGACTGTCAGGGCGTTTATAAGCCCAATTGCAACTTTTAGTGCTGGAGCTCCAGACAAACGCGTCTAGCTCCTTGCAGGTACAAGCTCCGCCCCCAGTAAGTGTATATGTTTACTGTCTTCCCTTCTTCCAATTCACATGCTTTGGTCGGGGCAAGCAACTCAGCACTTTGTGCTGAGTGCATACCAGGATCAAGGGGCTCAGAGTTCAGAATGGAGGTGTCATCCACCACAGCAAAACCAGAGGCAAACCCTCCCTCTGATTTCTGGAGTCTAGACCCATCTACATATAGTGTCATTTCACCATTTGGAATGGGCTCCAGCTCCTGCTCACAATCATGTCCTGGGTTTTGCTCCCAGTCCTCCTCATGAAATGGCAAAAGGGTTGCTGGATTTAAAACATTGTACCTGAGAATGGTTATATTAGACGGCACCAGCAAGTACATTTCATATTTCGTTAGCCTGGCCGCAGAGAGGTTCCTGTATAGGACTGCTTGTACAGCATGAGAAACCATAAGAAACAACTGATTCCCAAGGACAATGTCAGTTGTTTTTTCAACTAACATTGCTGCTGCAGCTACTGATTTTACACATGCAGCTCCTGCTGAGATCACAGGATCCAGTTTGGTACTAAAGTACCCCACTGACTTCTGTTTCCCCTCATACTTCTGGGTGAGTACTCCTGAAGCCTGTCCTTCCTGTTCATGACAGGTAGAATGGCTTGGTGTAGTTTGGGAGCACCAGTGATGGGGCGCTAAGTATAGCAACCTTTAACTGGTCCAGAGCCTGTTTTTCCACCTCAGACAGCTCTAAGCGTCCAGTCTGCGTGGTCAGGAGCAGCAAATTGAGACATGTTTGGTATCCATTGTCTACAGTACCCGACCAATCCCAGGAAGGCTCTGATCTGTTTGGCATTCTGTGGCTATGGTGCCTTCTGTATCACAGAGATCCACACTGATGTGTTTCAAGCCCTGTGATATGCAGTGGCCTAGGAAAATGACTTTTTCCTGTCAGAACTGTAGCTTACTGGGGGAAACCTTGCATCTCTCTGTGCTCAAGTGGGGAAGTAGTGAAACAGTCACACTGGTGCACAGCTCTCTTGAGGTGGCTGCCAGCAGGATATCATCAACATACTGCACGACAGTCACCTCAATGAATGCATGCCACCTGTCTAGGATTTGCTTCATGATTTGACGAAATTCAGATGGTGAAGAGACCATTCCCTGAGGAAACCTTGTCCAAGCAAACTTCTGTCCCTCAATAGTGAAGGAAATATGTACTGAGAGTCAGGATGTGCAGGGGCACAAAATAAAGCATCTACCAAATCTATCACACTGATCCAGGAGGCATTCAAAGGAATGTCATTTAGCTACATATTAATTAAGGATGAAAAAAGACTTTCAGTCCATCAAGTTCAACCTTTGAAGATCTCCTCTGATCTGCAATATGTGGATTAGTTATTAATTAATTAGTTGTTCATTAATTGTTAATTAATTATTAATCAACATTTTATTTATTTATTTATTTTTTAATTAAGTGAAACTTAGCCAATCGTCTCAAAGGAAAAAAAAAAAATTCCTTCCTGACCCCAGATACTGGCGATCAGATTTCTCCCTGGATCAATACTCTCTCTCTAATTATCCAGGATAACCCCGAATTCCCTTTTGAATTAGAAATAAATCTAGTCCCCTTTTAAAGTTATCTATTGAACCCGCTGTCACCACCTCCTTTGGTAGAGAATTCCACAGATTAACCACTCTTGTGAATAACCCTTTTATTTCTTTATGGTGGAATCTTTTTACTTCTTACCTCAAGGGATGTACTCTTGTCAGTTGAAAACTTCTTGGCACAAAAAGCTCCCTTGACAAATCTTTATACTGACCCTGGATGTATTTATATAAGGTAATCATATCTACTCGTAGACTCCTTTTTTCTAGAGAAAATAACCTAATTTGGTTAGTCTTTCTTCATAACTTAGCCCCTCCATTCCCCTTATTAGTTTTGTTGCCCTCCTCTGTACCTTTTCCAGCTCTAAAATGTCCTTTTTATGAAGTGGTGCCCAAAATTATACTCCTAGAATAGTGTGGGGATTTGGAACAAGTGGTGAATCCTCTTGAATGATTTTATTTAATGCCCGCAAATCATGGACCAGGCGGAACTGTCTCGGCCTCCCAGGCTTAGCCACAGGATACAATGGTGTATTTACAAGTGATTTTGTGGGAATCAGGAAATCCCTGATTCAAACATTTTTTGATTTGGTCTCTTACACCCTTTAATTGTTTCATGCTAAGGGGATACTGAGGAATTCTGGGCAATTTAGCTCCAGGTCTAGCTTAATGACCACTGGGTTTGCTTGTTTTATCAGACCCACTCGGCCACCTTTTATAGGCCAAAAATCTTGGGGGACATCCCTCAGGTCAGGAGGAATATCCTGCTCTGGAAGGATGTGCACTGTGTTGTGGTCTTCTGATCCCACTAATGTAGTGACAACCGGTCTTCCGCTGTATATTGGATGTTCGTCTTTAGTTTCATCAGTGCATCTCTTCCCAGCAAATTGCAGGGAACAGTGTCACTGAGGACAAAGGAGAGGGAGGTCTCCACTGGACCTATAGTTACATGAGTTTCTACACTCTCTCTGAGCATGATAGTTTTACCTGCTAGTCCTATAGCATAAATTGGTCCAGAAATTTTCAAGTTAGGGGCCTCTGATATTTCGAGAACACTGTGGGCTGCTCCAGTGTCCACCAGGCATACCACAGAATGGTATGGCATGTCAGAGAGGGTCAGGCGAACAATGACATCACCCCCTCTGCTCTCAGAGATGACTGGTATCACTGGAAACCCTGCCCTTCAATTGCTCTCCTGTCTTCCCCACTTTGGGACTGTGCAGTCCCTTGCAAAATGACCCAGTTTGTCACAGTTATAGCATTTAACTTTTCTGGGTTCGCCTCTATATGTCCCTCTCAACTGCTTCCATTGAGGTTTCCCATGGGCATTGACTAGCATTACCCTCTGAGCTCTCTTTTCCTGCACTTCCTCAATGTTTCTTTGGATTGAGCTCGCTAGGCTCATTAGTGCTGGGACTGACTTGTCTCTCCAATCCAAATGGGGCAGAAACCAGTTTGTCATGGAGTTCTTTATTTAGCCCAGACACCAATGTGGCAGCGAGCATCTTACCCATACCTTGGTCTTCAAGTCTTCTAAATCTTTCAAAGTAGTCTTCCACTGGTTCTTTAGCCTTTTGTTGGATATTTGTCACCCGGACCCAAGACAGTGAGGCGAATTCCTCTGTAATCTTAATCATGAGTTGGTTGACATATTCCAATGCCCTATGTGGGGTATTCTCTATCTCTTATGGATTAAGTGGCAAGGTAAGTTTAGTACAGATGGCAGCTGTGTCTATTTGACCAGCCACAACTTGTATTATCTGCAGCAGATCCCTCCACTTGGGGTTGTAGCTGACCGTGATACCATACAGCTCATTTACAAACCCATATAGATTGCTCCGCCTCTTAGGGACTGATGAGAGAAATCCCTTAATTTCCCCAGGTGTCTATAGGACATGCTGGGCAATGTGCCTGTCTGCCTGACCATTTATGCCTGGAATAAACTATTCTCTGACTGGGAAAGCTGAGGCTTGAGGTAAAAGTTCCTAAGCCATTTTGCAAACCTCCTCAGAGTTTATTTTGGGAGTGATTAGGAGTTCTCCTTCCACTTCACAAAATACTTTTCATCCACTCGGGGAACCTAGATCTTGCCACACGGGAGAGGGGGCACAAATGATGGGGCAGGGGCTCTAACTTGGGGTTCAACATATATGGGAGGATATAGAGGGAGTGGAAGATTCAATTCTCCAGTGGGGTATGTCATGGTTGGGCTAACAGAAGTTTTTGTTGGCCCCTAGGTCTCTCAGGGTTTCTGTATTCTCTACGGCATGCTCCACTATAGAGATTGCAAGCTGCTCTATCTGTTATGCCCTCTTACCTCTGCTGGTCTGTTCTCACTGATATTGTCTTAGTCTCTACAGTAAAAATACCTTGGGCCTTTTGCTGTCTCTGATAGGATTCTACAGCCCATCTACTCCAAGCTGCTTTTTCATTTGGTTCTACTAATTTTTGTTTGAAATTTTTGTATAGGTTCTCCCAGCGGGCTAATTTAAAAGTGCCCCCTTTGGGAATCCCAAAATCTATTCCCTTAGTCAACTTGCTCCATTTAGGCAGATGCCAGCTGACCCACCCGCCATACATCTTATTCATTCTCTCCTGTGGGGTAGGAGGACTCTTTGGACATTCTTTTCTTGAGGGTGACACTGTATCACCCTTGCTAAGATCATTTCCCATAACCCGACTATGATTGAGCGGACTCTTACCCTTCCCTCACTCGATTCTTAGCTACACTGTGGCTGTCAGGGAAATTCCCACACTATAAATCCCTGCTTTTGATCTCTCCAATTTTTCCAGCAGAACTAAATGATAAACAGCAGGCAGACTATCCCAAAAAAGTATCTGGCCTCTTAAAGGCATCTAAGTCCATATCCTCTTCTCCCTCTGTATTCGAGACACTGCTCTCTCGTGGTTCTCATCATACCTACAAAATTGATCATTCAGTATCTCCTTCTCTGTAACCTCTTCTTCTCCTCACCCCCTGTCTGTTGGTGTAACTCATCATGTCTAAAACTGAACTCCTAATCTTCCCTCCCTCTCCCACAGCATCAGTTCCTCACATCTCTCTCACTGTCAACAAAGACATCATTACCCCCTCCTTCCAAGCCCGTTGTCTTGGAGTTCTACTGAACCCCGCTCTGTCTTTCATCCCTCACATACAATCACTAACTAAATCTTGTCTTCTCCATCTAAAAAACATCTGCAGAATTCGTCACTATCTTACACAAGACACAACTAAAATCCTTATACACTCTCTCATCATCTCTCGACTAGACTACTGCAAATCGATTGTTGTTGGCCTACCCCCCACCCGACTATCTCCACTTCAATCCATTATGAATGCCTCTGCTAGACTCATCTTCCATACACAACGTTCAGTGTCGGCATCACCTCTCTGTCAATCACTTCACTGGCTAACCTTAGCCTCAGGAATAACATTTAAAATCATGACCCTAACTTACAAAGCCCTCAACAATAATGCTCCCCCTTACATCTCTGCTCTCATCTCCAAATACTCCCCCATCCGCCCTCTTCGTTCTGCTAATGACCTTCTTCTTTCAACAACTCTTGTCACCTCCTCTCACTCCCACCTCCAGGACTTTTCTCATGCTGCCCCTAGTCTCTGGAACTCCTTGCCTCGTTCCACCAGATTATCCTCTTGCCTCAAAACATTTAAAACCTCGCTTAAAAAGCATCTCTTTAAAGAAGCGTATCACCTTCCACCCTAACATGCTTATCACCTCTCTCACCCTCTTTTACCACTCACTATACCTTAGATTGTAAGTCTGCGAGTTTCTATCCTAAGTACTTTGGAAATTCACCATGGACATTGGATTCCTAGCACAAAGACACAGTGCTCATTGCTTTGCTATATGTCAATTTGTATTTATCTTTGTCTGAACTTAATTTATGTACACTTCTACGGAATATGTTGGCGCGTTATAAAAAAACAATAATAATAATTATCAACCCACACTTAACCTTCTATGATTTTTGTCCCTTTGCTGTGCAGACTATGGTTAGTTACAATTTACTTGACAAACTCAGAGAGATAGAAAACATTTGTGTCTGAGGACGATGGGGTCCTCTTACTTAGCACATCACTACCCCCACTATCTTTCTCCGCAGAGGTGCGTCTTGAGGCAGTACAATCATACACCGTAAAGGACGACTTGCATACTGATACAGTGGATTTTATGCACCAGTATCCTCACTCACTCACACATTCATAACAAAAGATGTTAAAACATAAAACAGTTCTTTCGGGTTCTTGGAAGGTTGTACTTGCGACAGGGGACAGAGGCTTTAGGAATCAGAGGAAGGGAGAGCAATTGAGATACAAAGGTTCTCACCTATTAGAGGCGCCAATTGGTCTCCTGTCCTCAGTTTCCAGACCTGATTCCGTCCGCTGATCGCTTTCACGCTTTTTTTGAAGAGGTCCCAGTGACGTGATTTAACCAATCCGAGTCTTCTGCACGCTCTGCAATTGGGTGACTGAGACAGCAATTGACAGTAAACTTTTGTATGCAACAGATGAACAAGCAGAAAAAACATTTTGTTTGATATTAAGCACAGGACAAGACATGGGCAGTTAATATTTTCTTTAACACTTCCAAGTGCAAAAAGTAAGGTATCTTGGTCTCAGATCATTAAACAGATTGACAAAATAGTTTATTTGGAGAAATTTATAACAAAATTGAGCCCCCTCCATTTTTCTGTTTTCTTCTCTATTGGTTATCATACATGGTTCAATTTTGTTAAATTATCAAAGTATCTTGGCCATTTTTCTTCTTTAAAAACTAAAATGAGACTTCTTATATTATGTTTAATTAATACATTTGAATTTACAGAAGAGTGTATTGTACACTTATCTATGCTTTAACATTTTCTCTTTACAAATCTTTTTTATGTGATTGTATACTATAGCACTCATCTTGTTCAATAAAAGATGAATAATTAAAACAAAAATTAACTTACACTGGTTTTAATTTTTTACTTGTCAATCAGTCTTCTGATACACCCACCAAAGGCTCTCTGAATCTCTTGCTAATGACAGATTTTAGTCACTAATTGATGTATACCCCTGGTGCTCTGAATTCATTGTCTTTTGGTTTACATCATATGGGAAACATTTATTTGAAAAGGAATCTCCTGTTAATGATGCTGAGGCAAAAATAATTAAAGACTAATGAAACAAAATGTACAGCTGTGCCACAAGACTCAAATAACACCATAATATTTATAATTTATGGTAAAAAAAATGTGTTGCTTTCATTGTGACATGGTTTGTAGTTTAGTTTGTGATCTTGTACAGATATTGGCCCATGCATATAAGCCAATAATTCTAACAAGTGTTGAAGTTGCCTCATTCATCCATTCTATTGACAGTATTAAATTCCACTTACATTCTTCTTTTGAATAACTTTTTGCAGTTACCTGACATCCTATTTATAGTCCATTTTAGTTTGTGTTTGTGTTATACAAGATATATTCTGTTCTCAAGTATTGTTTTTGTTTACTTGACCTTTTGATTGCTATCCTGCCTTCGTGAATATTCTCTCTCATCAGCTTTCCCCTTCTTCCAATCCTTTCCCATCCTTTCCACAAAATCGATATTATTAGTTGATAGAAAATGTGGAATCACAACAAGGGAACTTTCCAGATCCCACTCCCAGACATCTGGATTCTGTTGGCGGAGATAAAACAAGCCTTGGTTGCCCAAGAGGGCTGGACTATACTGGGGGATTTTTATTTTTGGGCATTTTTAAATATCTGTGTAAGAAGAATAAAGTAGGGTCTGTACACTGACCAAAGGTGTGGGTTATGTCTTGTATTCTGTGTTATCCTAACTAAAGGGATTATGTTCCAGATATTCTGATTCTCCATGACTGAGAATGACCTGAATTTGCATGCTAGGAGCTGAGATAAACACACAATCTCACAATCCAGGGGTGTCCTGTAAGTGAAAAGCAGGAGATTGTGGGGTGTACCTGACTCCTCTCCCTGGGTTGTGACAAATTAGTGGCAACGGTGGGATAATTTGTCACAACCCAAGGCCCAATAAAACCAATAAACAATGATAAGAAATAAATGCACAAATTAAATAAACATCAAGGTTTAAAATAACATTGAATGTCCATTTTGATAGCCTTTTGATGTTAGCAATCAATTGTGCTAGTATCCCAAGAACAGAGTTCATGACTTCAGGGTCTGTGACAGTTCAGCTTTGGGCTATAACGGGCACTTACTTGTGGGGTTCAGGGAAGTCCCACCCTGGCCCCAAAAATCATAACAATGGTCTTCTAGATAGAACTTTAATTAAAAGAAAATACATTTTGATACCTCTGCAAGATCCTGGAGAGACCCATGATACATTTATAGAAGTTATGTGTGTGAGAGGGGCGTTTACATTTCTAGAGAGCTATTATCTTTAGATTCTAATTTTGCAAGTTTTCAATTTTACATGGTGCTTTGGGGGAAAGCTCTATGGACACTGGATTCTAAGCTTAAAGACAGGGCCCTCCATCCTTTGCAATGTGTTAATATTGCTATTGTTTTTTTGCCTTGAACTTAACTCTTGTATAGCACTATGGAATATGTTGGCACATTACAAATAAACAATAACGTTAATCTTGTTGCAGTGAATTATGCTAGGTGTTTGCTTCTGGGTCAGTGAGAGGGATTGGGCTTTGTATTTTCAATTATATTTATAATGGCTCTGTTTTCCCTCTTTCCCTAATAGCCAAAACACACATTCATGAGCTCAGAGGAAGTGATCGATCAAACAGAAAATGGATTCCTACACTCATACACAGAGTCTTCAAAAATTCAGATTATATACCCATGGCTCACAAAGCTGCTAACATTGTTAGTTTGGTACATACCGGAGAAAAAAAGTTTATTTTTTATTGAACTGTGATGGTCCTTTAAAATATCTAAAATGTACAGTACATAATTCATAGTTCATCTTTATATCATCAAACTACCCACAAATGACAGATACATTTTTAATCTGAAAATGTAATACTTCGAAAATTTGTGCACGACCAGAAAATATTTTAGTCTTTATTGGATCAACCTACATCTGATTTCACTATTTTAAACTGTATGAAATTAATATTTAAAAAATCAAGGCAGTAAACCATACCTAGAAAAAATATGATTGCCACAATTGTGAGATTACACCCACATTTCCCTTTATTATGCAGAATTCCAGAAATACTAAAATAAGCTATGTATTTAACTAAATAATTTATATTGTGAATAACTTTAATTCGCCCATCATTGTCCTACTAAGGATGGAGTTAAACTGTTAAGTAGTAAATCTAATATTAATATAACAGTGGAGCTCAAAGTCATTTTAACAGTAACAGGGAACCTTTTGGGAACTTTAGCAAGTATCTATAGCTATTGGGATTCACTCCAGTTATTACCAATAATCTTTTCAGGCAGATGTACAGGTGGGGCTGTGACTGCTCAACACCACTGAAAACCTCTCCCTGAAAAAGCTATGTCCTTTCCATTTTAAATGGGATTATAGCTTCTCTGGAATTGGCCTTGTGAAGACCCAAATAGAGGCTTTAACTCTCCCCTAAACTTTCCTAAATATGGTTGCAGTCAATTATTATTCCTCTCCCACCTTTCCAGTTCCTGCTAATTCCACCACCAAAGACAAGACATTTGAACAATGGATTTTGTATCTTGATAACAACCTTGCTGATAGGATTATCTAGCAGTGTAAAGAAAATACAAACTGATTTAACTGGCTTAGAAGAGAACTTTATATGTGTTTAAATTTGTGATGTTAATACCAACTCACCCTGTAATGGGATTAACTCTCACACCTCTCCGGTTGGACAGTGAGGTACTGCAGAGAGCTCATTGAGTTAAAGGCAGAAAATGTAATCATGTTTGTGAGCTGAAGTTTTATTGCTCTGTTTTATTTTCTTTTGAATATAAAGTCAACAGTATCCTCTTGGGGCAGAATGTATTTCTGGGAATCCAAGAGAAGAAAAATAACTTTGTTATAAGGTCCTGCTGAGGAGGCTATATGCCTGACATCTATAGATCTTCCATGTGAAGACAAGGGGGTTAATCCCTGCTCAACTAGGTTCCAGTGTTCCAGTATTGCTATGTCCCAGTTCCTTTCCAGCATCATCAAGGCACCAAGGCAACTGGCCTCTGAGGCCCCCCCGCGGACCTCCCTTGGCCCCTAAAGACATTCTGTGGGTCCCCTGTGCCCCCCCATTGGCCTCCAGGCTCCATATGGCCCCAGTGGACCTCCAGTGGGTCCCCTGTAGCCCCTTATGGCCCACTGTGGCCCCCACTGACCCCAGGGGCCTCCTGTGCCTCCTGCAGTCTCTGTGGCCCCATGCCCCTTTATGGCTCTTGCGGACCTCCTGTGGCTTCCCTTACGACCCACTGTGGCTCGCAACAGGCCCCAGGGGCCCCCTTCTTAGCCTCCTGTGGCACCTCGCGGACCTCTCTGGCCTCCCTCAGTCTTATGTGTTCCCCATTAGCCTCCTGTGGCTCCTCCTAAACCTTTGCGGCCTCCCTCAGCCATCTGTGCCCCCCCCCAGACCCTTAGGTTCTTGCTGGTCCCTGTGTGGATCTCTGCAGCCCCCCCAGACCTCTGTAGCCCCCCTCTGTCCTCTGGCCTGTCGTTGCTCCTCCTCACCCCAGGAAGTGGAGTGCTGCATTGAACATATAAGAAAGTAATTTTATAGGTGTGTATATATATACACTGTGTGTGTATATATATATATATATATATATATATATATATATATATATATATATACATTTTGTATATATGTACTGCGTTGATGTTAGAGGGGTTCAGGAAGTGCAAAAATGTTTTTTTTCTTTTGCACCAGGGTCTCCTATTCACTAGCTCTGTCACTGGTGCTACATATCCCCACACAGATCTGGAACCAGAGCCTAACCTGTGGAAGTCAAAGAGTGTTGCTGGTCCAGCTAACTGGTTTCTATTGACAGGGGAACAAGCCAACTGATTCAGCTGTGTTCCAGCTATGTCAATCACCTGATTCAGTGGTCAACTACATCTGCTCCTGACGCTGACCGATTACCCCTGAAAGTTCTGTGTGCTGATACCTCTTACTTGATCATGGTGAGAGGATCCTTGTTGGTGGCGGTTGCAGGCCATCTGAAGGCCAGAGGTATTGTGCTGTGACAGAGGCCATGTCTATTTATAGTCCTCCGTTTCACTTCTGATGTAGCTATGCTATCTAAACACCTCGTCCGGCTTTTTCAGAAAATCTGTATGTGTTTGGTGGTGTTTTGCGTCTTTAGGGTCCTGTAGTTTTCATTTTTTTCAGCAGCCATTTTTTATCTCGCTTAGGCGATTTTCAATATGTGTAAACTCTGTAATTTGGACTTAAATGGAGGTGTAACTTCACTTGCAGAGGTCCTGGGTGCCCCCCCCCCTTGCTGTGGGTAACCTTTTTATGTGTTTGTTGTGTGTATTTATTGTGTTTCTTTTTTTTTCAAGTTTGCGCGGGTCGGCCGTTAAAGTCATATCTTTGCAAGGTCGTAGTGTTTTTTTTTCTAAGTCCTGTATCTCAAATTTTTTGTCGTAAGTCTATAAATGTTGCGAGGTCCGTAGTTGCTGGCAAGGAGCGTCTTCGCGAGGGCCGCAGGCTCGCTACGCGAGCCCGCAGCATTAGCAACGACCCGCATGCTCACAACTATATATGTGATTATACCAACTCCTTCTATCTGATCAGTTTGTTGCTCTCTATTGATTGAACCACAGTTATAGGCTGAATTACTAACCACCCACTAAGAATGAGGTAGCGTGAATGGACACATAGTATCAATATTCCATTATAAGTATAAACTTTAATAGTAGTTCTGTGTTTCGACTTTGTATAATCAACACAGCATTTATATAGATTCAAGTTATTGTACCTAAAAATTGCTGATACTATTCAGCTATAGCAGCTCTGTGTTGTAACAACATACATAAGTGTTTGTAACAAAGAATTTCCATTGTACATTATTACTTATTTCTGAATACTTATGAGACAATCCTGCCTCCCTGTACTAAATCAAGATCCTGCTATGTTTGTTTTTTTAATGTGAGAATATTATTTATATCCTTAGGTAAGAACCCCAATATGTAGTGTCACAATCAATATATGAATGTACAGGAAAGACAGGACACCCCTGGAACAACGTGTTTACATTTCTGGAAAGTTATAGTTGCATCTGTTGTTAACAAATCAAATATGACTTAGTGTTAAGTATGTCTTATATGTGTGCTGTCTCTTTAAAGGACCACTGTAAAATGAGAAATATGTGTTTTTTCCCCCCAAAATTTAAATCTTACAGGAAAGACCATAAGTAGACAGGAGCAATGTCATAAACTAAGTAACCTAATTGTTGATTACTTTGCTGGACCCTGGAGGCATCCATGACATTCCAGTCAACATTACATGTGTGAGAGGGTCATGTACATTCTGCAGGAACAGGGTTTATAATTTAACTTCTAAATGCCTACTTCTGAGCATGTGCAGGAAAAGGAGGTATGTGTCAAATACTGAAATCACCATTGATAGAACAAACCCCCTCCCTCTCACTCTTTCCCTACCAATCCTTGCTCAAGAGAGATAAGAGCAACATTTCAGACTCCGTTCTTTCAGAAAGCTTTGAAGCCAGAAAAGACAGGGCTTACAATTGAAAAAATTCAGATTTTCTCAAAAATGCGTTATGTACATGACTTAATGTTGATGTTAGTTTGTTATATATTTCATAAAGACATGACATTTTTTTTCAAGATTATAGTGTTCCTTTCCTTTAGGTGTATTATCATAAAACAATAATCGACCATGTTTTAGACTTCCCAGTGTTCAAAAAACAAAACTATTTTGCTTTAAAATGATGGATATAATTAGTGGAAAATAATGTTTTTGCAAAAAAAAATGACCGACTTATAAACACATTGCAGGCACCAGGTGGATGTTTTCATCTCTCTTCACTCAAAAATCTTCAGCATGAGACTCACTATCAGGATACAAGATAATATGTAGAGAAAATGAAAAGGCAAACTATGCTAATGTGCTACTTTTTGTTTTCTTTAAATTCAATGCCACTCTGATGTACAAATACCAGGACACTAAAAGCTGTCAGTCTTTTGAATGCCTTCACATGAAGCCTTGTCATATATTACAGAATCTTAGCCGGACTATGCACCTTAGGGGGCTACAAAACCATCACAGAGATTTAACAGCTCTTGAAATAATATCCCCCAAACCTTCCAGTGCCTGCTGGGTCAGTGGAAAAATATAAACTGAGGAGGTTATAAATAATCTTTCTTTTATCACAGGCTATAATGTCTTGGCGACTTCAAAGGCCAGGTCAAAGATACTGATTCATTTGAAGTTGTGCAGACAGTTGAGCTTTATAATAATGGGCACCGTTGTACAGAAAAGCATTTAAAATGCCGAAGTGCATGTTTTACATATCCTTTCCAATGACTGCATATTTCACTGGCCATATTGACACTATGCAACAGAAATAAATCTGAAAGAGTTTTGTTATTTCTTTATACTATTTTATAAAATACATATGTTTTATATTAAAGGGCCACTGTAGTTAAAAAAAAACGCACTTGTTTGTGAAGTATTTAACAAACTGATATTAGCATCTTTGTAAGCCATGACATTGTTAAAGAAAATCAGACATTTTCAAAATTCGGCTTATGTATAAAACATTCCATCTTGTTTAATCAGTTGGTTGGTCATAGCTGGAGCATTTTTTATTGTACAGTGGTTCTTTAATATTAAGTACATATATCAAGGACTTATTATTGCATTGATTGTGTATTATATGTTTGATTAATGACAACAGATAATTTATAGAAACATTAATATATTTATTTTATTTGTAGAATGCTAGAAAATTCTGTACCACTAGAGGTACAATAAACTCATTGATAAAATGTGTCAAATATGCGAAGACAAGACTGCACTATTGTACAGATATATTGGTACAGGAAGAATCAGGTCCCCGCTTTTGTGAGAGCTTAATCTAAGAAGTCAAAGGGGTTGTAGAAAAATAAGGTGAGAAGACTGCTTGATGATTGTGGTTTTAGGGGAAAAGAGGGGGGAGAGCAAGATAGATGGTCTTGTTTCAAGTTAATAGTGAAGTTAAAGAAGGTAAATAGCTTTAGAGAGCATCTGAATATATGAAGACTAGGGGGAAGTCTAATGCAGCAAGTTATGAATTTCAAAAGAATATGGGGTGCTCTTGAGACAAGAGTAGAGACTTGAGTAGAGATGGAGGGAGGTGCAGGTTTAGGATTTTTAATTTTATCCTTGATAGGATAGGTGGCCAGTGCAGGGACTGGTACTGTAGATTAGAGTAGCATATGATGATGAGCATGGTTAAGGTGGATAAGCCTGGCAGAATAGTTCATGATAGATTGAAGCAGGGATAGTTGGGTGAGTGGAAGGCCAATTAAAATGGTGTTATATTAGTCAGGAGATGATGAGAGCGTGGATTAGGGTCTTTGTAGTAACGTGCATGAAGAAAATATATATTTGAGATGTCCCAGTTGTGGAGATGGCAGGATTTGGTGAGTAAGGATATATGGGGGATGAAGGAGAAGTCCAAGTAAATTTTGGACTTGAGATGTTCGGGTGATTGTGGCGTTGTCTACAGAAATGGAAATTTCAGGTGTAGAGAAACAGGGGAATGGGGGACTAACCAATAACTCTGCCTTGCAAATGTTAATTTTTAGATAGTATATGGCCTTGCCCAATGGTAAGCAAGTTCCATCCAAAAGAGACACACACAGGCCAGCCTGGATTTGTGGATTTCCTATCTGTGAACATATGAGTCAATCACGATGACTGCAGATGAGCTTTAGAACCCCCAAATAGGACAGTTATTTGAGTAATCCATTGGGAGAAATATACAATTAATCTGTTTTAAGACAATTGGGACTTTTTAGTCACTCACCATGCAGATGTTTTATGTTTTTAATTGGTCTTCTTTATTATGATTTTAAGACAATAATAAAGATTAATTATTTTTAAAACTGGAGCTTGACTTTTTATTTTTTTCTTAGGATAGGCCATATTTTATGCACACCTTAAATTTGCCATCCATATAAAATATACAGGCACTTGAACTTAATAAAGAGTTGCTCCTTCTTTCTTTTTCTTTATATGTTAATAATTTGCCAATCTTAGTGCATTCTCATGTTTTTCTTCATATCATGTGAAATACACAGATATTCAGGCAGGTAATTTTACCCTTTTAATAGTTTCTTTTGATTCATGTTAAACCAAGATTTTTAGGCAGGTTACTTTTCTTTGTTCTTCAATAAGTTGAAGGTTATCCTTAAAAGTGTTACAAAAAACAAGTTATTATTTAGGGACATGATATGTTTATGGGAAGATACATATTGCATTGTATTGTGTATTTCAGCTATCAGTATTAAGATGTGTTACAAATTATGTGTGACAGTCTCACTGTTTACTTTGTATAAAATGTTCAGACTGTCCTTCCACTGTCTAAGTGTCCTGGATTATGAGCGCATCTGATAGAGGAGAATCAGTAGTGTATAAAAACCTTTTTTGCACAAAAAAATACCAAAATAAACACTTATCTTGAAGTTAGCAAAATGTCTTATAATTTCTGACAGTTGAAAATTAGGGTTAACACCTCCTCCAAACCCAGGCTAAAGTAGTATTCATTTCATAATCAGTTTTGGCCAATCAGGTTAGGAGAAACATTTGATTTAAACTCTGGGATTCCTGTTTGTTGCGGAGAGGCAATATTCCCCAGGTTATCTCCGCTTATAATCCCAGTGAGGCTCAGGAACAAGTAACTGGTAAATCCACAGGCAAGGTTTCCAACAGGTAAAATAATAGTCTCAGATAACAGGTAACACAAATAAAACAGACAAAATTTAACCACATTCTGGATGTACCCCAAAAACAGGGGGTACACCTTTAAGTCCAGCACCGTTCAGTAGCTCTCACCGAGGGGAACAACATATTAAAAAATGGCATGAATCAGACCAGGGGTTCAAAAGTTAGTAAAAGTATCTTTTACCCATAACACACAGACATTTCACAGGCAATACACATAGAGGGACAATAGGTGAGTCATACCTCCCTGAGGCAACCTGGCAACTTTGATATAATCAGACAATGATTAGATCAGCCTTCTTTGTTCTTATGTCTGAGAATGAAAACACTTTATACAATCGACTTCCTTATCTGTAACAGGATTATCTCCCATGCCAAGTAGCTGCAATAGTCTGGGACAATATTCTGCAGAGCATAAACCAACATACATTTCTTTTAACACAAGTACAACATACAGTTATGCGAATGCAGCTTATTCACAGTAAATTGCAGGACAGCCCAGGGCCATCTGCTACACTGCTCCCCCTTGCCCACAAGCCGGCATACACAGTCTGATCCACCACGGATCGGCTTGGGGATGTCCGGGGACTCACGGATCATTTTTCCAGGTCAGTTTGTCTTGACAACCCGTCGGCATTCCCATTCTGTTTACCCGGGCAGTACTGGATATTAAAGTCAAAAGGCTGCAGTGCCAAACTCCAGCGCAGCAGCCTGGCATTGTCCCCAGCCACCCGGTTTAGCCATACCAGCGGGTTGTGATCCGTGAGTAATGAAAAGGGCTGTCCATATAAATACGGCTGCAGTTTCTTTAAGGCCCACACCACAGCCAGGCATTCCTTCTCGATGGCGGCGTTGCTTACTTCTCGAGGTAACAGCTTGCGACTGATGTAAGCCTGCTCCCAATCCAAACATAGAAACGTCTGTGTGAACAAGAAAGCGTTTAGTTGGATTGGGAGCTGCCAAGACAGGGGCATTTACCAGTGCATTTTTCAGAAGTTGGAATGCCTGTCACACTCCGGGGTCCAGGTCACCTGACGGGGCAAATTCTTTCGGGTAAGGTCCGTGAGGGGCTTGGCCAGGGCACTATAGTTAGGGACGAATCTCCTGTAATACCCAGCAGTCCCTAAAAATGCTAAAACCTGGGTTTTAGTCCTAGGGGTGGGCCACTGGGCCACGGCCTCTACTTTGGCTGGTTCAGGCTTTTGTTTGCCGCACCCCACTCTATGTCCCAGGTATTGTACCTCGGCCATCCCTATGCTGCACTTGGTCGGTTTCAACGTCAAACCAGCTTCCCTAATCCTGTCTAGTACCGCTCCTATATGGGCCAAGTGCTCCTGCCACGTATTACTAAAAATGGCAATATCGTCCAGGTAGGCGCAGGTGTAGTCTTGGAACCCGTCTAGGAGGCGGCCCACCATCCTTTGGAAAGTCGCTGGGGCGTTTTTCATCCCAAATGGCATGACCTTGAACTGGTACAAGCCAAATGGGGTGACAAAGGCCGACTTAAGGATGGCCTCTGGGGCCAGGGGGATTTGCCAATACCCCTTACACAAGTCAATCGTGGTGAGGTATTGGCCCCTGGCCATCCTGTCCAGTAACTCATCTATCCGTGGCATAGGATATGCATCGGACACCGTTTTCTCGTTTAATCTCCTGTAGTCTACGCAGAAGCGAGTCGTACCGTCCCACTTTGGTACGAGTACTACAGGAGAAGCCCAAGGGCTATCTGAGGGCTCAATCACCCCTAGTTGGAGCATCTCCTCGATCTCCTTGCGCATGTTCTCCCTCACCGCTTCTGGAATGCGGTAGGGGGTCTGGCGCATGGGTAATGGCCCTGGGGTCTCTACCCGGTGAGTGGCCAAAGGGGTGTACCCAGGTACATTGGAGAATGTGTCTCTTTTCTCCTCCAACAGCCGTTGTACCTCGATACGCTCCTGTGGGCTCAGTCGACCCCCCAGTGCAACCTCCCCTAAATCCCCAGACATCTGCCCATCCCCTAACAGATCCGGGAGAGGTAGACTGTCAAACTCGTCCGAGTTTGGCGCACAGATTGCGTTTACCTCCTCAGAGCGCTCTTGGTAGGGTTTCATCATGTTCACATGGAGCATGCGTCGCCCTCCCGTCCCGGTGCAAGGGCCGATTATATAGGTGGTGTCACATCTCTGTTCCACCACCCTATAAGGTCCCCGCCAGGCGGCCTGTAGCTTGTCATGTCGGACAGGCTTTAAAATTAGCACTTTTTGCCCAACCTGAAAGCTATGGTCCCTGGCTCCCCAATCATACCATGTGCGCTCGCGTGTCTGCGCCGCCCGACCATCTGCGTTAATGCTTCCCGGCGGTCGCGGAAAGCCAGCACATATGGTATGATGGGAGTGCCATCTGCGCTCCGGTCCCCCTCCCAATGCTCCCTTATAAGATCTAAGGGTCCTCTGACTCTCCTCCCAAACAACAGTTCAAACGGGGAAAACCCTGTGGATTCCTGTGGCACCTCCCGGTAAGCGAACAGGAGATGCGGCAGGAATCGCTCCCAGTCCTTGTGAGTCTCTGCGAAGGTTCGGAGCATTTGTTTCAATGTACCATTGAACCGTTCGCATAGCCCATTAGTCTGGGGGTGGTAAGGGGCACTGATAATAGGCTTAATGCCACAGATCCTCCAGAGGTGTTGGGTAAACTCTGCGGTAAATTGGGTACCCTGATCCGAGATAATCTCCCTGGGTAATCCCATCCGGGAGAATATCCGCATGAGGGAATCCGCGACCGTTTCAGCGTGGATGTTGGTCAGAGCCACCGCCTCTGGGTATCTAGTAGCATAATCTACTACCGTCAAAATGTACCTTTTGCCTGACGGGCTCGCTTTCTTAAGGGGTCCTATCAGCTCTACCGCTATTCGGCTAAAAGGTTCCTCAATTATGGGAAGGGGGTGTAGTTTCGCCTTCCTCCGGTCTCCCCTTTTCCCCACCCTTTGGCAGGTGTCGCTGGTGGTGCAATACCTGCGTACCTCCTGACTGATCCCTGCCAGAAGAAACTTTGGGTCAGTCGGTACCTAGTGCGACTGACCCCTAGGTGTCCGGATAGCGGAATATCATGCGCTATCCGGAGTAACTCTGCTCGGTACCGCTGCGCCACCACTAGCTGCCTCATCACTATGGGGTCTGACCCAGTAACCTGCTTGTCCGTCTCCCTGTACAAAAGCTGCTTGTCCCAGACAAATCTCTCTCCCTCCCCCCCGGGTGGGCCAGCGGTAACCTTGTCCCTATATACTTGTAACGTAGGGTCGGTCACTACCTCCGCTGCAAATTCATTGGGTGGGGCCCAGGGAACACATTCTAAGGGAGGGGAAGTGTCTTGTACCTGAACCTCCGGGAGTGTGTTGTAGTCCTGGGTGCGGGCCTGTTGTCGGGTGACCACAGTGTAAGCTTCTCCTGTGGTGGGGGTCTGGGGCTCAAAAGCAGACGTAAGCCTCCCCAGATCGTTCCCCAATAAAACCTCCGCTGGTAACTGCGGCATCAACCCCACCTCCACATGCCCTGCCCCCACTCTCCAATGCAAATGAACCCTTGCAGTGGGTAGCCGGTATACTGCTCCCCCGGCAACCCTGACGGCCACAGTCTTGTTAAGTTTAGCCTGGTCTGAAACCAGGTGACTTTTTACCAAGGTGATGGTAGCCCCTGAGTCTCGCAGCCCTTGGACCGCTTTACCCTCCAGGTATACGGTCTGCCTGTGATGCTGCCGATTATCAGCATTGGCCTGGACTGGATCTGCCTCGTGCAGTACCTCCCATTGTTCCACGGTTGTAATGGGAACAGCTGAACCATATGGCGTGGCTACTATGTCCTGGTAGTGGTGGGCTGCAGCTGCTCTCGGTGGTGGTGGTGGGCCTGGACGTATCCAGGTGGACCGGTCTCGCAGCTGGGGACATTCCCTTTTATAGTGTCCCCATTTCTGGCAGTGGTGACAGGGGCCAGAAGCGGGCTGGCGGAAATGTGGCTGTGCAGCGGGCGGTGGTGGTTGTGGCAGTTTTCTCGGTGGGGCTGGGGTGTAGCTGGTTCCCCCAAAGGTTTTAAAAGGAGTCTTTGGTGTTACAGGTTTTTGCTGCCTGCATGCATCTAGGTACTCATCTGCCTTCCTGGCAGCTTCGGTGAGGGAGGTAGGGTTTCGGTCTCTTACCCACTCTTGTACCTCGCCAGTTACTCCCTCATAAAACTGCTCCAACAGCATCATCTGTATCACATCCTCCATGGACCGTGCCTTGCTCGGTTGTACCCACCCAAGTGCTGCCCTTTGTAGCCTGCATGCCCACTCTGCGTGTGAGTCTTTTTCCACCTTCTTTAAGTCCCTGAATCTCCACCGGTATGCTTCTGGTGTTATAGCATACCTGGCCAGAATAATTTCCTTTACTTTGTTATAGTTCCTTATTTCCTCATTAGGTACAGTACGATATGCCTCGGCTGCCCTCCCAGTTAGCCTTCCTGCCAAAATCGGTACCCAGTCCTCTGTGCTGATTCTATGTAGGGCACACAGTCTTTCAAAATCCTGTAGGAAAGCGTCTATATCTTCCTCTGCCTCCACATACGTTTTAAAAGCCTGGTATGGTATCTTAGGCTTACCTTCTTGTGGCATATTTATTGCAGAGCTGCGTTCTGGGGCTGTTTGTTTCCTCAACATAAATTCCTGGACTTCTGTCATGGTCCTTGAAATAATTTCTGTTGAAGGTTGTTCCCCATAAAAAGACAGCCAAAATTGTACCTGCCTCCGGAACTCCACTTGTTCCGAATTTTCTCCCGAATCCCCCTGTTCGGGAACCGAATCTCCGTCCATTCGGTACTCCTCCATCAGCTCAGTAAAGAGTACCGCTTTCTTCTTATTGCTGGCTTGTATACCCCTTGCCTCCAGGAGGTCTTTTAGCGTGGAGTGTTTTAGTGTGGCAAAATCAATCTCCATCCGTACTCCATTTATGCTTGTTCCTCTGTGAGTCTGGATCCCAGCGCTGCCAACCAATGTAGCGGAGAGGCAATATTCCCCAGGTTATCTCTGCTTATAATCCCAGTGAGGCTCAGGAACAAGTAACTGGTAAATCCACAGGCAAGGTTTCCAACAGGTAAAATAATAATAATATCCCAACCGCAATCCCAATAACTGGACGACACACAGTTTCAGGAGCAGAACTACTCTTTAATGACAGGGGATCTCCTTTTATGCAATGGTGCCCTCTGAAGGGCTACACCCACATAATTATCACAACAGCCAATTATATACATGGTTCAACCCCCACGTCTCCTCCCCTCAGATAACAGGTAACACAATTAAAACAGACACAATTTTAACCACATTCTGGATGTACCCCAAAAACAGGGGGTACACCTTTAAGTCCAGCACCGTTCAGTAGCTCTCACCGAGGGGAACAACATATTAAAAAATGTATGAATCAGACCAGGGGTTCAAAAGTTAGTAAAAGTATCTTTTACCCATAACACACAGACATTTCACAGGCAATACACATAGAGGGACAATAGGTGAGTCATACCTCCCTGAGGCTACCTGGCAACTTTGATATAATCAGACAATGATTAGATCAGCCTTCTTTGTTCTTATGTCTGAGAATGAAAACACTTTATACAATCGACTTCCTTATCTGTAACAGGATTATCTCCCATGCCAAGTAGCTGCAATAGTCTGAGAAAATATTCTGCAGAGCATAAACCAACATACATTTCTTTTAACACAAGTACAACATACAGTTATGCGAATGCAGCTTATTCACAGTAAATTGCAGGACAGCCCAGGGCCATCCGCTACACTGTTTGTGCTGCAAAGCAGTCTGGGATATGTATTGTGGCACTATATTACATGCTATGGCAGCAGCACAGCACAAAGACAGGAAGCACCAGAGAGTCATATCCCAGCAGTGACTTGTGGGCTGACATCAGTGCTCTCCTATTGGCTGAAGAAGAAACAGCAGGTGGATAATGGGCTAAATTGATCCCCTAATGTTGCATGCTGATTGGGTGGGGATCAGGGGCCTGTATAGACACCCCTCAGCGGATGTCAACATAATAATTAGATACATTTTTAGAGATGAATAAAAATTAATATGTTTTATGAGATGTGTTGCATATAGCAAGGCTGCTTTTTTGCCTATAGAGTGCATAAATGAATTAATCCATTAAACTTGGATTTGCCTTTAAGGCACTAGTGGACCAGAACTCGAGAGACTTCACCTTAAGTGAGCATTATCTCACATTATTAAGTGGTGTCTGTTTTCAGCTGTGCATCTCCCACTCTTTGTGTTGTTACCAGTGTCATGATTGATTATAATTGCTAACTATTGCCTGGGAGTCTGCATTTATTGTTTTTAGTTTAAAGCTAAATTACTGAAAGAACTTGGGCACATGTAGATTCGGAGAGTGAGTCTAAAAATGTCCTGGGTATGAACAGTGCATGTAGATGCACAGGGAGGAATTAACACTTATTAGCAATCATTACACTGATAACAAACTGGTTATAAACTGATTGATAGGTAAACATTGCAAATGTCAGGGTAAGTTTACTGCAAGAAAATGCAATTTTAATAACATTCAATTGATAGTAGTTGTTGTTAATTATTATTTTTAAATACATCATATTTGGAACATTATTGTGTCTCTTTCCCAGATAGTATTAACACATTTTTTTTTTAATGGATTGACATGTTACTTTTTTTTAGGTTCAAACATGATAAAGTTATCAACTGAAAACAAGTGTTATTTTCTTGCTTGGTTAGCACATGCTCAGAGAAATTAATAATTAATTTAAAGGACTTGTTATATTTAAGTGTTATAACTAGGTTACATAATTGATGTTATCCTCTTGCATGTAATTGCTATATATCATTTACTAATTAGCCCCCAGAATAAATGAATCTCTGCTTCTGTAGCCTCCCACTTCTACTTGTTTTCCTTTATGAGTGCCATCATTTCTTACAGACATGAAGAAATGGGGAGGTACCAAAAGTTGACTATATGTTACTCTGGGGGATTCTTAAATGTTTATTAGCCATGGAAAACTGCAGGATTGGGCAGTCGCTGCATATTGGTCTCCTTTGACTCTGATCTCAACTAAAAGTCTGCAACACAGTAAGGGTTCCTATTACCATGACCCAATCCAGCAAGAGCCCCTTGAGCAAGAGTTGTCCAATGTCCACAACTACTAAGTGTGACCTCTTGTGCTTGATCCCACTTAGAAAGTTGAACATTTTCTTCTGCCAGTAGAAGAGAGAAGTAAGTGTGAGAGAGATGGCATAGGAAGATGTTGCTATCTCCCCACGCAGTTGGCCCCTTTCCTACAGGCATTTGGCTCTCTTCTATGAGGGAGTAGAAGTGCTGCTCCAGGGTATCCTCTTCACACAAACAATTATTGTATAGTAGTTTAGTGGTTAACTGTAATTAATAACTTTAATGTACCCACAGCTTTGCCATTTTTCTGTAGTATACATATATATATATCACACATTGCCAACCATGATGTCACTTGCATCTGCACATTACTGATTGTACGTGCTTGGAATGTGCTGTATGATGTACCCTGTATATTGATAACCAGTGCACTTTGCATCATTCTATTATTCACACCTGCATTAGTCTTTGTACAGACATTGTAAATGCACAAACTGAACATATTGTATGCTCATATGAGTATATTTCCATTACTTCTTAAAGAATGCAAGCATATTGAGTGTATTATTACACATTTACATGTGTGCTCTGAAAATATCCTATGCCTGCTTATTCAACAGCGTTGATATAGTGCCTGCTCCAGAGGGGAAATGAATATAACACTGAGGGCCTCATTCAATTGCTACTCACTTGAGATCTTGGCCGCAAGTGGAGATAGCAAATTACTTTGCTATTGAAATGCCTCATGAATCAGACCATTCAGTTTCCATATGGAGTGCAGAGATTTGGACTATATATATATTATAAATAATAGTTGTGAGCGTACGAGTTGTTGCTAACGCTGCGGGCTCGCGCAGCGAGCCCGCGGCCCTCGCAAAGCGAGGGCACTGCCCGAGGGTCTCAGTTGCTGGCATGGAGCGCCGTAGGCGCTCCATGCCAGCACCTGAGGACCTCGCAAAGCGAGGGCCGCAGTTGCTGGCATGGAGCGCCGAAGGCGCTCCATGCCAGCAACTGCGACCCTCGCAAACTTCACGTCGCAACCCAAACAGTACGACACACACATTACGACACTCGCAAACAACATACGACACACGTTCACACACATTACGGCCTCGCAACACTCGGACGCAACTCGCGAACATTACAAAATGTAAAACACAATACATACACACAGCACATACATAAAAAACTTACCTACACCAAGAGGGAGCACCCAGCACCTCAAAAATACAACTTACACCTCGATTTTACTCGAAATAAAACAGTTTAGAGACTAAAAAAAAATCGAAGCGAGAGAAAAAATGGCCGCCGAACAAAACTAAAACGAGGCTACAGCACTCTAAACTCGCAAAACACCACAAGAAACTCGCAAAACACCACAAAACACCTACGGATATTCCGATACAGACGTATACCACACATTACTCGCCATTTTACGCCAATGCGGAAGTACACGACTACGCTAACGGTTTGGGCTCGCGCACGCACAGTGTTACACTGCACACATTCAGCACGCTTACACAGCAGATCCACACCACTAATGCTGCAGCAACATCAAAACACATTCACAGCTCTTCCACACAATGCTTTAAAATAGGTAAAGTATATTCATTTATTAATGTATTATATATTTCATTATTACACACTAAACAGCATTAGCTACCTTACAATTTCATTGCAGTCATTTTTGGACGGGCAATTCGCTAGTAACTAATAATATTGAAATGTTTAACTATTGCCAAATTGGGGAGATGGTGAAAATCTGCATCTTGCTATGTCTAGCCAATCAAAACTGAATTAAGAGGCCGTTGGTTCTGTTATTCCATTACAGATGTCTAACCTCTTTCTATCTTGTTTGCTATGCTTTGGGGATCATCAGAACTGTATTTTTTTTAAATGTAGCCTTTTATTTTTCATCTTTTTTTTTTTTACAAACCTGATTCACCACACATTTGTATATTACTTTCCCAAAGATAACGTAACTTAAATGGACTGGAAACATTTTCCCAACTATGGGTCTTGAGCTGCTGCCTATCTCTGTCAGCACCACCAGCAGAAGTAGTGCCCTTCCTGGCATCAAATACCACTTACCCACAGCCACACACTCCCACATTGGAGGTGGAGGAGGAGCTGAACAGCCAAATCTAACAGCCACATCTTTTCTTCTGCTGGTTATTCTAGAGTGTTGACCAAATGAACAAAAAAAGTAGGTGCTATACACTATTACTGTTAGTTCCATTTTAATTCAATTCTTGGAGAGCACCTTCTCTAAATGTATAATTACTTTGTGCACTGACCAGATATGACTGATATGTAATTGCTGCACATTTTTACTACAGTGTTAGGAATTAAATAGGATTCTTATTTTATTTGTAATCAGTTTATGGCACCCTGGAAGCAATTTGCGCTACAATGATTATATTTTTACATTGTCTTGTTACTTTGTTGCTTTTTCTAAATTGATACATTTTTTAGTAAACTTTTGAAATTAATTTACTGTGTCTGCCTCTTTGTTTTGTAATTGGTGATTGTTCTGTGTATATGCATTAGACCAGTGGTTTTGAAGTCTGTCTTGTGAGAGCCATCAACAGTCCAGGATTAGCAGTACAGTTATTTATCTTTTGCTTACATATTTACATAGTACATAGTTACATAGTCATTTGGGTTAAAAAAAAAGACTTTAGTCCATCAAGTTCAACACTTTTAGATCTTCTCTGATCTGCAATACGATGATTTATTCTTAATTGATCCAGAGGAAGGCAAACAGAAAAAAAAATCAGATACACTTTGCCAATTGTCTCAACAGGGAAAAAAATATAAAATTCCTTCCTGACCCCAGATACTGGTGATCGGATTGATCCCTGGATCAATACTCCCTCTCTATTTATCCAGGACCCTTAATGCCCTTTTTATTTAAAAATATATCCAATCCCTTTTTAAAGTTATCTATCAAATCCACTGTCACCACCTCCTTTGGTAGAGAATTCCACAGATTAACCACCCTTACTGTGAAGAACCCTTTTCTTTCTTTAAGGCGAAATCTTTTTACTTCTAATCTCAAAGAATGTCCCCTTGTCAGTTGAAAACCTCTTGGCACAAAATGTTCTGTTGACAAAGCCTTGTATTGACCCTGGATATATTTATATAAGGTAATCATATCCCCCTTGGACGCCTTTTTTCTAGAGTAAATTAGTTTAATTTGTTTAGTCTTTCTTCATAACTTAGCCCCTCCATTTCCTTTATTAGCTTTATTGCCCTTCTCTGTACTTTTTCCAGCTCTAAAATGTCATTTTTATGTAGTGGTGCCCAAAATTGTACTCCATATTCCAAATGAGGGCGTACTAGGGATTTGTATAGTGGGAGAATTATATTTGCTTCCCTTGCTTCTATTCCCTTCTTAATACGTGCTAATATTTCACTTGCCTTTGCAGATGCATCTTGGCATTGAGCACTGTTACCTAGGCAATTGTCCACAAGTACTCCCAAATCCCTTTCAATATCTGATATCCCCGAATTTGCTCTTGCTCCCTTCTTAAATATTGGTATCACCTCTGCCTTTCTCCAGTCATCTGGTAGTGGTCTTGTGTTGAGTCAATCTTGAAAAATTAGATATAATAGTTTTGCTATTACAGAGCCCAGTTCCCTCAGTACCTTTGGATGTATTCCATCAGGACCCAACCTCTTTTTCCAACCTCTTTTGGATTTCTTCCTGCATTAACCAGTTATTTGGTGAAGGTAGTATAGCCCCATTATGTTGTAGTGACCCAACCACTGGTACCTCCCTTGTGTATAACAAAGAAAATAACCTATTTAGCTCATCTGTCGTTTCCTGGTCACTAATTTTCAGATGGCCTGTGTCACATTGTAATGTTCCTATAGCTTCCTTCCTGGCCTTCTTCCCATTAATATACTTAAAAAATATTTTAGGGTTAGTCTTACTCTCCTTTGCAACTAACTTTTCATTTTCGATTTTAGCCAGTCTAATAGCCCTTTTGCAAGCCTTGTTGATTTCCTTGTACTTACGTAAAGCAGTCTCTGTTCCCACTTGTTTGTGTAATTTAAATGCTTGTTTTTTACTCCTCATCTTCATCTTTAATTCATTGTTAAGCCACATGGGGTTTGATTTGCTCCTTCTACTTTTATTTCCACATGGTATTGTGATAAGTATGTATATTTAGGATTTAAACGTTGTCCATTTATGTTCAGTATTTTTACATGCCAGTTCTCTGTCCCCGTCTATACTTTGTATTTCCGCCCTTAGACTGTTAAAATCTGCCCTTTTAAAAGTAAAAGAGTTTTTGTTAACCCCTTACTGTTATGTTTTTTTAATTCAATCTCAAATTAGACTGTTGTGATTACTGTTTCCCAAAGGTTGCCCAATTTCAACATTTGATACTATATCAATATTATTTGTGAGGAGTAAATCCAAGATAGCTTCATTTCTAGTAGGCTCCTGTATAACCTGGGCCAGATAATGATCCCTGAGTGTACTCAAGAACCTGCTCCCCTTAGCTGATCTATTGGTCTCATTTATCCAGTTTATTTCAGGGTAATTAAAGTCTCCCATTATTAGAACTTGCCCGTGCTTAGCTGCATTTCCAATCTGTAACAACAATTGCAGTTCCTCACTTTCAATTATAATTGGGGGTTTATAGCATACTCCTACTAATATTATTTTAGAATTTGCTTCTCCGCTATTTAACTCTACCCACAAACATTCAACATTACCGCTAGATCAACCATAAATATCTTCTCTGACTATAGGCTTAACTTCAGGCTTAACATACAGACAAATCCCTCCTTCCCCTTTTTCCATTACCCCTATCTTTACTAAATAGGTTATAACCATCCAGATTAAAAGTCCAGTCATGAGATTGTTCTCTTTGATTTAACATGGGTGAGTTACTCTGTAATAGTTCTTGTTGTCATGCACTTGGGCTCAACCAGAGTAAACCTGAATACATAAGCATAATAATACTTTACTCCTGGACTGTTATTGGCATTTATTGTACTGACTTTACCACCAATATATTACTTTTTATGTCATATGTTAAGGTGTTAGGAATGTTACACTGATTGACAACACATTGATGAGGTTTATCATTATCATTGCACATGAACATTGTAATTCAGATACATCACATTGCATGTTAACTTCACACTTATTACATGGTACTAATTGTCAGCATATACACATTGAATGTCGAGACAGGATTATTGCTGAGGGGCGTTGCAGATGTATGGCAGCTGTGTAGTTGTTAACCCTTGCGGTTTTAACTTAGTA
Source organism: Discoglossus pictus (assembly GCA_027410445.1). Lineage (NCBI taxonomy): Eukaryota > Metazoa > Chordata > Amphibia > Anura > Alytidae > Discoglossus > Discoglossus pictus. Next base: position 357,950,013 of record CM050166.1, on the reverse strand, counting down.
TGGATTGGGTATCAATGTCTAATTGTGTGAGCAGGTTTTTGTAATTGACATTGTGATGTAGTTGCTTGTTCTTTAGTAGAGAGCTGGGTAATCATTAGAAAAGCTTATTTTTCTCTTTAGGATGTGTAGGTCTATTTTTAATTTGTTGTGTTCTATAAAATGCTTCATTAAGCTGACATTGTCTTGTACTGGTATTTCATTGACACACATAAGTGTTCCCATAAGGTTTTTAGCTTTTCTTGAGGAAGTTTGAGATTACATGTAAGGTTAGGTTCACCCCAAGTGAGCTAAAAGAGGTTTGCTGTTTCTCTTGTTCAGGGTAGAATTGCCTGGTATTTCAGCGCTGGATTACACTATTGAATGTAACAAGATGGATATACTACAGAATATTTCTCCCTGTGAAGGGCACAAGTGAGCAAAAATTCCAAAACTCCCACATGATAAGTTGGTAATGGGTGGCTCATGAGGAAATGCGCGCATAGCTTAATGAATACAGAATATTTGCTTCTCTGTAGGCCAGAAAAGAAAAACAATCATTGTATACCTATTTTTTAAATAGTTGAATGATTACGAATAATGAAATTCTTTATTATATTTTGTATTACAAAATTGCTTTGAGATTCAACCTGGGATATATAATTTTGATTAATTTTATAAACAGCAAAAGTAGTACAAAATGTGGTGATAATAGATAAAATTGAATATGGTAGCACAGGCATGCAAGTATTTTTTTTATTACAACATCTCTTAAAATAATTCACAGATTCTAATGTAGGCCAATGACCTATAGTAAATATTTACTAGATATGTTAGCTCTACGAAAAATGTTCAATATGCTTTCCCACCATGAATTTACTGTTCTTGTAAATGCTATATTATGTGAACGTGAATGATTCTACAAAAGATCATTCTGCATTTCAAAAACAGTTTATCTAAACTCTATATATTTGTGTTTATAGGTCACAAGTTGAAAGGAAATGATATAATAGTACATATTTCATATGGTTTTGTAAGATCTAGGAAACTTTTTGGAATGCTTAGAAAATAAATGTTACTGTTATTTCTTTAAACTTAAAATCAGAAGAACAAGCTTGTTGGCATCGCTAAGACAGCCAAGTGTTTGTGAGCATTGTTTGAAGAGTTTATTATATATAATAAGAGATCCCTACAGTTAACTTATTGGTGAATCTTACAGATGTTCAGTGATCTGGGCATATCTAATGAATTGTTTGCCAAACAAATGTTCAATTCAGAGTTGCCAACATATGAATTTACATATGAATTTTGTTAAAGATTGCAAAATTGGTTCATTTTGGCTGGAAATACATGTTTTCTTTTTCTACCTGTCATTTCTCTTTCTTTAAATAAATAAACCAGTATGACCACGTAGAAAATAGATCATGACCTTTCTTGGTGATGGGAGATGTATTACTTTTGATACTTGCACTGCATCTGTTGTATGACTAGTTTTTACTAGTTGCAATGGTCTATTGACAGGAAGATACAATAGTAGCTAGTGGATTCATCTATTTGCTTTACATTTGTTTTTAAAATTTGCTAGAACATGTGGTAGCATAATAATTCATATTCAGCCACTGGAGACTTGAAGCATGGATTGTCACTGCTTTTCTTAGTCACACCAACTACCTGTTCAACTGTCCATTACACTTTAAACCATAGCCTAATATATCTCTGGGGCAGTCATTTTTCAGTTAGAATATATAAACTGTAAAATTGTTCATAATAGTGTATGAGTGTTTTAAGCTCTTGCCTTCCTTGTCTTTTGTATTTTCCAACTTAATAAGATGGTAAAAATGTTTTGTTGATGACAACCTGTATATGAATGTGTACCCTCGTATAAAGGGGATATAATAGGGAGACCTTTTTATCATTCGGCTCTTTAGTATACCGTTGTGTTGGTGTCGGGGTTGCACTAACAACAGAATAAAAAGGAGTCCTTTTCTGCTCAGCTAATGCAATACAATGGTTAACTCATTTTATTAAGTGTCTGTATTACTGGCATTCTAATGTGCAGCTTGCTCAATACTGTACATTTGTCTATCAAAGCAAATTAAATTAATTAATTAATGGGAATGTTTTTATAGGGAAAAACAAGGCATTTGTAATAGTTTTGGTGGAGGGGATTAATCATACTTTTGTGAGTAAATCCCACAGATCAGAGTGGGTGGAAATGATAAAAGGACATGTGAGGATAAGAGGAAATGGAACTTGGGATGGCCCTGAAGTGTGGACAGATATAATTAAATTGAAGGAGATGAAAAAAGATAAAGAGAAGGAGAAACATGGTTTATGATTGCTTTCTGTGGTCCTATAAGTCTTTTTATCTAAAATAAAACATTAACTGTCATATTAATTATGATAAGATGCTCTATTATGGTTTCTTTTGCCATAGTTTATTTGTATTACTTTGTTTACTCAACTATTTATCTACATAATAATGTATGGGTATAGATAAGGATGTTTTAATAACTGCCAGATAATTTAAATGCTATATAACTGTAGTGTATACTAATGTCATCATTATCAAATCTCTTGTATGTGTGTTTTATAGACATACACTACACCTCTGCCCCTCTTTGCTTTATTTTTCTTTCACCAAGTAAACTTATTATACTGTATTGTTCATTCATGTCTGAACTTTGCCTTTCCCTGGCAATTTATTGTGCCAGGACTTTCCAGGAGAAATGTGTAAGCTTTCAGGGAAGTGCGTTGTGGCTGAACCCTTCAAGGCACTGTAGAACGATGTAGAAAATGTGAAACCAATCTGCTGACAAGCTAATAGTTCCAGGAGCCTTTCGCCCCCAGATCTTTTCAGCTACTAGACAGATTGCAAACTGTAAATTTCCATAATTTCATTTATGAAGTCAAAAAATACAAACCGTCTTTTTACCATCCCATTCAAATCATCTGCAATATTAGGCATTTTAAAAAGTACTTAAGTAACTAGGATTTTTTAAATGAATTGCTCAACATATAGCAAAGAAAAAAAGAAATGTAATGTGGAATTCATGGAGGCATGTTTATTAATGCTAATATTAAATACCGGTATTTAAAAAGGTCACCTACAATGTGAACTATATTCACAAGGATGAGGGCTTTCTTACAGTGAGCTGAGAAAACTCACAGAACTCATGTTCATCAATGCAATTGTCTTCTGTGCGTATACATTAACCATTGAATCGGGTTACAATGAAGAGCTGCAATAGGCAGCAACCTTTCACTGCAATTTATATCTTCCTTCATTAACCTAGCCCATTGTATTGGACTGTACAATTGTTATTGTAATTACAAGAGTATGCATTAATATTATGGAGAGAAATTTGAAAATAAATGTTATAATAAAATGTAGTTTTATAAAGCATTCTGTTATAACATATTTGTAATGGGATCAGAGCTAAAATAGAAAAATGACTGTTGAAGATAAATAGCCATGTGCTCTTCAAATGAGAGTAAGGATATAATTTCTGAATGTCATACCAGGACCGAAAGTGACTAACATAAGTTATTAATAGCTGCAGAATAATTTATAGGAAAATAAACAGGGTTTTTTATTTGGCATGGCAAAATGCTCTTATGCCAAGCTTGAAAAAAAAAACAACACAGGTTAGTGCATAACATAAGGGCATGGGCAGATTTGTCATTAGGCCAAATAGGCAGCTTAGAAGGTGCTCTTCCCTCTGAAGGATGTTTCATTTCATACTTCAATATTCCTTGGCATAAAAAAACACAATACTGCAGACTCATCAATAGGGGGAAATACCTTGAAGTAGAGAGTCACAAGAGGGAGGAAGCTGCTTTTGGGGTGTCACTGCATGGAGAGAAATAGTGAGCACTAGAAATTGGCAAAAGCTGCATTAAGTTGTAGGCAAGGTTGCAGTGCAGGATGGGGTAACTTAAGACTGAAAGTTAAGATAGCACAAAATCTTAATATCTCTCCCTCCCCCGTAAAAAAATTTCTGATGACATCATTCATGACATCATCTATGACAATAAATTATATCATTCAAGACATCACACATTATGTAAATAATTACATCAACTATAACATCACTCATTGCATTACATATAAAAATGTCATCATCACACTAAACCCCCCGTCATATTACTTAATCGTAATCATTTTATGGAGTTGGTGCATATTAATGGCTGATTGTGTCAGCTATTAAAATGTATTATATGTACCAAATTGTTTACAATCCTTTGACTTACACATTAATTTAAAGTCTATTTACTAAAAACCATATGATGCTCATCTCGTAAATTGTCCATATCCAAGGATAACATATTGAAAGGATTTTAGTTGTAACCTTCTAACTATAGAGAAGTAATTCACAATCCTCTCCTCACATCATGTGTTAGGTATCACACTGTATAAATACAAATGAGACACATTATATTTACAATTATGTTTACATAGTGTTAAACAAAAATGTTGGTCTGTCTGACTTAAGTACCCCCATCTTGTATGCAACCATAACTATACTTTAATGTAACTTTGGCCAACACATTTCCAGTATTTTTCTTAATTTCATTATAATGAAACGTGTTTAATTAACTAGTGAATTCTCTTTATTTATAATATAAGAACATAAGAACCAAGAATAGCAACATTAAAATTATTATATATATATATATATATATATATATATATATATATATATATATATATATATATAATTGTACTCAAAAGTTTGCATACCCTGGCAGAAATTGTGACATTTTGGCATTTATTTTGAAATAATGACTGATCATGCAAAAAAATAATTATTTTATTGAACAATAGTAATCATATGAAGCTATTTATTATCACATAGTTGTTTGGCTCCCTTTTAAATCATAATGATAACAGAAATCGCCAAAATGTCCCTGATCAAAAGTTTACATACTCTTGAATGTTTGGCCTTGATACAGACACACAAGGTGACACACACAGGTTAAAATGGTAATTAAAAGTTAATTTCCCACACCTGTGGCTTTTTAAATTGTAATTAGTGTCTGTGTATAAATAGTCAATGAGTTTGTTAGCTCTCACATGGATGCACTGAGCAGCTAGATACTGAGCCATGGGGAGCAGAAAAGAACTGGCAAAAGACCTGCGTAACAAGGTAATGAAACTTCATAAAGATGGAAAAGGATATAAAAAGATATCCAAAGCCTTGAAAATGCCAGTCAGTACTGCTCAATCACTTACAAAGTAGTGGAAAACTTGGGGGTCTCTTGATACCAAGCCATGATCAGGTAGACCAAGAAAGATTTCAGCTATAACTGCCAGAAGAATTGTTTGGAATACAAAGAAAATCTTACAGGTAACCTCAGGAGAAAGGCAGGCTGCTCTGGAAAAAGACGGTGTGGTTGTTTCAAGGTGCACAATACGACGATACTTGAATAAAAATGAGCTGCATGCTCGAGTTGCCAGAAATAAGCTTTTACTGCGCCAATGCCACAAAAAAACTAGTTACAATATGCCAGACAACACCTTGACATGCCTCACAACTTCTGGCACACTGTAATTTGGAGTGACAAGACCAAAAAAGAGCTTTATGGTCACAAACATAAGCACTATGTTTGGAGAGGAGACAACAAGGCCTATAGTGAAAAGAATACATCCCCACTGTGAAGCGTGGTGGTGGCTTACTGATGTTTGGGGGGGGGTGAGCTCTAAAGGCATGGGAAATCTTGTTAAAATTTATGGCAAGGGATCGTGACCCCTTCCATATTCTTATCATGTTTACGGGTCACATGGGCCGAGAAGCCATTTTTTTAACATGCCGTTTGCAACATTATAAATGTGTTCCCTGAATCTTGTTTTTAAAGTTCTCTTAGTGCGTCCTACATATTGCTTCAAGCATTTGCATGTTATCACATAAACCACATAGTCACTTTTACAATTGGTGAGGTGTTTAATCTTAAAGTTTTTCTTTCTATGGGTGGAAACCACTGTATCTCTATTGTGTGTTTTAAGATGTTTACAAGTAGTGCAGTTTTTAGTTCCACATTTCAGGCTGCCTGTAAGGGATTTCAACCAATTGTTCCTATTTTTGTGTGCTTCAGGGTTTTTTAGTTCACTAGATGCTAGATGTTGTTTAAAGTTATGTTTTTTTTCAAAAGTAATGGTAGGTTTCTTTGGTAAGATGTCAGTCAGAACTTCGTCTTGCAAAAGGATGGGCCAGTATTCAGAAATAATATTACGAATAGATTTTGCTGCCGTGTTATATCGGGTGAGGAATCTACAGTTAGAGGTCTTAGAATCCACTCCCCTAATAGGGGCTTTATCTTTGTTTTTATGTATAAGTTCCTCTCTATTGAGATTCCTAGCTTTACGCTTAGCTTTCTTTATGTTGTACTTGTTGCACCCTCTGGCTAGAAACTTTTTTTTCCAGGCATTCACTCTCTCTATCATAGTCTCGTAAATGTCTCCAATTTTTCCTTACTCGTTGGAACTGTCCGAAAGGAATATTACGTATCCATTTTGGGTCATGGCTACTGGAAGCATGTAAGTAGCCATTAGTATCTGTAGGTTTAGTGTACAACCTTGTACTAACTCTGTCTCCTGTACCCATTAGAGTGACACCTAGAAAAGGAACTTCTTTACTGTCTGTATGCATGGTGAATCCTAAATTCATGCTATTTCGGTTAACATAATCTAAAAATTCTTCCTTACAGCTATAGCCTTCTTCATTCCAGATAATAACAATATAATCGATATATCTGTACCACAGAACTATCTGCTTGGCAAATGGGTTGTTATCCCAAATATTTAGATCCTCCCACATCCCCATATATAAATTAGCAAAGCTTGGAGCAAATCTCATCCCATAGCTGTTCCTGTTTTTTGCAGATAGAAGTCTCCTTCAAACATAAAGTAATTGTGGTACAGTATAAAGCGAATTGAATCTAAAATGAATTCAGCCTGGGATGGTTCAATGTTATTGTATAGCTCAAAAAAATATTTGATAGCAGCAATACCCAGATCTTGTGGGATGGATGAATACAAAGCTGTCACATCCATGGTGATCCAGCAATAAGTGTCTTTCCATTCGTGGTCATCCAATATTTCCAAAAGATGTGGAGTATCCCTGAGATTCAAGACCATAGGTTTAAGGAAAAAATCCGTAAATTGAGACAATTTCTCAGTTAAGGAGCCTATACCAGAAATGATTGGTCTTCCTGGAGGGTTTAGAGTGTTTTTATGGACTTTTGGGAGGTGATAAAATATAGCAATCTTTGGGAATGGGGTATCTAAAAAAGATAACGCTCTATTCGTGAGAATACCCTTAACTTTAGCTCCCCTGATTAAATCATAATATTCTTAGAGGTATTCTATAGTGGGATCCCCCTTTCAGCACAGGTAGGTGGTGTTAACTTTTATAAGTCTTAGGGCTTCCTCCACATACGTAACTCTGTCCTGGATCACTAGGCCTCCCCCTTTATCTGCCTTTATCTATCGATCGTTGAGTCGTTTTTGAGGCGTGACAGGGCCTCTCTTTCCTTATTCTTGAGATTCGTTTTTCTAGAATTGATATGTTTTTTTTTTTTTGTACACATCTCCTCTAACTTATTCATCACCATGTTTTGAAAGACAGGTATATAGTGTCCCAGGGATTGTACAGGGAAGAAGATGGATTTGGGTTTGTAATGTGTATGCCTAAACATTGTATTGTCTGATTCTTCTATAAGAGCCTCACAGTCTCTAATTAGACTTATATCATAGATAGTATGCCCCTCTGTAAAAGATTCATCTATATGGGCTCCACCCATATATGCTATGTATGCTATGTAAATCTGATATTGAAAATAAACTTCTACAAGATGAACACATTGAGCAGTAGAGATAAAAGGTTTGTAAACGTTTACGATTGCTAAAGAATTTATGATTTTGAGTGTTCTGTACTGGGAAGGATTCTATATAGTGGTTGACATGTACATATAATCAATAATGTGGTTTAAGTAATTCATGATTAGTTTTTCACTCTTGAATTCTGAAAAGAAATGTAATGGTATTTTCGCTCAAACTGATTTTGATCTATATAAAATAGTAAAAAAAGATGCAAACACGTATATAAAAAATATAACCACAACAAAGCACAATGCGATCAACATAGAGACTTAAGGTCTGAGTAAATTAACAAATAAATATGGTATGAATGAAGTGACCTACGTGTCCCAAAAGGGTCAGATGATAAGTGTATAAAATGAGCATGTACAAATGGGTCGGATGACCAGGTTTTTCACAGTATTACTCATTTATAGTGTTTCTACCTCTGCTATTCTTTTTAGTGACATGCAAATGTGGCACACAATTTATAACTGTTTTGCTCACATTCAGTTAAAAGTAGTACAGGGATGAAAACCATCTAACAGACATGTTTTTATCTGACATGCAGCCCCATTAAATTCGAAGCCCGTAACAGCATGGGCACACCCACAAAGGCTGCGGGCTTGAAATTCAACTGCGTTACAAAGCTATTGAATTGAACCATGACGCGAGTTACGGACCGTAGACACAAACCCGTAAACCATTCTTGCGCAAGTTGTATGTGCAGCCATGAACATCATCAATTAGTCAAACTTGTAGTTACAGGTTTAGACGGAGCCAATAGCAAATGAGATTGTCATAACGTCACTGAAAAATGGAGGTTAGATTTCAAAGCCTTATGGGTTTTAATTAAGGGTTTCGATCAGACCCGCATTCCAGAAATAATGCAATATTAATAAATCAGCAAATATTATATTCTAGTGCATTCAAGTTCCATTACATGTATTAACACATTGATTGCCGGGATCTATATAACACAGAAATTAATCAGAAATAAAAGTATTTTATATTGCAGATTTGCGAGCTTGAGAATGTTGTGTTATTATTTTTTATACCTAACATCACTTTCCCTTTAATTCAAAATACAGTAGTGTGTGTATATTTGCATTTACAGTGATACGGATAGGACTTTAACCCTCTTGTGTATCCTCTCTAGTACCCATTGGCTTTTTGGCTCCATTTTCGGGTTACGGGTTTGAACGCCAGTGGATTCGTAGCAATTTAATAGCGAACAGTTACGGGCTTGACAGATAAAAAGGGTTTGCGGCAACAGAGTTCAAATTTCGACGTCCCGTAGTGTTTTCCCGCCTGTAACCCGCAGATCATTAGCGGGTTGCAATATGGGGCCAACTTTTTTTTTTGGAGCGCTGATTCTTCAAGGGCCCAGCTGGGGCAGAAGAGGAGAAGGACAGGGACATCGCGGACAGATACGTTTTAAATTTAGAATGTTTATTGTTTATTTATGTTGTGTTTATTTGTGTATGTGTGACTAATGTGATGCTTCTTTGTTCCAGGGGCCGAGACGGAGAAGACAAGAAGATGGACAGGGACATGCCGGAAAGGTAAGTTTAATACAGTATTTAGAATGTTTATTTATTCTATGTAGTGTTTAATTTTGTACTAATTTGATGCTTATTTTTTTTTCTAGGGGTGCGATCTGAAGGGACATATAGGCAAGGTAAGTGGCCTTATGTATTCTATTTTAGCTTAGATTTAGGGTTTAATGTATTATAGATAGGGAGAAATGTATTATAGATAGGAGGTTATGTTATGTAGATAGGGGTAATGTTTAATAGATAGGGGAATGTTATGTAGATAGGGGTAATGTTTTATAGATAGGGGTAATGTTTTATAGATAGAGGGTAATATTTTGTAGTCAGGGAGATATGTAATGTAGATAGGGGAAAATGTATTGTAGTTAGGGGGGTTAATAGTATATATTTGTAATGTATATATTGCTGTATTGTAATGTTATGTATATATGTGTATGTATTTTCTTTGTAAGTATGTAATTCTTCTTTTATTTTTTTGTAGTGGGAGGTTTGTAATGTTCTTTTATTATTTTTTGGAGTGGGGGGTTGTAATGTTTTTTTTTATTTTTGTAACTTAGCTTTTTTTATTTTGTGTAATTAGTGGGTGGAGGGGTTTAATAGGGGGTAGGTAGTGTAGGTGTTAGTAGGTTGAGGTAGAGGGTGGTTAGTTTAGATTTAGTGGTTTATTGGCGGGGATAGTGTAGTGTAGTGTTTAATATTAGTGTTCTAATTGTCCCACGAGGGTCTTCATAGACCCTTATGGGACTGATTGGGTTAAATAGAGGCTTACTGCTGTCTGTATGACCCCCATAAGTGATGGGGTTATATGGATGCTGATGGGGGTCTGTATAGACCCCCATAAGTGATGGGGTTAAAAAAGCCCAGTTAGAGTTATTAGGTCCAGTTAGGGTTAAATGGGCACAGTTTGGGCTAGATGGGCCCAGTTAGGGTTAAATAGGTACAGTTAGGGTTATTAAGTACAGTTAGGGTTAAATAGGCCTCGTTATGGTTAAATAGACCCAGTTAGGTTTAAATAGGCCCAGTTTGGGTTAGATAGGCCCAGTTAGGGTTAAATAGATCCAGTTAGGGTTAAATAGACCCAGTTAGGATTAGATAGGTACAGTTAGGGTTATTAAGTACAGCTTTGGTTAGATAGGCTCAGTTAGGGTTATTGGGTCCATTTAGGGTTAACAGGGTATAGTTAGGGTTAAGGGCTTAATGTGGTATAGTTAGGGTTAATAGTGTAGTGTTTAGACTTTGTGTCATGAGGGTCCTGGAGGACACTCATGGCACTTATGGTGTTATTATAGGGGTTAATTAGTGTCCTATATGGGTCTATATAGACCCCTATTGGTCTAATGGGTCTGTATATGAGACTGATATGGTTAATTATGGGCTCATGGGGCTCTGTATAGAGCCCAATGAGTGACAGGGTTAATTTAGGGCTCATGGGGCTCGATATAGAGCCCTATGAGTGACAGGGTTAATTAAGGGCAAGCCCCATGAGTTATAGTGGTAGATTGTAAGTCTGCGAGTTTCAATCCTGCAAGGTGCTTTTGGGAAAGCGCTATGGACATCGGATTTCAAGCTCAAAGACAGGGCTCTCCATTTTTTGTAATGTGTGAATCTTGAACTTGTCATTGCCTGTAACTTAACTTATGTATAGCGCTTTGGAATATGTTGGCGCGTTATAAATAACTTGGAGTACCCCCCACGGTAGGGCTCATGTTTAGAACTGCCCAATTAGGCCCCCCCGGTATGTGATGAGGTGTGAAGCCTGCAAAGTCATCTCTCAGATTTTTCAATTCTACTATTAGCTGCGAACTCATACGTTGCTAGCCGCAGGTCTAATTTGATAGCGTTGGTAAACTGTCATTTTTCCAGCTTGCAGACCTAATGGTCAAACCTCGTAAGAACGTTTTTCTAATTTAATGAGGCTGTTAGTAGGTAGAATTAGGATTGAGAAACATTCAACTGTAAATATACTACAAAACAGGGATAGAGATTCCAAATGGTGACACATTACTGGCCTCATTTGCAACAGCGGAAAGATTATTTACTCAGTAAATAGTGTTTCTGACCTATTTTGGGACATGTACCAAATTAGACATGTAGGTGAACTCAAAATGGCTCTTTTTCTCATCTAACCAAGAAGTACATAGTATTTGTTTCTTTTGGTTTGCCTAACCTGCTCCAGGCTTATTTTATTTGGAAGAATATATATTTTAGCATAACCATAGTATCAAATATCTAAGGCATCTCCTACTTCCAGAGGAATAGAATTTGTTTTTAATCAAACTCTAAAGGTTCAGTTTTATTATGTTTATATTAGCATACAAAATAACCTATGTTTTGTTACTTATTTTACACCTATTAGTCATAAAACCATATTTTTCAGCTTATATACTTTTTTGTGTTTTAAACTTGAGGTCTGATGTTGTGCATTTTGTTTGCTGAATCTGACAGTAAAAGAGAACTATTATTTGCCTTAAAATATAACCCATCCATCTCTTTTCGTTTGTTGTGAATTTACTGTACTTACATTTTGAAAGATGGTTTGTTATGTAAGAAATGTTTGTTTTTGGTCTTATAATTTGAGTTTTGAAAGCTGCTATCTTTGTGATAGGGTATGTGACTCTTTGCTTCTGTACCATACTATTAGAAATAAAGATTACCAACAAATACTATGCCACATGCCATGTAATAAGCAACAGTGAAAAAGTAAGCAGGGTGTAGTTACATTACCATGGTACTTGGTGGGTATTGCATGCTATTATATTCTAACAAAGAAAATAGTGCAATGCTCTTATAAGCATAATTTGGTAACTTTTAATGTGTGATTTGTGGTAGTATTTGCACATTAAAGATAGTCCACTTAGTAGGGTCCCATATTTTAACTGAATCTTGTATATTTCCATGCAACGCATTTATCACTTGTTATCTGCATCCTACAACTTGTTTCTCCTGGTAGTCCAATAAACATGAGAGGTAAACGATTATTTTATTTTAAAGGTAGAACAATTACTAAGTAACATAATCATGCATGAAATACACAAGGGTATTGGGTATGAACTTAATTCTGTGGTTCATTTTGTTTAAATTTCATGCTGGCTTGATGAAGGGATAACAGTGTGTTTGTCCTTGACCAGTTCAGCTACTTGGCCTTCACATTGCAAATTATAATGTGAGATAAGGAAAGCACCACATAACACTGTTTTTAATGTGATGAGGGTGGTCACATTCATTTTAATCACAATACCAACACCTCATTTACACTGGTTTGGAATGCTGCTTGTGATTTGAAGTGAAGTTCTTGGAGACCTCACAAATCCATAGCCAATGAAAACTATTTTTATTCCAAGCCTTGAGGGAATCATTTTGAAGCTAACAAATACTATTTTAGATGGTAACAACACAGCCAAATACCTCCCAGTAGGTTAACCTTTGATTTTGTGTGAATTTAAGAGCTGTGCACACTAGTCAGATTACATTAAAATATATTGTCTTAAAATTTCATTTCCACCATGTCAGAATAGGATTCTCCTTTATCAGCATTGTTAATGGATTTCTGAAATGTACAAGTTTATTCACCCCACCCAGCTTTCCATTATAAAATCATCTTGACACAGTGCCCATGTTTCAACATTTTTAATAAAAACAAAATAGAAAACCCATCACTAACAGAGCAGTGATGTTTTCCCTCTCTTTCCCCTCTGCCAAAACTAACAAAGAAGAAAATGTAATTCTGGATGTTTTCCAAAAAGAAGGAAATTGAATGGCCTCTTTTCTTACTCTTTGACTAGTAGCATTGTATACATAAAAGAATTGACTCAAGCTCATTTTGATGAATCTGGAAAAGGGAGATGAACTACAAGACTTATACTTGATATTTACAGGAAAGGATGTTGTTTGGTATCCTTCAGTACCACACAGCAAATCACAAAACTACACATTTTCTGTCATTGACATAAGGACATATGGGAACTGCTAAGCTGAACTGTAAGGATTAGTTATAAATCTTAGTTATAAATATTAACTGAAAATTGTGCACCTATATATGTCCAAAACAATGTTATTCATTACCATGTTCCTGAAATCTTTTCACTTAGTGCACAGTTAGAATGAAGAGTATTAATGAAGCAATTTTCATCACTTAACAACAATCTCGCCTATATGAATTTGGTAACATCAATCTATAAGAATTAAAGATTTTTTAATAATATATTGTCAAGATCTCAGTATAGTGATCATATAAAGCCATTTATTATCACATAGTTGTTTGGCTTCTTTTTAATCATAATGATCACAGAAATCACCAAAAAAAGGCCCTGATCAAAAGTTTGCATACCCTTAGTTCTTAATATTGTGTATTGCCCCCTTTAGCATCAATGACAATGTGCAGTCTTTTGTAATAGTTGTCTATGAGGCCCCTAATTCTTGCAGGTGGTATAGCTGCCCATTCGTCTTGGCAAACTGCCTCCAGGTCATGCAAAGTCTTTTGTCGTCTTGCATGAACCACACGTTTGAGATCTCCCCAGAGCGGCTCGATGATATTAAGGTCAGGAGACTGTGATGGCCACTCCAGAACCTTCACCTTTTTCTGCTGTAACCACTGGAGGGTCAATTTGGCCTTGTGCTTAGGGTCATTGTCATGGTGAAAAGTCCAAGCATGTCCCATGCACAGCCTTCGTGCAGAAGAATGCAAATTGTCTGCCAGTATTTTCTGATAACATGCTGCACTTATCTTGCCATCAATTTTCGCAAGATTCCCCGTGCCTTAAGAGCTCACACCCCCCTAAAACAGCAGTGAGTCACCACCATGCTTCACAGTGGGGATGGTATTCTTTTCACTATAGGCCTTGTTGACCCCTCTCCAAACATAGCGCTTAAGATTGTGACCATAAAGCTCTATTTTGATCTTGTCACTCCAAATTACAGTGTGCCAGAAGCTGTGAGGCATGTCAAGGTGTTGTCGGCCATATTGTAACCAGGCTTTTTTGTGGCATTGGCGCAGTAAAGGCTTATTTCTGGCATCTCGACCATGCAGCTCATTTTTATTCAAGTATCGTCGCATTGTGCGCCTTGAAACAATTACACTGTCTTTTTCCAGAGCACCCTGTAATTCTCCTGAGGTTACCTGTGGGGTTTTCTTTGTATTCCAAACAGTTCTTCTGGCAGTTGTGGCTGGAATCTTTCTTGGTCTACCTGACCATGGCTTGGTATCAAGAGATCCCCAAATTTTTCACTTCTTAATAAGTGATTGAACATTACTGACTGGTATTTTCAATGCTTTGGATATCTTTTTATATCCTTTTCCATCTTCATGAAGTTTCATTCCGTTGTTATGCAGGTCTTTTGACCGTTCTTTTCTGCTCCCCATGGCTCAGTATCTAGACTGCGCAGTGCATCCACGTGAGAGCTAACAAACTCATTGACTATTTATACACAGACACTAATTACAATTAAAAAAAACTGCAGGTGTGGGAAATCAACCTTTTATTGCCACACCTTGTGTGTCTGTATCAAGGCCAATCATTCAAGGGTATGTAAACTTTTGATCAGGGCCCTTTGGGTGATTTCTGTTACATTTATGATTTAAAAAGGAGCCAAACAACTATATGATAATAAATAGCTTCATATGATCACTATCCTTCAATAAAATATATTTTTCTTTTGCATGATCAGTCATATTTTCTAAATAAATGGCAAATTTTATCATTTCTGCCAGGGTATGCAACATTTTGAGCCCAACTGTATATATATATATATATATATATATATATATATATATATATATATATATATATATATATATATATTTATATATATATATATATATATATATATATATATATATATATTACATAGTTACATCGTTACATAGTATTTGAGGTTAAAAAAAAAGACTTATAATCCATCACGTTCAACCTTTTGAGATCTCCTCTGATCTGCTATATGCGGTTAATTGATCCAGAGGAAGGCAAACAGAAAAAAAAAAACATTCAAATATTGCCCATTGGCTCAAAATGGAAAAAATGAATTCCTTCCTGACCCCAGAAACTGGCGATTAGATTCCTTCCTGGATCAATACTCCCTCTCTAATTAGCCAAGATAACCCTGAATGCGCTCTTTATTTAAAATATATCCAGCCTCTTTTGATAGATCAATTATCTATCAAATCCGCTGTCACCACCTCCTTTGATAGAGAATTCCACAGATTAACCATCCTTACTGTGAAGAACCCTTTTCTTTCTTTAAGGTGGAATCTTTTTACTTCTAAACTCAAAGGATGTCCTCTTGTTAGTTGAAAACCTCTTGGCACAAAAAGCTTAATTCCATTTATTAGTTTTGTTGCCCTTCTCTTTACATTTTCCAACTCTAAAATGTCCTTTTTATGAAGTGGTGCCCAAAATTGTACTCCATATTCCAAATGAGGGCGTACTAGGGATTTGTAAAGTGGCAGAATTATATTTGCTTCCTTTGCTTCTATACCCTTCTTAATACATGCTAATATTTTATTTGCCTTTGCAGCTACTGTTTGGCATTGAGCACTGTTACCTAGGTGGTTGTCCACAAGCACTCCCAAATACCTTTTCATATCTGATATCCCTAGATTTGCTCCATTAAGATTATAAATTGCATGGCTATTTTTCTTCCCAAATCCTTAACTGTACATTTATTCATATTAAGTCATTCGCCATTTAGATGCACATTCCCCTGATTAATGTAAATCCCTTTGTAGGGAAACTACATCATTATCTGATTTAATTACCTTGCACAACTTTGTGTCAAAAGCGAAAATGGAGACACTACTTTCCAGTCCTACTTCTAAGTCCTTAATAAATATATTAAAAAGGAGAGGACCTAATACTGACCCCTGGGGAATCCCACTTACCACATTAGTCCAAACTGAGTATGTTCCATTTGCTTTGCTTCCTGTCTTTTAACCAGCTTTCAATCCATGAAAATAATTTTTATGCAATTCCTGTATACCTTAGTTTGCACAATAGTCTTCCACGTGGCACTGTATCTAAAGCCTTTGCAAAATCCAAAAATCCCAAAATACTACATCCACTGAGTTGCCTTAATATAAGTTCCTACTAACCTCCTCATAGAAACTAATTAGATTTGTTTGAAATTACCTATCCCTCAGATAGACATATTCTTGTTTATTATCCATTATTAACTCTTCTAAAAGGTTTCCCTTGCCTTGTTGATTTCCTTGTACTCAGGAAAACAGTCTCTGTCCCCTCTTGTTTGTATAATTTAAATGCCTGTTTTATACTCCGGGTCTTGATCTTTAAATAATTGTTAAGCAACATTGGATGTGATTTACTCCTTTTACTTTTATTCCCACATGTTTGTATGTTTAGTAAGGATTTAAATGTTGTCCATTTATGGTCAGTATTTTTACCCGTCAGTTCTTTGTCCCAGTCAATACTTTGTATTGCTGCCCTTAGAACGTAAAAATCTGCCCTTTTTAAAAATCAGTTTTAGTTGGCTCCTTACAGATTTTTTTTTATTCAATCTCAAATGACACTGTGTTGTGATCACTGTTTCCCAAAGGTTGCCAACCAATATTTGTTTGGAAGTTTAACTCAGCCCACAAACATTCAACATTACCGCTAGTTCCAGCATAAATATCCTCTCGGACTATACGCTTATATTCAGGCATAATATACAGACAAATCACTCCTTCTCTTTTACCATTTTCCCTATCTTTCCTAATTAGGTTATAACCATCCAGATTAACAGTCCAGTCATGAGAGTCATCCCACCGTGTTTCAGTAATGCCTATTAAATCCAATTTCTCATTAACTGCTGATAATTCTAACTTTCTCTGGCAAACTCCTGGCGCACCGCATGACTTAGGCAGTGAGCGCCGAAGGTGCTCACTGAGCTGGTGGAGATGAGTGCCATAGGCGCTCATCCCTACGACCCGCGGAACTAAACATCAACACAAAACTCAATTACACAATTCATAATGCAAAACCAGTGGCACTTTGAAAAAATCTCATGAAAACTTACGACCCGTAACACTTTGCAAAAAGGAAAACGAGACACATAAAAAAAAATACGACCCGCGGCACTTAGAAAAATAAATAAATACGAGGTCCACCAAAATTACACCACCAAAATTACAAAAAATACCAAAAAAATCACAACAATTTAGCCACAATTTGACGAGTTTCGGCACATGAAAATCGCCTAAGATGTCCCTAATTGATTTACAGGAATCAGGAATGCATTTGTAAGTTATATAACTTGCTTGTAAGGGTTGAAGAATATACACTTAAGTAAGTCTTGGATAAGTGTGAGATCTTCCTATCGAGATGCCTGTCTCCACCCACTGTTAGTGGTGTAAGTGGTGCAGGCTGTGAGGCTGTCTGAGAGCAAACTATTTATGAGTAGAGATGTCGCGAACATAACATTTTCGGTTCGCGAACCGCGAACGTAAACCGCCGCAAATGTTCGCGAACCGGCGAACCGCCATCGACTTCAATGGGCAGGCGGATTTTAAAACCCACAGGGACTCTTTCTGGCCACAATAGTGATGGGAAAGTTGTTTCAACAGGACTAACACCTGGACTGTGGCATGCCGGAGGGGGATCCATGGCAAAACTCCCACGGAAAATTACATAGTTGATGCAGAGTCTGGTTTTAAGCCATAAAGGGCATAAATTACCTAACATTCCTAAATTGTTTGGAATAACGTGCTTTAAAACATCAGGTATGATGTTGTATTGATCAGGTAGTGTAAGGGTTAGGCCAGTGAAAGACCAAACTCCCCGTTTAACGCACTGCAAACAACCACAAACAGTCCATTTGCACTTAGATTTAAGAAAATAAATTATTTTTTTTTTAAATGTAGACTGCTGGTACCCCAACTAGATTGGATTGGTTGAACTTGGCACAGTACTTGTAAGCCTGACACACACACTGGCTAGCTGTCAGGCAAATGAACTTAGATTGGCGGTCAGGCAAATGAACTTAGATTTAAGAAAATAAAATTATTGTTTTTTTAAATGTAGACTGCTGGTACCCCAACTAGATTGGATTGGTTGAACTTGGCACAATACTTTTAAGCCTGACACACACACTGGCTAGCGGTCAAGCAAATGAACTTAGATTGGCGGTCAGGCAAATGAACTAAGATTTAACAAAATAAAAGTTTTGGTTTTTTAAAAGTAGACAACTAGTAAACAAGATTGTATTGGTTGCACTGTGCACACACAGTATAAGTTGTGAGCCTGACACACACACTTGCTAGCAGGGGCTAGCAGGGAGACAGGCAAATTAAGTTAGATTAGACAGAAAAAAATAAACAAAAAAAAATGATGTTATAGCCCTAAAAAGGGCTTTTTGGGATGCTGTGTTTACAGCAGAGATCTGATGAGTCCTTCAGCACTGCACTGGACACTGAATAAACTTGCCTTGCTATTGATTTCCCTATTCAATTAGCATCACCTACACTCTCCCTCCTCTCAGTAAGACTGCAAGTTAGTTATGATTCCAAAATGGCTGCTGTCCATGAGGTAGAAGGCTCTGGAAGGGAGTGTATGCTGCTGATTGGCTGGAATGTGTCTGCTGACTGTGAGGTGCAGGGTCAAAGTTTGCTCAAAGATAAAGTATAATGGGCGGATCGAACATCGCATATGTTCGCAGTTCGCTGCGAACGCGAACATGCTATGTTCGCCGGGAACAGTCCGCCGGCGAACTATTCGCGACATCTCTTTTTATGAGCATCACCCTCCCTCAATGCACATGTGTCAGCAGCTTCAGACACAGATTAAGCAGGTGCTTGAGGTGCATCTGGTTCCACTCTTTTTTTTAAAGTACATTGTAGCCTATAACTGACTGAAAGCCAGTAAACAAATGTATATAGATCTATATATGATCATGATATTTTAGTATCACTCTTTAAACCATGTGTTAAAAACGGCAAACTACAAACTTTTGCACCTAAAACCTCAAACCTTAGAGCTCTGTCAGCTTTAGAAGCAGCACTTACAAATGCATGACTGATTCATATAAATCTACTTACATAATCATTTGGTGACTTTCTTATTCAAAATATAAATAAATACCAGCTGACAAACCTGCAATTTTTAAGAGTTTATGGTTTTGATTTTGTAATAAATATTACATTAAAAAAATCGGTAACAAAGAAATATAACGTTTTTCCAAGAGTCCAACATTTTACCCTTCAGTATATCAGGTCCATTAGCTATGTTGAAAGCACTGGCACAGTAGAATGACACCTTTCAATAGAAGCAAATGAAACCTTCCACTACAGCAGCCATACACTACAGTTTATCTGAGTGTACACATTCAACAAAGACTGTATACATTTATTTTTTTCCTAAATCATTTTCAGTGGTTCTTTATGGGCAGTTTCAGAAACGCAATAAATTTGTCACTTTAAACATATTCACAGTATTTAGCATTTGTTCCTGCATTGAGAAATTTTAAGTGTTGGAGTGTGGCCTAGATACCTACAATTTAGGTTGCATGCTAATGTGCACCGTGATAGCGTTACCATACTTCTTTCAGCATTTTTTCCTTACTTTCCTAGATAACTCAAGCCTAAAGTATACTTGAAGTTAAAGTTTTCAAGCTGCAAATATTTGAGGCATGGACTTTCGCTGGAGTCCTGATCTTCAGGAATCCCTTGGAATGTCATACAAACTTTTATCTCACTAATAAACCTTTATTTTTTAATACAAATATTGCTTCAAAAAATTATAAACAAAGAATATCCATTTTTACAAGGCTTTACCAAAATATATATTTTCTCGTAAAGCAAACTGGAACTCACATGTTTGTCTTTCATGCACTTAAATCAGGGGTGAGCAATTAATTTCCAAAAGGGGCCACATGAGAAACTCGGAATGATGTGGAGGGCCGAACCATAGGCTGAACTTAATTCTGCTCAATATTAATTTTATAGCTTTTTTTTATTTTATTTTCTCAGGGCCAGGAGCAGTATCTACAGAATGCTATCCATCCAAGTTAGTCACAACACTGCTGCTCACAAATTGTCCCCGTTTATTAATAGTAGTGTTTTTGTGTCCAGGACACAAATTTAAATCCCACTGTAGCTAGACAGGGACAGCCAAAGGACCGGATGTGGCCAGCGGGCTGCACAATGCCCAGGTCTTACTTAAAGGAAGTTTGACACCAATTTAAATTCTGGTCTTAATAGTTGCAATTTGCTGTGAAATATGTCTGGAATGGTAGGCATATAGAGTTAAGATATCTTCAGACACTAAAATTGTACATCATTCCTGGATCGTGTTATAGACAATAATGTTGCCCTCTGCTGGTAGATGTTTAAGATTCAATTGTATTGGCTGAAACTAAATCCAGGTATTAATTCATACAGTTGTTTAATTCATCTAGATTGGATGTAAATTGTGCTTAGTCTCAATTGTTATAGTATGATATGTTCTTGAATTTGGTTCTCATTCGGTAGTGTTAAAATATATTTAAAATATTTAAAAGATGGGAAATGTGTAAATATTTTAAAGAAATAGGGAAAAGAAAACAAACAATAATAAACCATAATATAAGAAAATAACTACATTAACTATGAATGCTATACATTGGTTATTTAATAAAGTAATCAACTGTACTTTAAACAAGTATAACATTTATCTATTTTGTTAAAAACACTTGTGTCTTATTTAGCTAAAAAATATATTACATAACTTTTAACACAATTTACATCCATATTGCTGTACAAGAATACCTTTGAAGTGTACTTATTACTACAACATATATGTTTTAGTTTTAACAATAGCCAGTACACTGCAAACTCATTAGACTGACATTTAGATGGTGATAGTAAGCAAAACAAGGTAACAGATACAATACAGTGATTACCCAACTAACTTTAATAGAAAAGTATTTTGTTTCATTTTCTGTCCTCTACGGTACCTTTAAAAATAAGTAGGAAATGTTATCTTTTTCCCTTTCTCTATTTTTTTTTCACTAGCGATTTTTACATTTAATTTCTATATAAGTGTAATTATTTTAAAAACATAATAAAAAATATTTATGTTATCAGTATTATAATGATACCTTAATATATAATACCATTTTTATATTATGAGATAGAAAATTAGTTTTAGGAACAATAATTTAGCAAAATAGCTTATGTCATAACAAAACATCAGAAATATCTAAAGAAGGTAAAAAAATAGCAATTAAAACTGTGAATTTGGTTTATCTCTGTACTGTTCAATTGAGACCATCATTTATGTTCAACAGTTAGATATGCAGATAAACATTGATAGCAAATTTGAAATCAATTAGCAAATTCACTCCAACAATCGAAGAAAAGCGAATAAAAAACACCTACTAATAGTATTTGATTGCATAGAATTTATAATCTGCGTTATTAATATATTTCTTCACTAGTATGAATAGTAGTGAATACATATACATATGCACATATACACATATATGTATATTTTTGCTAATCACATAATTAAAAATGTACAGCTTTTTTAGTTATTATAATTTAATATGGTTTTAGCTTTAAACTGTATAATGCACTAGATATTTCTCTCTATAATAAATAGTCATAGAGATATACAACATTTGCTGTGAAAGGCATGGAAGACTAATTAATGACACAATATACCAACAGATTTCTGTAGTCGTCACTTTCATTCTTCCTGTAACGTTTTCTTTGCACCATCTTTTCTTTATTTCACTTTATTTAGCCTTAAGACTGTCTTCATACTGTACTTACCCACCCCCACTAAAGAAGCAGAAATGTTAAAGTTAAAGGTTAGTAGCTCGAAATGTCATGTTTACAAACTACATTTAATTTTTTTCTTTACTGCCAATACGGTTGTCTGTTTCCATTCCATCAGAACTGACCTGTCTGTAACATTGGTTCCCACTATTTAATTAGACTGCAGCTATCAAAAGAAGATATGATGTCTGTGTTTGGGTGCATTTGCCTTACATTCTAAGGACCATGATGTAATTACCTTATTTTTATCAAGCTTGCTTGTTTTCCAACTTGTCACTTTACTTTGCTTGGTGCCTATAGAGTTTTAAATTAGGTCCAGTTAAGATGTATTAATGTGATGTTCTGTTATTGACAAAACCACTGACATTATTTTTAACAAATTAAATGCTTGGTAACATTAAGGTGATACAGTTCTCAATGAACTATAAATCAGTGAAGTAGCAGAAACAGTTTCTTAAAGCAAATGGATAATATGGCAAGAGTGAAAGCAAACTGACATCACCGATAAAGCGACTTGCTCTGAATCTATGGAAAACAGAATGATTAACTTAACTACCTCATTTCCTTTGTCACATTTGAGATATTTGAAATATAGTTTAATTCTCCAACCAATTGTCGGTAAGACAATTTTCAGCTAACTGTCTTACCTACAATTTATTTTTAACTTTCTTTTTTATATATTTACTAGTAAAATTGACGGTATAGAATAAAAAAATTCTCTTCCTCCCTCCCACTCCCTACCTTGTGTCTCTCCCCTGTTCCCTCCCCTGTGTCAACCCCCCTTCCCTCCCCATGTGTCTCCCATCTCCCCTGTGTGTCTCCCCCCTTTTCTCCCCTGTGTCTCTCTCCTTTCCATCCCCTGTGTCTCTCCCCCTTCCCTCCACTGTTTCTCTTCTCCCTTCCCTCCATCTCCAATTTTCCTGTGTCTCTTTTTCTCTCTCTTCTCTCCTGTGTCTCTTCCTCCCTTCCCTCACCTATGTCTCTTGCTCCCTCCCCTGTGTCTCTTCCCCCCTCCCCAGTGTCTCTTACCCATCTCTCCCCTCACCCGGGGCCTTTTGCCCCCTCTCCCCTCCCCTGTGTCTCTTCCCCCTCTCCCCTCCCCTGTGTCTTTCCTCCCCCTCCCCTGTGTCTTCCCTCTCCCCTCCCCTGTGTCTTCCTTCCCCTCTCCCCTCCCTTGTGTCTTCCTTCCCCTCTCCCCTGTGTCTTCACTATATTGTTTTTTTAGAACTTGCTCACTGACCCTACATGTGAGAACACATTGGCAGTTTGGATATTGCTGCAGTGAACTATTTCCTCAGCAACACTTCAACCCTACGTGTGCCCTATCTGCTGGTCTTTAGGACCATAGAGAGATGAGAAGAGTCTAACACTTTAAAAACACCAGTTACATTATTCATAGTCACAGACAGATTGTTGATGAGTGTATCTGTGGTTACAATGTACAATATTCAAATAAGTGCAAAACTACATAAAAATGTTGTGAATATGTTCCTGGATCTCAAAGCCGTTTCCCATTAAGATCTCTGTTTCCTAATATTTGTTGGTTAACATGCTTTAGCCGATTTGGGGAAATAGCTAGTGAGCCTTCCAGGTAGGAGGTCCAACCAAGGTCATAAGCCTGCTCTTCATTCTACCTCTGCTGTGTGTGTGCAGTTTGGCCAAGAGGCCCATATGTGAAGTATGAATGACCTATATTCTGCTAATTGTTTATTACAATTTACATGAACTAGCTGTTTTATTGTGATGTGATTTAATAAAGGACGAGTTTAACAGTTCAAAGTAAGCTCTTACCACTTTATGATTCAGATTGAAGACAAACAGAATACCGTTAATGAAAATATATATATACTAGAGAATTGCCTGTCAAAAAATGACGGCAATGAAATTGTAAGGTAGCTAATGCTGTTTGGTGTGTAATAATGAAATCTATAATACATTAATAAATGAATATACTTTACGTATTTTGAAGCATTGTGTTGAAGAGCTGCAATCTGTTTTGATGTTGCTGCAGCATTAGTGGTGTGGAGCGGCTGTGTAAGCATGATGAATGTATGCAGTGTAATAGTGTGCGTGCGCGAGACGAAACCGTTAGCGTAGTTGTGTACTTCCGCATTGTTGTAAAATGGTGGGTAATGTGTGGTATGCGTCTTAGCGGAATATCCGTAGGTCTTTTGTGGTGTTTTGCGAGTTTCTTGTGGTGTTTTGCGTGTTTAGAGTGCTGTAGCCTCGTTTTGGTTTTTTTCGGTTGCCATTTTTTCTCTCGCTTAGAGACATTTTTTGTATTGAGTTAAATGAAGGTGTAAGTTGCTTTTTTGAGGTCCTGGATGCCCCCTCTTGCTGTAGGTAAGCTTTTTATGCATGTGCTGTGTGTATTTCTTGTGTTTTCATTTTTTTCATGTTCGCGAGTTCTCCCGTGTCTCTTCCCCCCGTCTCCCATCCCTGTGTCTCTTCCCGCACCTCTCCCTTCCCTGTGTCTCTTCCCCCCTTGTGTCTCTCCCCCTTCCTCATTCTCAACCTCCCTCCTCAACCCCACTCCTCAACCTCCCTCCTCATCCTCCCTCCTCATCCTCAACCTTCCTCCTTAACCCCCCATCCTCAACCCCCTCCTCAACCCCCTCATCAACCCCCCTCCTCATCCTCAACCTCCCTCCTCATCCTCAACCCCTCTTCCTCCTCCTCAACCTCCCTCCTCATCCTCAACCTCCTTTCTCATCCTCAACCCCCTCCTCAACCTCCCTCCTCAGCCCCCCTCCTCAACCCCCCATCTCATCCTCAACCCCCCATCCTAAACCCCCTCCTCAACCCCCCTCCTCAACTCCCCCATCCTCAACTCCCCCATCCTCAACCCCCCTCCTCAACCTCCCTCCTCAACCCCCCACCCTTAACCCCTCCTCAACCCCCCATCCTCAACCTCCCTCCACAACCCCTATCCTCAACCTCCCTCCTCACCCTCAACCTCCCTCCTCAACCTCCCTCCTCAACCTCCCTCCTCATCCTCAACCCCCTCCTCAACTCCCTCATCAACCCCCCTCCTCATCCTCAACCTCCCTCCTCATCCTCCACCCCCTCCTCATTCTCAACCTCCTTCCTCAACCCCACTCGTCATCCACTCTCCTCATCCTCATCCTCCCTCCTCAACCCCCTCATCCTCAACCCCCCATCCTCAACCCCCTCCACAACCTCCCTCCTCAACCTAAACCCCCCTAAATACCTCCCCCTCTCCCCTCACTTACCTGCTTCTGCTCCGCCTCTGCTCCTTGACCTAGGAAGGCATGTGACGTCACATGCGTGCCACGTCATTAGCATATACCGGGTCCCGGGGCGGGGTTAGAATGAGGAGGGTGGTTTAGGTTGAGGAGGGGGACTGAGGAGGGAGAATGAGGAGGGGGGATTATAATGAGAGTGAGAGGGTTGAGGATGAGGAGGGGGGAGGGAAAGAGACACGGGGGGGTTATAAAGACACAGGAGGGTCGAGAGACACGGGGGGGGTATAGAGACACGGGGGGGGGGGGGGGAGAGTGACTCGAGTATAAGCCAAGGGGGCCCTTTTTAGCCTTAAAAAAAGGGCTGAAAAACTCGGCTTATACTCGAGTATATACGGCAAGTAAAAATGATTAATAAAGAATCACAGAAACAGATAAAAACTATGGGCCTTAATAAATTCCAAGCCCTCAGTTGCCTGCGTGTTAGAAATTTGCAG
The DNA here is from genome assembly GCA_027410445.1 of Discoglossus pictus. Taxonomy (NCBI): domain Eukaryota; kingdom Metazoa; phylum Chordata; class Amphibia; order Anura; family Alytidae; genus Discoglossus; species Discoglossus pictus. Next base: position 357,924,178 of record CM050166.1, on the reverse strand, counting down.
CAATCACAGATCAATTAAATTGATCAAGCCCGCAATCACATGACCTAAAGCCAAATCGGTAAACCATATAACGGTACATAGAATTTCAGGGCATGATCATGATCAATTAAGCAAGCCTATAAGTAACGATTTAGAAACAGGAAATAGTAAATGAGACCGTCATCATGACATCAATAAAGCATGGCGTTTAAACGTCAATCAATTAGAGTTAAGACGTCCGATATGCAACCAGGCTAGCAATCCAGCAATTTAAAAATCAATAAAAATGAATGAAGAAACTTTTATAGTTCATGTGGGTGGCCTAATATGTATTAACTCATTGATTTCTGACATTGATATAACAAGGAAATTAAAAGTAAAAAAAAATTATATTGCAGATTTGCGAACTTGAAACTGTTTTGCAATTAATTCTAATGTTTTTTATCACTTTCCCTGTATATTAAAGTGCACTATTGTGTTTTTATTGGCTTTTATAGTGTTACGAACAGGTGTTTAACCTCCTTGAGAGGCCTCTCTACGTTTGCCATTTACTGGTTTGAAGGCAATTGCGGGCTTGTGGAAGGGTTGTAATTAAATCACGATTTTAGCGATTGTAACATTTACAGGCTTGAGAGATCAAAGGCTTAGATGGGTCGGAGTTATGATTTTGATAACCACAGGAATTGTCAGCCTGTAGCTCACAAATAGATTGCGCGTAGCTAGAGGAGGCCAATTAAATATCAGTAAGTTTTGCGGGCTAAATTACAGGCTTCGTTAATTGCTATTTTGACATATGTGTTTGATCCCTTGTTTATTTTACAAGTGAATTTAGAGTGTAAACAAAATCTCATGGAGAGTCTGTTAATTGAGTTTTTATCTGATCGTATTTAGTGGAATTGAAAAAGAAGCATAATGTGTACAGGAAACATAGGTTGTGGGGATATTTAAAGGGACATGGAAGGTTACTGGATTTCACTAGGAATATAATATACCTATGTATTATTATCATACATTTGTAACGCGTCAACATATTGCGTAGCGCTATACATAAGTTAATTTACAGGCAAAGACATATTCAATATTAACACATTGCAAAGAATGGAGGTTCCTGTCCAGTGATCATAGTGCTTTCCCCAGTGGGCCATGCATGAGTGAAAACGTGCAGACTTACAATCTAAAGGATTCGTGTGTGGTGCAGGAGGGTGAGAGAAGTGTATGTTAGGAAGGAAGGTGATAGGCTTCTTTAAACAGATGTGTTTTTAGTGAGGCAGGATAGTCTGGTGAAGCGAGTGAAGGAGTGAGAGGACGTGACAAGAGTGGTAGAAAAAGAAAGTCGTTAACAGAATGAAGAGGGCGGGTGGGGGAGTATTTGGAGATGAGAGCAGAGATGTAGGGGGGGTGCGCTGTTGTTGAGGTCTTTGTAAGTTAGAGTCATGGAGTGATTGACAGAGAGGTGCTGCCGACACTGAACGTTGTGTACGGTAGATGAGTCTAGCGGAGGCATTCATTATGGATTGAAGTAAGGAAAGACAAGTGGTGGGCAGGCCATCAAGAAGTAAATTGCAGTAGTCAAGACGAGAAATGATGAGAGAGTGTATTAGAATCTTAGTTGTGTCTTGTGTAATGTAGTGACATATTTTGGAAATGCTTTTTAGATGGAGAAGCCAAGATTTTGTTAGTGACTTATGTGGGGGATGAAAGAGAGGGAAGTCTGCATAGAGATGATAATGAAACCCAAAAAAGTTTATTAGGGTAGAAGTGAGGATATATAGCTGGAGAAGAGGAGGGGGCCTAGGACTGAACCTTGTGGTATGTCAACAGACAGAGAGTGGGGAGAAGAAGAGGTGCCAGAGAAAGATGTGCGATCTTGTAGGTATGATGAGAACCACAAGAGAGCAGAGTCTCAAATGCCGAGGGAGGAGAGCATATTGAGTAGAAGCGGATGGTCGACTGTGTCAAACGAAGCAGAGCGATCCAGAAGAGGACAAATAGAAAAGTGACCTTTTGACTTGGTGGTGAGCAGGTAATTAGGGACTTTAGTGAGAGCTGTATTAGTGGAATGCTGAGGCCGGAAGCCGGATTGGAAGGTGCCAAGAAGGGAGTTAGAGGAAATAAAGCTGGTAAGGCGGTTTTAGACGAGATGCTCCAGTAGTTTGGAAGCCAGGGGAAGTAGAGAGATAAGGCAGTAGCTAGGTGTAACATCAGAGTCAGATGAGGGTTTCTTAAGAATGGGTGTAATTATGTCATGTTTTAGAGAAGATGGAAGCATGCCAGTATTTAGGGAAAGGTTGAAGAGTTGTGTGAGAACTGGGATTAGTATGGCAGAGAGGGGAGGGATGAGCTGTGATGGAATAGGATCCAGGGGACAGGTAGTAAGGCGAAAGGATGATAGTAGGCTGGAGACTTCGTCCTCTGTTGCAGGGTTACCGCAGTTCATAGTGGCTGTGGGATTGGGTAATGAAGAAGGCTGGGTGTTATCGGTTAGTTAAGAGGATGGAGTGTGTGAGCTATGATGAGAGGAGAGTTTGTTGCGGATGTTTTCAATTTTATGCATAAAATGGTTGTCAAAGTTTTCGGCCATAAGACAGGAAGGGACGGGAGGAGGTGGTGCGCGGAGGAGATTATTTAAAGTGGCGAACAGGCGTTTGGGGTTGGAGGACAGAGTTGATATTAGTGATGGGAAGTAGTGCTGCTTGGTAAGGTTGAGGGTAGAGAAGTAGGAGAGCAACATAAACTTGCAGTGGAGGAAATCTGCTGAAGTGCTTGAATTCCTCCATAGTCTTTCAGCAGTCTATCATGTATCAATTTATTTGTATGCATTTAATTTTATTAAGATGTGCTTAAAAGCTCTGTTTTGGCTGCCTAACCTTTTTACCTGCTTGGATCTGCCCTATGTGGCTCATGCAGCTCACAAATTAGCCATTAAGGGAGGTGATGTGGCTAGAGGAGTGAGTATCATCACAAAGCAATGGTCAAAGACATTGGCGGAGGTTGAGAAATTATTGTACATTTGGATAAATTAAAAACAATTAACGGGTGATAGCATTTCCTAGGCACTGATATGCGAGAAAACTAAACAATTGCATGTTGATCTGACAAAAGACAAGCCTAGAGCAAGTGGTAAGAACTGTCTTTGGTTTGGGAAATTCAGAAAGAGAACTTGCATTCACAGCATGGTGAGACATGGAGAGGCAGCCAGTGCAGACAAAGAAGCTGCCAAAACCTTTGTCAAGGAGTTCAGAGAGTATGTATGTAGATGCCAAATCAGAAGCTTCATCACCCAAGAAGAGTAGTCATTTCCAGGGCACACGCTAATGAAGGACAGGCTAACTCTGTTGGTGTGTGGGAATGCTAGTGGGGATTTAAAAATCAAGCCTTTACTACTGTACCACAGCAAGAACCACAGAGTTTTTAAGAGGTAAACTGTGCAGAAAAGCAACTTAAGTGTCATGTGGAGGGCCAACAGAAAGTTCTCTCAGAACTGTAGAGTTAAAGTGAAGATTAATGTTCTGTCATTTGTTCTCAGTACAGTTAAAGTTACGTTAAAGTCTAAGTTATTTGATGTAATTATTGTTGTTTAATAAAGTCTGTTTTAATTTGAAGGTTTTGTTCAAAATAAAATGTGAGAAAATCGGAAACATTTAGGGTCTGTAACAGATTATTTCAGTTTATATTGATTTCTATGGGAAATGCTACTTTGGTTTAAGTCATTTTTGGTTTACATTTTGCCGTCTGGAACAGATTAATGATGTGACCACTGTATATATACATATATATATATGAAAAGTGAGGTAGCCGTGAATGTCCAGTAATCAAGTTGAATAATCAGAGTATTGCAGTGAATAGTGATACCTTTTTTTATTGGACAAACTTATTCATAATATAGTGACGAGCTTTCGAGAGATAATGCCTCTCTTTATCAAGTATTATCTCTCAAAAGCTTGTCGCTATATTATGAATAAGTTTGTCCAATAAAAAAGGTATCATTATTCACTGCAATACTCTGATTATTTAACTATATATACAGTTGCAAGCAAAACTATGTGAACTCTTTGGAATTATATGGATTTCTGCACAAATTGGATACCCCAGAGGAAGCCACTGCTGTCCAAACAAAACGTTGCTGCACGTTTACAGTTTGCACGAGAGCACCTGGATGTTCCACAGCAGAACTGGCAAAATATTCTGTGGACAGATGAAACCAAAGTTGAGTTGTTTGGAAGAAACACACAACACTATGTGTGGAGAAAAAGAGGCACAGCACACCAACATCAAAACCTCATCCCAACTGTGAAGTACGGTGGTGGGGGCATCATGGTTTGGGGCTGCTTTGCTGCATCAGGGCCTGGACGGATTGCTATCATTGAAGGAAAAATGAATTCCAAAGTTTATCAAGACATTTTGAAGGAGAACTTAAGGCCATCTTTCCACCAGCTGAAGCTCAACAGAAGATGGGTGTTGCAACAGGACAATGACCCAAAGCATAAAAGTAAATCAATAACAGAATGGCTTAAACAGAAGAAAATATGCCTTCTGAAGTGGCCCAGTCAGAGTCCTGACCTCAACCCGATTGAGATGCTGTGGCATGACCTCAAGAAAGCGATTCACACCAGACATCCCAAGAATATTGCTGAACTGAAACAGTTCTGTAAAGAGGAATGGTCAAGAATTACTCCTGACTGTTGTGCACGTCTGATCTGCAACTACAGGAAAAGTTTGGTTGAAGTTATTGCTGCCAAAGGAGGTTCAATCCAAGGGTTCACATACTTTTTCCACCTGCACTGTGAATGTTTACATGGTGTGTTCAATAACAACATGGTAACATTTAATTATTTGTGTGTTATTAGTTTAAGCAGAGTGTGATTGACTATTGTTGTGACTTAGATGAAGATCAGATCACATTTTATGACCAATTTGTGCAGAAATCCATATCATTCCAAAGGGGTCACATACTTTTGCTTGCAACTGTATATATATATATATATATATATATATATATATATATATATATATATATATTGTGACAGACTGGCTGCCACTTCCGGGGTCAATGCCCTGTTGACAGGCTCTGCAATGAAGTAGCTCAGGAGGCATTATAGCTTAAAGGAGTTTTACTGAAAACTTGGTCAGCAGGTACAAACAAAAATAATACAAAACAAAGCCTAGCTTCCTTGAAGCACTGACTAAACAGAACTAGCAGTTTCCTCACTACCTTAAACTAATGGAAAATAAAGCATTCATATATACAGGCCTCTAAGTTTTCTGCTCCAAAAGTCTATGGGTTTGCTGCTGAGTGCTGGCTCTCAGTCCAGACTGAACCCAACCTGCTGAGTGCTCAGTAGTCCTTTTAAGGCAGAATGCAGCTGGGCTTAATTAGTCTGTTGTAGGAGACTTAACTCTTTCACTTCCCAGGGGAAAAAGGGCTCTGGTAAGTCTGCTACTTATATACACCCCTTGTATGATTCTATTACACATTCCCCTCCCCAGCTCGACACCACAGGGTTGAGCGGCCAACGCCGTGAGGGAGTGAATTTGAGACAAAGCATCTGCATTAGCATGTAGGCTGCCGGCTCTATGGAGGACCCGGAAACAGTAGGGCTGCAGGGACAGGAACCATCTCGTCACCCGGCTGTTCTTTTTCTTATTCTGCTGCATCCACTGCAGGGGTGCATGGTCGGACACCAGAGTGAACTTCCTCCCTAATAGATAGTAATGAAGTGCCTCAAGGGCCCATTTGATGGCCAAGCATTCCTTTTCCACAACTGAATATTTCTGCTCTCGTGGCAATAGTTTACGGCTCAGGAATAAAATGTTATGTTCCTCGTCCTGCACTACTTGCAACACGACGCCCAGTCCTACTCCTGAAGCATCTGTTTGTAGGATGAATTTCTTCTCAAAATCTGGGGTCACTAGCATGGGATTCCAACATAGGACCGACTTTAGGTCCGTGAACGATGCTTCAGCCTCTGAGCTCCATTTAACCATGTTGGGCGCTCTGTTTCTTGTAAGGTCTGTCAGGGGGCAGCTCTTGTAGAGAAATGGGGTATGAACCTCCTATAACACCCCACTATCCCCAAGAAGGCCCTTACTTGTTTCTTACTCAGAGGTTGTGGCCAGTCCTGAATCGCCTTCACCTTGTTGAGCTGGGGTCTATCCACTCCTCTCCCTACCATATATCCCAAATATTTGGCTTCACTAAGACCAATGGTAGACTTGCCGGAGTTTACTGTAAGGTGTGCGCACCTTAGGGCTTCCAAAACTGCTTCCATTTTCAGCAGTTGTGTCTCCCAGTCGTTCGTATAGATGATCATGTCATCTAGGTAAGCGGCTGCGTATTCTGAATGGTTGTGTAAAAGCTTGTCCATCAGTCTCTGGAAAGTAGCCGGTGCTCCGTGCAATCCAAACGGTAGCACCCTGTAATGAAATTAGCCCATCAGAGGTTGAAAAGGCAGTTTTCTCCTTTGCCGCGATTTAGTCAAATCCAACGTTGTTAGAAACCTCGCTTTTCCCAGTCTCTCTATTAGTTTGTCTACTCTAGGTATAGGGTATGCATCAAACTCTGACACAGCGTTTAGCTTGCGAAAATCGCTGCAGAACCTGACAGTTCCATCAGGTTTTGGAACCAGGACAATGGGGCTGCACCATTCGCTTTGAGACTCCTTGATTACTCCAAGTTCTAACATTTTATTCACCTCAGCCCTTATATCGGTTCTCTTCGTCTCAGGTATGTGGTAAGGTTTAAGACTTATTCTTATGCCTGGTTTAGTGACGATATGGTAAATGGCAATGGTGCGAACTGGGTCGGTGGAAAACACATCCGTGTTCCGCTTCAGCATTTTGTAGGTTTCCTCGGTTTGTGCAGGGGACAACTCTTGAGATACATAGGCTTTCGGAGGTTCAATGCAGATTTTGGACTTGCTAGCATCTTCTGACTCCTCAGCCAGACAAGTGACACCACCACTTTTGCTTGCTCTTTAAGGGGTTTTAGAAGGTTTATATGATATATTTGTTCTTTCTTGCGACGTTCAGGTTGACTGACTTTATAATCCACCTCAACTATAGCTTCAATAATTTCGTAAGGGCCTTGCTATCGGGCCAGTAATTTGCTTTTGGATGTTGGCACTAACACTAGAACCCTGTCTCAGGGTTCAAACTTCCTCACCTGGGCCTTGCGGTTGTAATAGGTTTGCTGGTTACTTTGAGCTTGTTCCAGAGGGATAACTTTGGCAATTCTTTCCCTCATGTTCCTTACATAATCCCCAATATTTTCACCCGGCACTATTTGCTCTTCCCATTCTTCCCTTAATATATCCAGAATTCCTTTGGGATGGCGGCCGTAGAGGAGTTGGAAAGGAGAAAATCCTGTGGAAGCTGGGGGACTTCTCTAATTGCAAAGAGCAAATAGGGTAGGAGTAAGTCCCAATTTTTTCCATCTTGTGCCACAACTTTTCTTAGCATACTTTTCAAAGTTTTATTGAACCGTTCTACTAGTCCGTCTGTTTGCGGATGGTAAACCGAGGTCCTGAGTGATTTCACCTGTAAAAGCTGGCACATGTCTCTCATCAGCTTTGACGCAAAGGGGGTTCCTTGGTTCGTTAGGATTTCTTTGGGTATCCCCACTCTTGAGTATAGTTGAATGAGCTCTTTTGCTATATTGTTCCAGGTGGCGGTACATAAGGGTATGGCCTCCAGGTATCTGGTGGCATAGTCCATTATTACGAGGATGTATTGGTGTCCTCGGGCTGATTTTTCTAGTGGACCCACCAGCTCCATTGCTATTCTTGAAAACGGCTCCTCAATTATGGGTAAAGACACCAGTGGAGCTCTTAGATCGGAGAGGGGAGCTGTCAACTGGCATTCAGGGCAAGACGCACAGTACTGGGCTACGTCAGCAAATATGCCAGGCCAGAAAAAAGTGCTTCAATATCTTTCACAGGGTTTTATCCTTTCCAAGGTGGCCCCCAAGGAGGTTACTTTCTTCCTTTGTGCTCGGGAACTAAGAGCTGCTCCAGTGTTTCTTCCTTTGAAGCAATGACCCTGTACAGCAAGTTATTCTGTAGTATGAAATATGGGCCCTGTATCCTCTCTTTTCTTGTGATCAGAGTCCCATTCGCTTCCACAAGCTGACAATGTATGTTCTGTAGGATCGGATCCACAGCTTGATCACGTGCAAAGTCATTCTTGTCAGGGAACCACTGCAGTGGAGTAAGTTCCTCTTCTACATTTTCTCTCGTTTGCGCCCTCTCTTCATCAGGTTGAGCCATGGGACCCTTCTGGACTGCATTTCTTCTGTCTGGCAGGCTGCTAAAGCCTCCTCAACGGCTTTCCTCCTTATCTCTGTGCCTAACCACTTAAAATAGAGAATAGAATAGAGAATAGATCCTGGTCCATGAACGATGGGAGTGGCCACAGGGTTTCCTCTGCCTTTAGGGCACTCTGTTCGGATTGTCTTGGGTTTTCACCTTTTCCTGTTCAGAGGAGATCTCAAGTTGGGGAAAATCCCTGCCTAGTACAACAGGGTAGGGTAGGTTGGCTACGCGTTGGCTACTACAGGAGCGGTGAGCAACATCTTTTTCCCCTGAACCTCCAGTGCTGCAGTACCAGTAGGGTACAGGTTCACTGTCCCATGTACACATGGGATGCCCACCTTCCTTGAGGTTTGTATTTTGCTAGATTTTATAATTTTGGCCGAAAAGAGGGTCACCACACTCCCAGAGTCAATTAGAGTGATGGTTTCCTTTCCATTAACTTTTATGGCTTTGATGAACTGATGTAGTTTTCTGGCCACTCCTACCAGGTTGATCATATTGCAGTGGCATGTATGTTCCTCCAGGTTGCACTGCATGGGTTCCTCCTTATTTGGGCAATAGAAAGCTATGTGCCCTAATTCCCTGCAGTAAAAGCATTTGATCTTGCTTACTGGGGTCCCTCTTTGCTTATTTTGTTCAGGAACTAAACTTTCTGGGTTCCCTTGTAGCGAGTGTCTTCCAACTTCTGGCTTCATGGGTCTTGGTCTGGTTCTCATCTAGTTAGGAGTTTGAACCTTAGGGTTGTTAGGCCGCCTTTGAACACAGGAGGTCTCCTCTTTTTAGAAACGGGTTAGTTCTTTCATGGCGAGATATATTTCTGTCAGTGAGATAAACTCGTCTGGGGTCTCTGGCTGGTTTTGCCCCACCCATTCTCTTAAGCCTGATGATAAGCTTCTCAAGTAGCGGTCCATGATCAGCAATTCTACTTAGACAACTTTGGGCTAACTGCAGCAACTCAAACATCTGTGAGTGAGGGGGCTTATTCTCCCCAACCCTCCATGAATGGAATCATTGTGCTCTGACACTGCGGGTAACTCCGGATCTGGCCAGGATCTCTGCTTTCAAGGTTGCATAATTCAGGGATTGTTCACTGTCCAGGTCGAGGTATTCTTTTTGGGCTTCCCCACACAAATATGGTGCGACTATGCTGGCCCAGTGCTCTTGGCGCCAAGCTTCTCTGACGGCAGTGCTTTTGAAGCTCAATAGATCCACATCGTCTTCAGGACTCATTTTTTTGAGAAACTGATTTGGCTTGCCCCTCATACAGGTCTCTGGTGACACAGCATGTTTGAGAGGTGTCATTTGCTGTAGCTGGGCCAACAGTATTTGGTTTGTCTGTTGTTCTGCCAGGACCTGGGTGGCTCTAGCTTGTTGTTCCACCACTGCTTGTGTTGCCTGGGCCTGTTGCCTTAGGAACTGTTGTGTAGTCTCCTGCTGATGGGTAGTGGTCTGTATTAAGGCTTTCACTAGTGCCTCCATTTTGTACTGTGGGCTGTCTTCTTAAGCGCAGACAATTTATATCCCACCACTGCCACCAAATTGTGACAGACTGGCTGCCACTTCCGGGGTCAATGCCCTGTTGACCGGCTCTGCAATGAAGTAGCTCAGGAGGCGTTATAGCTCTAAGGAGTTTTACTGAAAACTTGGTCAGCAGGTACAAACAAAAATAATACAAAACAATGCCTAGCTTCCTTGAAGCACTGACTAAACAGAACTAGCCGTTTCCTCACTACCTTAAATTAATGGAAAATAAAGCATTCATATATACAGGCCTGTACATTTTCTACTCCAAAAGTCTGTGGGTTTGCTTCAGAGTGAAGAGCTGTCTTGCCTGGCTCTCAGTCCAGACTGAACCCAACCTGCTGAGTGCTCAGTAGTCCTTTTAAGGCAGAATGCAGCTGGGCTTAGATAGTCTATTGTAGGAGGCTTAACTCTTTCACTTCCCAGGGGAAAAAGGGCTCTGGTAAGTCTGCTACTTACATAAACCCCTTGTATGATTCTATTACAATATCTATATATATATATATATATATATATCTATATATATATATATACTGTATATATATACATACATATCCCCTTTTGGATCACTAGCTTGTTGTGGTGAAGGGGCATGTGTACTTCAATGAAGCTGAGTGCTATACCATGTAGGGTCTGCCTAGATGGGCAGGTCATGGCAGAGAGGTCAGACAAATCGCGGTCCACTGGAGATGGAAACTGCAACCCACTCCAGTAACGTTGCTTAGAAAATTTTATGGACAGACACATCCAGAGACAATGTTGCAAAGGAAGATGAGCCCCTTAGGTCAGAAGGTGCGTACCACATTGCTGAGGAAGAGCAGAGGGCGAGTACAATTAGCACCAGATCTAATGAAGTGGTTGGGCCAAAGCCGAAAGGACACTTAGCTGTGGATGTGTCTGGAGGGGAATGGAAAATCTGCTGCTGCAAACAACAGTGCAGCTGAAATGTTAGAACTATGAACCAAGGCAATCTAGATGTGGCCAAGAATAAGATGACAGGGTTAAACATGGATATCCTGGGAATTAGTGAACATAGATGGACTGGAAAGGGACATTTCATATCAGACAACCACCAGATCTTCTACTGTGGCCAAGAATATCACAGAAGAAATGAAGTAGCCCTTATAGTCAATTAAAAATTGGTAAAATTGGTGTTTATGTATATATAATTAGTTGGCCCAGCATGTGGGAGTGCAAAACATTTTTTGGGGTTCTGATGCCCTTGATACCAGCTCCACCACTGGTTTAAACATGCTCTTTTAAATGCAAAAAAACTAAAAAAAAACAGTTTTTAACTTGTTTGTTATATACAGAGTCGAGTTACATTATTATGATCATCGCCTACTTTTTACGTCAGCAGGTAAAAATAGGTTGATCATTGGCTTTCAGGCCAGGGGTAGCAGTATTTCCGAAACAGCGCAGTTTGTGAACTGTTTGCATGCTGCTGTGATTAAAGTGTCCTGTGACTGGACAAACAGCACCACTATTTATATACGGTGTTGAAACTGTGGAGCATCATGTGCCATTGATGTCACAGGTGAACGTTGACTGCGAAGGGGTGAGGAGCAACCGACAAGCTACAATTGAGCAACTCACCATCCAAAAGAACCAGGGGGCTAACAGACATGTGTCTAAAATGACAGTAAAGCCAGCCTTGTTGCGTATGGGGATCCAAAGCAAACAGCTGGTCACTGCACCTATGCTGACGAGGGTTCATCTTCAGAAATGACTTCACGGCACGACAGTACCAAAACTGGATCTTGTCTGATTGGCAAAAGGTTGCCTTATCTGAGGAGTCACGTATGCTACTTCATCTACTGGACAGACTTTGGCGTGTCAGGCTGTAAGAAATGAACTAATAACTAAATAATTAATGTATAATTTCTACAAGTAATAAGTTCTTTTGGACAAATCAATAAACGAACATATGAATAAGTTTATAATTAAAAGATATATTTTACATAAATTAATATACAGTTACACAATGGGTTTTAGACAAAACAGATAACAGACAAGAAGTATTAAGACGATATTTACAAATATAATACTGATATGAATTCTACATTATGTAATATAAAGATACAGGATAATACCACTTGTGGTCAGTTTTGGAAGTTCAGCCTCCATCAGGTTTCTCTTTGGTCAGGACCAGGATCTGCTCAGCTGGGCTCATCTGGCACTCTTCTCTCTGGACTGCATGAAGGCTCCTTCAACCTGGGCCAACCGGTACCTCTGCTGGTTGTCTGCTAGTTGCCTGCTGGTTGCCCACTGGTTGCCAACTGGTGGCCAACTCTTCCATAGATTCTTGGCTTTTTATATTATTTTGTAGCTCATGACCCACCCTCTCTATATGTCATACATGGCTATAAGTTGAAATTAGACTGTTGGTGTCTATACAGGTGGTAACATTGCACCCACCTAGAGTCTTGTATTCAGCTGTCTACAAATGTACACTTAAGACTTGCTTTTTTTACTGTAAATAAGACATTTGTGATTCTCTGAGTTATTTTGAGCAGGGCTACTCACACCTGTTGTCCTTTCCCACACACAGACTTGGATTTTAGCTAATTACATACACATATAGCTAGCTAATTTATACACATCTATAATATATATATATATATATATATATATATATATATATATATATATATATATATATATATATAGATATATCTATATATATATATATATATATTTGTGGGAATAATAAAAAGACCTGAGGTATAATGCCTTGATACAAACACACAATTGTAATAACACATGATTAACACTAGATTTCTTACAGTTGTATATAATAAGTTATACAATACACATTGAAGTCTTGTTAAAAGTTGACTGTATATAAGCCATATTTTTACAAGGCACAAAACCTCCAAGAACAAACACTCTGCCCCCATTGTTGGAAAACACAAGCTGGTGGTTGGCAGCATTATGGCCTGGGGAATGTTTTATTCTTCTAAGGCATTGTCAACCGATTAGGTTATCTATCTATACTTGCAGTTCAAGTACACCCATACATGTTAACTGTCTACCCTGGAACAGATGAGATCTGCCAACAGGACAATGCAACATGTCATGCCACCAGAATTGTTCAGGAGTAGTTGGAGGAGCACGATGAAGACTTCCTACTACTTCCCTGGCCTCCAAATTCCCCGGACTTGAATCCCATCGAGCACCTGCTGGACCACCTTGATCTCCATGTTCACCATATGGATCCTCCACCACACTCTCTTCAGCAGATGCACTGGAGTCTGCATGGCTGCAGATACCCATGCCAACTTTCCAGCATCTTATTGACACACTACCATGCCGTTTAGCTGCTGTCTGTGCTGCAGACAAAAGTTGTTCGGGATATTAGCTGGTGGTCATAATATTGTGACTTGGATGTGTACATCTAATTTTTAATATGGTTAAATGTGGCTTTTAGTTGCTGGTTTCAGCTACTTTCTCAGCAGTTTTTGTTTTTCTAAACTAATGTTTTATTAAAAGTACTGTCCTTTATTACCACATTTCTATTGTATAGCTGTAATCTACTCTGCATTCATGGATTTCTCCCACTGGTAGAAGGAGATCAGCAAAAATTAAAATATTGCTACCATACAGTATAATTGGCTATAATAAATACTAAATTAGAAGCTGTATTTTATTGTCATTTTGAAAGTATCAAATATAGTGAGTAGTTTTACAAAAGAGTACGTTATAAATATGGGAATACTAGCGAATTGCCCATCAAAAAATGACGGCAATCAAATCGTAAGGTAGCTAATGCTGTTTGGTGTGTAATACTAAAATATATAATAGATGAATAAATTAATATACTTTACCTATTTTGAAGCATTGTGTTGAAGAGCTGACAATCTGTTTTCATGTTGCTGCAGCATTAGTGGTGTGGAGCTGCTGTGTAAGCGTGATGAATGTGTGCAGTGTAAGCGTAGTGGTGTACTTCCAAATGGCGGGTTATCTGTGTTATGCGTCTTTGCGGATTATCCGTCTGTGCTTTGTGGTGTTTTTCGAGTTTCGTGTGTTGTTTTGCGAGTGTGTTGTGTTTTACGTGTTGAGAGTGCTGTAGCCTCGTTTTCGTTTTTTTCGTCGGCCATTTTTTTTCTCGCTTAGCGATTTCATTAGTGTCTAAAGTGTTTTATTTTTATTTAAATGAAGGTGTAACTTGTTTTTTTGAGGTGCTGGATGGTTCCTCTTGCTGTAGATAAGTTTTTTATGTGTGTGGTGTGTGTATTTATTGTGTTTGAAATGTTTGTATGTCGGCGTGTTGCGTCCGATGTTTGCGAGGTCGTAATGTCTGGTAACATGTCTCGTATGGTGTTTGCGTGTGTAGCCTCGTTTTCATTTTGTTCGGCGGCCATTTTTTCTCTCTCTATATATATATATATGTCCCAGTGCACATTTTGTTGTATATATGTATTTTTTTTTTATTAGTTTATGGCCTCCAGCCCATGATGCCATGTCCCCCCAGGCTAAGCCTTCATATCCCCCAAGGCCAGGCCTCCATGGGCCGATCAGTCAGATCTATCACTATCAGTCAGACCCATCAGACTACTTACATTCATCAAAGCTGTTCCATTATCCACCACTATGCATCTCCTGCCTGTGCGTTTTTCTGCAGAGGCAGGGACTTCCTGAATTACTTCTGCAGAAAATGTGCAGGCAGGGGAGATATGGCGGAGGTGAATTGAAATGCTCCAATGAATGTATGTAGTCTGATGGGTCTAATGGGGCATGGAGTTCTGCTCCCTCTCTCCAGCGGCGGGTTATTGTGGGGAGGAGATGGCTGCTCCATCCCAGCAACTGAGGCCCTTGCCCGCAGCCCTCGCTACGCGAGGGACGCGGGCTCGCTATGCGAGCCCGCAATCGTGAGCAACGGCCCGTACGCTCACAACTATATATGTGATAGTGGCCCTTTAAATAACATACATTTTTCATAGAGAGTACTTGATAATATAAGGGATACGTTAGGAATATTGAATTTCTTTTTTCTTACAGACAAATAATAATATATCAATATAATCCCCTTTCATGTTTAAATATTGTAAGACAAAATATGTTTTAAAAACAGGATACCAAAGTCAGAAAAGTTAGATGAAGATGTAACACACAATATTTCTTTTTGATTATTTGGTAGGAAAAATCTATCCAAGTTCATTTGCTTATTTCAGGATTAAATGTTAAAGAAAATATTTCACATCCAAATATGTTATTTTGACTTAAGTTGTCATTTAGTATTTTCTTATTTTTCTTAATATTGTTCAGACAGCTGCATTTGCCATTGTACACTGACACATCATAACTCATCCCAGCTACTGAAGAAAACTCCCTCTGTTTAATGGGATACTTTTGATTTTAAATTACACTCATAAATTTGTTCTACTTCATACAATATATAAACCACAGCTCTTATATATCTTGTAAAAGTTTGGTAATGAAAAAATGATTCTCAGGGACTTGGAATTTATTTGCCACTCTAGTTAGAATCATCCAATACTGCATATTGTTACAGAGTAAACATCTTACAGGGTCATGCACTATGTGTCTGTGGTCACTAGAAGATTAATACACTTTAATAGAAACTGTCTTCTTATCATTGCAATATGGATTTATTTTATTTGCTAAGTTGTTTTAGCAGTAAATTTAAAATAATCTTATTTTAATTTCATCTAAAAATTACATGATGCAAAGTGTAGCCTGTGCCTATAAGAACCAAAGTTCCAAGCAATTCCCTCTCTCCTCCCTCTCCTCCCTCTCCTCTTCCTCTACCTCATCACCCTCCCATTGGGCCCTCAAGTTCTCTAAGTAAAATGAAGTATAATTCTATTTTATTTGATCTAATTATTGATTTTTTTATTTATATCTGTTTAGTTTTAAGGTTTTGTATCAGAAAACAAAACCATCAGTTCAAAGTAAAATGTGACATTTCTTGGGCCTCGATTAGCTATTTATAATGATATACAGAGTACCTAGTTCAGCTCTAATAAGTCCCAAATATGGAAAGATATATAAATCTTTGTGGTTGCCATAACTGATAGAAAACAAAGTCTACACACAATAGTGCATAGGAATATGTTATTAGAATGGAATAGTCAGCGTTCAGGGCCCTTTAAAAGGGGAATTCCTGTGGGGCAATATCTCCGATTGAGATTAAATTGTAGTAACTTAGAGGACTTTAAGACTCAAACAGATTTGTTAAGATCAAGATTCAAACATAGAGGGTACTCTAACAGTCATCAAGAATGCATATAAAAGAGCCATACGGGAAGATAGAAATAACTTGCTTTACAAAAGGTAAGAGGAAACCAGTTAAACTAAACAAATCAGGTGTATTGGAAAAGCATTGGAATCTGCTCACAGAAGTCTCTGTTCTTAAGAACCATCTTTTACAGAGGGCAGCAATAACTTATTGGAGAGGCTAAAGCATTGGGGGCGTCCTTACACACAGTCTGTTTTCTAGCAGGGGATCAACCGACAATTGGCTTGGAAAAACAAGAACCAAAGGACTGTTTAGGTATAACAACTATAAGGCTTGTAGATACTAGAGGCCTGAAAAGTGCTTTACTCATCCCCTGACTGAATTTAAAATATTTTTCAATTGTCTTTCCACATATGTTGTGTATGTACTAACTTGTGACCGTGGGCTCATATATGCAGGTAAAAAGGAGAGACAACTCTGCATAAGTATACTAGAAAATATATTTCTAATAACGTTGATACACCAGTGACAAGACAATATGAGGCTCCATCATAAGAATAGTTTTGATTGCTTTTTCTTTTGACATGATTGATAATGTGTATGCTATACCAAGAGAGGGAGATAGAAAACTACACTTGCTCCAAAAAGAGAGTAAATGGATCTACCTCCTTAAGGCTCAGACCCTCAATGGTCTTCATGATGGCTTCTCTTTTAAAGCATGGTATTTAGGAATGGGTTTATATCCTTCTATATTTTATACTTGTGGGCATATTTGTGTGTCCCAGCTCAACTTCCCAGAATGCAGTGTAATAACTGTTTTTCTCTGAACTCTGAGCTGGAAGCAGGTTTTTTAACTTGCTTTAGACATCCAAATGTGAACACAGATGTACTTTTTATTTACTGTACTACTGTACGGTGGAGGGCTTCTATCGCTCTTTTGCCCACCATATTATAAATGATTGTTGTGGTGAACTACCTACTCATAATTTCCACAACACAGGCTGAGATCCCGCTCCATGCTGATGATAGCCAGTAAGCTTGAAACAGCTGTACATGGATTGGATACTCAGCCTGTGTTTATTCCAACCTTGGCTTTGCATTAAAGCTGTGTAATACAGCATGCATAAGCTTGAAGGAAGCCATGTTTGTTGATGGCTACGGAATGAAGAGCGAGGCACTTGTGGGCATATTTGTGTGTCCCAGCTCAACTTCCCAGAATGCAGTGTAATAACTGTTTTTCTCGGAACTCTGAGCTGGAAGCAGGTTTTTTAACTTGCTTTAGACATCCAAATGTGAACACAGATGTACTTTTTATTTACTATATATATATATATATATATATATATATATATATATATATATATATATAGTAATTTAGTAATTATTAATCCATATATATATATACATAGTACAATATAGAGTATTGCAATATAATTTGATACCTTTTGCATATATATATATATATATATATATATATATATATATATATATATATATACCAGAACTTCTTCCAGAGTTCTGGTGGCCGTGCAAGGTGTCTGTAACTCTTTATTTTCTGCCTGTGATTTTGCCTCTTTTTGCACTCTAGATCAACTCAGTTGATTTTAGGCTATATTTTGGTTTATTATTGGCCATGATCTCTTTGCTGTTTTGGCTCTTAAAGAGACACTGTAGTCCATACATTTCTATCTTGCATTTGAAAAGTGAAGCAGCCATGAATGTCCAGTAATCTAGTAATTTAGTAATTATTAATCCATATAAATATAGATTAATAATGAGTATTGCAATATAATTTGATACCTTTTGTATTGGACAAACGTTATATTTATAATGACGAGCTTTCAAAAGGCTAAGCCTCCCTTTATCAAGTCTCAAGCAATACTACATGAGATGGAACCCTCAGTTTGAATAATAACAGCAGATGCAGAGAGAGTGGAAACAGCATCTGACATCATCAGGTAAATTCAAATATGGGGAATAAACACAACATAGCAAAGGAAACACATATACACATATTATATACACATATACATCAATATATACATGAAAAAGCAGAGCACTGTAGTCCACAGTGATATCTTTCCTGTTGGACAAACACCTCACTAAGAGTGCTAAGTCTGTTATTGTAGAAGAAGAAAAAAAATCACATGAAATTCTGATAATGTGTTAGAAAGCCCAAATCTATATTAAGTCCTGTGTTTTTAGAGTTGAAGAATGTGATCATCTTTATTTCAAATGCTTTTCTCTCTTGGATGCTTTTAAATTTTCCTCTGAGGATTTTGACTTTTAAGTTTTGGATGGAGTGATCATTCTGGCTAAAATGGTGTTCTATTGGGCTACAATAACTGTCTTCATTATGTTTTCTTATTGAATGCCTGTGTAAATTCATCCTTAAATGCATTTTTTGGCCAGTTTCTCCAATGTAACAGCCTGTGTCACATAAAGTGCATTGTATCATATAAACCACATTTGACGATGTACATGAATATGATCCTTTGATGTTATAGGTTTTGTTGTTATGTGTGGCTGTATCATCATTACAAATGTGTTGGCATAATTTACAGGCACGTTTGTTACAAGGTTTAGTTCCATTTTTTGTATTCAGTTGTTCATTGGCCAATTTTCTGCTGACAAGTTTTTGTTTCAGGTTTGGTGGTTGTTTAAATGCAAGGATGGGAGGTTTTGGGAATATATTTTTTAATTCAGTATCTTCAATTAGTATTGGTTGTAAATCTTTAATTATTTTCTGAATTTTCTCTAATATTGGATGGTATGTGGTCACTAGAGGTATACGTGAAGTAGTTTCTTTTGTTTTGTAGTTTAATAGTTGTTCTCGGGGTATTTTGATGGCAGTTGATATTTTTTGGGTAATAATACGGGGTTTGTAACCCTTTTGTTTGAAAGATTCAGACAGAGTTTTTAAATTTTTATCACGGTCTCCAGTGTTTGAGCAAATCCGATGGTATCTAATAGCTTGACTATGGATGATGGCTTGTTTGGTGTGGGAGGGATGGAAACTGGAGCTGTGTAGGTAATTACATCTGTCTGTAGGTTTCCTATATATAGATGAGTGGAGAGTGCCATTGGTGATGGATATAGTAGTGTCTAGAAAGTTTACCTGTTCTGTGGAGAAATCCATTTTAAGTTTTATAGATGAATGGAAGGCGTTGAATGAATTATGAAAGTCTCTGAGTTTGCTTTCTCCTTCTGTCCATATGATGAACAGATCATCTATGTAACGGTAGTATTTGTATGGTTTGTAAATTGATACAGATAAGAATGTTTCTTCTAGATTGGCCATAAATAGATTTGCATATTGTGGAGCCATTTTGGTACCCATGGCAGTCCCCATCATCTGTAGGTAGGTATCTTGGTTAAAAGTAAAATAGTTGTGGGTAAGGATATATTCTATTAGTTTAACAATAACATCAGGGCCATATTTATTGTTTTGCTTGTTTGTTGAAAGAAACCTAAAGCATGCCTCAGTGCCATCTTTGTGTGGGATATTACTGTAAAGAGACTCTACGTCCATGGTAACAAGTAGTGTGTTAGTAGGTAGGTCTTTAATCTGACTGAGTTTGTTGAGAAAGTCAGTGGTGTCTTGTATATAGCTACTGGTGTTACTAACTGATGGTTTAAGGATGTTTTCAACAAATCCAGATATCTGTTCAGTCAGTGTGTCCATACCTGTAACAATTGGTCTCCCTGGGTTGCCTGGTTTATGGATTTTTGGCAGTAAGTAGAAAGTCCCAGTTGTAGGATTGTCGGCCAATGAACAACTGAATACAAAAAATGGAACTAAACCTTGTAACAAACGTGCCTGTAAATTATGCCAACACATTTGTAATGATGATACAGCCACACATAACAACAAAACCTATAACATCAAAGGATCATATTCATGTACATCGTCAAATGTGGTTTATATGATACAATGCACTTTATGTGACACAGGCTGTTACATTGGAGAAACTGGCCAAAAAATGCATTTAAGGATGAATTTACACAGGCATTCAATAAGAAAACATAATGAAGACAGTTATTGTAGCCCAGTAGGACACCATTTTAGCCAGAATGATCACTCCATCCAAAACTTAAAAGTCAAAATCCTCAGAGGAAAATTTAAAAGCATCCAAGAGAGAAAAACATTTGAAATAAAGATGATCACATTCTTCAACTCTAAAAACACAGGACTTAATATAGATTTGGGCTTTCTAACACATTATCAGAATTTCATGTGATTTTTTTTCTTCTTCTACAATAACAGACTTAGCACTCTTAGTGAGGTGTTTGTCCAACAGGAAAGATATCACTGTGGACTACAGTGCTCTGCTTTTTCATGTATATATTGATGTATATGTGTATATAATATGTGTATATATGTTTCCTTTGCTATGTTGTGTTTATTCCCCATATTTGAATTTACCTGATGATGTCAGATGCTGTTTCCACTCTATCTGCATCTGCTGTTATTATTCAAACTGAGGGTTCCATCTCATGTAGTATTGCTTGAGACTTGATAAAGGGAGGCTTAGCCTCTCGAAAGCTTGTCATTATAAATATAACGTTTGTCCAATACAAAAGGTATCAAATTATATTGCAATACTCATTACTATCTTGCATTTAAAAGATTATTTTTTTTTAAGCATTAAAAAATAAGTAGTCTTTAGATATATTTTGTTAAATGGCCATTTACCTCAGTTTAAGTGCTCTTAACAATTTAAAATTATCTATTTTTTCATTATACTAGTAACAAATAAAAAAAATTGTCTGTTAACATAACATTAGATTTTTTCTGACTACTTGCTGCTGCATAAGTTACACAGCAAAGCCGCGTGGTGGGGACACTGATTGATAGCAGTTTTTACTTGCACTCAGGAATAACTGACCTGTTTAGGTGATTCCAGTATTCCATGCTCTGTACAGATGGATTTAGTAAGGGTTTTGCTCACTACACAAAGCTGTAGCTTTTGGTCCTGCTGGGGTCAGTCAGTGACACAAGTAAAACACAGATTTAATGTATTTAATATGCACATATTTCAACATAATTTTATGATATATTTACTGTAATGTGTTCCACATTGTACTGATTTAAGTGTCTGTTTAACTTGAGGCACAGGCGGACTGTATTCTCCTCCTCTATCTTTACATGTTACAGGACATGGGGGAGAGAAAATCGTATTCAGGTCTGAACCACTACGCATTGTGCTTCTATTTCCATTATTGAATATTATCAGATAAAAAAACTCTATTAACAGGCCATGTTAATTAAACAGTGTAGTTTTCAGTATGCCATAAAATCAGGTGCTGGAGATTTTTTTTCTCTATGTTAGATGTTTATGATTATCTTTTCACTCGCAATATTACTGCTCTCACACAGTACCCACATCAGTAATTCGTGCCTTGTCCACAAGAGATTTCAGTGTAGGAAGTATGTGTTCACTCAGTATATTACACCAAACCAAGCTTTATGGATGAGCAACGGCTCTCACAACCAATAGAAAATGAGAACGTCATGATTATTATAATGAGTGAGAACAAGCGCTGTAACTGCAGCAAGAAACCATTATATATATATATATATATATATATATATATAAATAATTTTATTTATTTATATTTATTTAAATTAAATATGTTACAGTTGTATTTATGGATTTGATATATTTCATTGTGTTTATTTTGTGTGTATATATATATATATATATATATATATATATATATATATATATACATATGTATATAGACAATGCATTAGAGCATTTGGTCTTAGTCCACGTGGTTTCCTGATATGTATTAACCCTTTGAGTACTGGGTTGTGTGTTACCCTTACTGTTGTATAATGAAACGGACATACTAATAAAATATCATATTTTTTAATTATACATATGTTTTTATTGGACTGTTAAGTGTCAAATAATGATGATGATTCATCATTTTCTATTGTTTTTTGGTGATATACTGCTGCTGTGGTACTCTGCAATTGCTTTAAAACCATTTGAAAGTGGTCTTTGGAACCTGTAATATTTTTTTCAGTTTTTTGCAGTTACAGCACTGCCTTGATTTGTGAGTGATCTGTAAAGTCTTATTAGCATAAGGTTTTGGGGTAAAAGTCTAATTGAGTAAATCATAATATTTCGGCATTGCAAATATCACTGGAAAAGTTTGCCGTAATTTTCGCCTCTGGCTTGCCGCAGTCATTTGTAGCAGTTCTCTCGCAATTTTTCCGGAATGTGTGAGTAACATAGCTAGAGAGATTTACTTTTATTTATGTTATATACCAAACAATACTTTATAATGTATGAGCCATGTTCTTTTAACATATCACAGAAAGTTTTGCACTGCAGAGACCCTTTAACCTCCGTGTCTCAGCCCCTCAGACATACTTCACGAGCATTAACATACATTATTATACTTATATGTCAATGTAATCAACTTCCATGTCTGTCTTTAGATATCGTACATTGCAAAATAACATTATTGATGTGTTTGTATTTTCTAAGTTCAAAAATACTGTCATAAAGGGAAGCTTTTAATAAGTGGCCTTTGAGTAGCGTGATGAATATAAAAACTAAATTTTGAAGCCATTTCGTATATTTTCCAGTCTATCATTTGTGTACTTATATCTTTTTGTTGTTTTCTGAAGTTCCACAAGGTTTCTGAAACAGGTCCCAGTCTTTACTAACAATAGTAGCACTCATCCAGGAAACATGCAGTCTTTTGCTTTAAACATGGGTTTATGTTTGTACAACAGTAAAACTGTAATCTGAACATCAGCAACACATCTGCTACATAGTTATTTGGCCTCTAAATTATTATGCTGGGAAAACAAGTAAAAGGATGCTAATTTAAGAAAATACACCACTGTAATAGCCTAAAAAGATATAATTAAATGTGAAAGTTGAAAATAATGTATTTTAAAAACAGCAAATCATCCAGAATGCTAAATAAATATAAACTACGAGGTGTAAAACAATAATTTAAAGTCACACAAGACTGTACAATTACGCATTTAAAAGGATATGCAATGTATATTCTAGACTTCTTTCCCATGGTAAGATTATTGTGTAAAGCATGTTTAAACTTGCTTCCAACGTGTAAGGATTGCCTGTCTTTGAGTCGATTGTACAGCTGTACAATACCCCCAGCCTTTATTTTAAGTGATTTTTTTTAGGGGCTGTAGTATTTTCTTACTGGGTACTATTACCCAATCAGATTGCAAGAATTTCAATTCCATTACGCAGATCAGCTGGAATTTGATTGACAGCTATAACTGCCAATCAAAAGTCTAGAAAGTCTCTACAAAAGTTTGTGACAAGGTCATTCATTATCGGGAGCTCTTCATAGAAAGAACTTTTGATCATGCTCCAGGGCCTCATTTGATAACTCTAGATTAGTGATGTCGCGAACATCAAACCGCCATAGACTTCAATGGGCAGGCGAATTTCAAAACCCACAGGGACTCTTTCTGGCCACAATAGTGATGGGAAAGTTGTTTCAAGGGGACTAACACCTGGACTGTGGCATGCCGGAGGGGGATCCATGGCAAAACTCCCACGGAAAATTACATAGTTGATGCAGAGTCTGGTTTTAAGCCATAAAGGTGATAAATCACCTAACATTCCTAAATTGTTTGGAATAACATGCTTTAAAACATCAGGTATGATGTTGTATCGATCAGGTAGTGTAAGGGTTACACCCGCTTCACAGTAACAGACCAATCTTCCGTTTAATGCACCGCAAACAAGTGCAGTCCCTTTGCACAACCGCAAACTCCCCATTTGCACAAGGTTGGATACCAAGCTAGCCATGTCCCGTTTCTTGTCCTCACTGATGTCATTGAAGGTCTCTTCCTCCACCCAGCCACCAAGGGTCCCCGAAAGGTGACAACAAGCCCCCTGGGACGCCTGCTGTGTTTGGTCTTCCACCTCCTCAAAGCCAAATTCCTCCTCTGACTCCTCTTCTTCAGACTCCTCTCTCTGCGTTGCCTCTGTCTGCGTTATTATAAGGTGTGTACTGTTAAGTAGTACTATTCCTATCGGTTTAATCCCTGTTACGTGCACTATTAGGGGACGTGTATATGGCATGGATTTTTGGAACAGGGAGATGGAAAAAGATGCTTGGTCGGACCTCCTACTTCAAATTTGGGGCACTGCGATTGCAATGTAATGTGCCACCAGATAGGAGTGGTGTATTAAGTTGTACTACTCATTCCTATCAGTTTAATACCTGTTACGTCACCTATCAGGGGACGTGTATATGGCATGTATTTTTGGAACAGGGAGATGGAAAAAGATGCTTGGTCGGTCCTCCCACTTCAAATTTGGGGCACTACGCATGCAATCTAAGGTGCCACCAGATAGGAGTGGTGTATTAAGATGTACTACTAATTCCTATCAGTTTAATACCTGTTCCGTCACCTATCTTTCCTCCCAATAGCACATTCTATATGTCATCAACTGGCCTGGGTGTATTTAGAGAACCACACTTTAAGGCCCTTAACCTGGGACAAGGTGGCTTGGCTATTAGAATTGCCTCAGAGCCTTAAAAACTCGCCAAACGCCCTAATCAGACACTCACTATCATACTGGAAATGGGCCAAGAAACACACGGGTTTGTTCCCTGGATCCACCCAAATAACCCCAATTCTTGACCACCCTCAGGCCCCGAAACACATGAGCACAACATCACAACACTGGTGGAGGTCAAGGAAACTAGATAGACTGGGAGACTGGTTAGTAAAGGGCCAGATGCTCACCTATGAGTAACTGAGGGACAAGCATGAGCTACCGCTGTCAGAACATTACAATTACTGTAGGCTGAGGCATTTCACACACCCCCTGACCCAGAAACAGGGGACACCGGTCTTAAACATTTGTTACTGGTTGAAGCGACACTGGGGGAAGGACCGGAGTGGGGGAGCCCTGGAGACCCTTCAGAAGCAACCGGTTGCAAAATCATCCCAGGAAAGGAGAGGTTGCTTACTGAAGCCTGCTTTAGGGTAACCCAAGGATTATTGCCCAGGTTAGATATTGTAAATAATAAGCTAATACTGCTGGAGGGATGATAGCTAATAGGACTTTGGTGTTCCCTGCAGATATGCTCTTTACTATTGTCTGTTTTACCATGTTTTAGGTATCTCATAAATTGCAATCACAGTAAAAAATGAGAAAAATTATTAACCTAAAAAGTAAAAATAAGAAGGAATAACCAGCTGACTTTCACAAAATGTCTTTATTGTAAATATGTATTTTTGCACAACTGTTATGCAAGACTGTTCAAAAATGCTTTATTTTTGATTACATGCTGTACGCCTTCTGACAATAAAATAATTTAAATGCAAAAATTAGGTATTGTTGCAGCGACCAGAAAAATTGATGTTAGTTTGTGGACCATTATTAGCTCAAGGCAGCTCATCTATCAGGCCTTTTTTAATCGAATGTATCGCCCACTGTCAGTCCCTTCGGGATCCATCCCTTATTCATCTTAATAATGGTGAGGTAATCTAGACTTTTTTGACCTAGGCGACTTCTCTTTTCAGTGACAAAACCTCCTGCTGCACTGAAGGTCCTTTCTGACAGGGCACTTGAAGCAGGGCAGGACAGAAGTTCTATGGCAAATTGGGATAGCTCAGGCCACAGGGCAAGCGTGCACACCCAGTAGTCAAGGGGTTCATTGCTCCTCATAGTGTCGATATCTGCAGTTAAGGCGAGGTAGTCTGTTACCTGACGGTCGAGTCGTTCTCTGAGGGTGGACCCCGAAGGGCTGTGGCGATGCATAGGACTTAAAAAGCTCTGCATGTCCTCCATCAACAACACGTCTGTAAAGCGTCCTCTCCTTGCCGGCGTGGTCGTGGGAGGAGGAGGATTATGTTCACCTCTTCCGCTGTTAGATTGCCGTTGTGCTGTGACATCACCCTTAAACGCTGTGTAAAGCATACTTTTTAATTTATTTTGGTAGTGCTGCATCCTTTCCGACTTGTGGTAATTCAGTAACATTTCAGGCACTTTCTGCTTATACCGGGGGTCTAGTAGCGTGGACACCCAGTACAGGTCGTTCTCCTTCATCCTGTTTATACGAGGGTCCCTCAACAGGCACGACAGCATGAAAGACCCCATTTGCACAAGGTTGGATGCCGAGCTAGTCATGTCCCGTTCCTCGTCCTCAGTGATCTCACTGAAGGTATGTTCTTCCCCCCAGCCACGTACAACACCACTGGTACCAGATAGGTGACAACGAGCACCCTGGGATGCCTGTTGTTGTTGGTCTTCCTCCTCCTCCTCAAAGCCACATTCCTTCTCTGACTCCTCTTCCTCACAATCATCTTCCAGCGTTGACGCAGGTCCGGCAAGTGATGTTGATAAGGCTGTTTCTGGCGGTGATGGTGACCACAACTCTTCCTCTTACTCTTCATGCTCATCTACGGCCTGATCCAGCACTCTTCGCAGGGCATGCTTCAGGAAGAAAACAAATGGTATGATGTCGCTGATGGTGCCCTGGGTGCAACTGACCAGGTTTGTCACCTCCTCAAAAGGACGCATAAGCCTACAGGCATTGCGCATGAGCGTCCAGTAACGTGGCAAAAAAATCCCCAGCTCCGCAGAGGCTGTCCTAGCACCCCGGTCATACAAATACTCGTTATTGGCCTTTTCTTGTTGGAGCAGGCGGTCGAACATTAGGCAAAAGTTGGCAGAGTAGATGCAATAGGCCTCACACACACGCCTGTAGGCAGGCAACTGATATTTAATCGATTACAGAAAAAAAAGGGTTCTTTTATTTCACTGTACACTACAGTTGCACTAGATATGAGTGTCACTGTGCACTGGCAAAAGTTGGCAGAGTAGATGCAATAGGCTTCACACACACGCCTGTAGGCAGGCAACTGATATTCAATCGATTACAGAAAAAAAAGGGTTCTTTTATTTCACTGCATACTACGGTTGCACTAGATATGAGTGTCACTGTGCACTGGCAAAAGTTGGCAGAGTAGATGCAATAGGCTTCACACACACGCCTGTAGGCAGGCAACTGATATTCAATCGATTACAGTCAAAAAAGGGTTGTTTTATGTCACTGCACACTACGGTTGCACTAGATATGAGTGTCACTGTGC
The DNA here is from genome assembly GCA_027410445.1 of Discoglossus pictus. Taxonomy (NCBI): domain Eukaryota; kingdom Metazoa; phylum Chordata; class Amphibia; order Anura; family Alytidae; genus Discoglossus; species Discoglossus pictus. The sequence goes on along the minus strand of CM050166.1, from coordinate 357,897,054 downwards.
ACTGGCAAAAGTTGGCAGAGTAGATGCAATAGGCCTCACTCACACGCCTGTAGGCAGGCAACTGATATTCAATCGATTACAGTCAAAAAAAGGGTTGTTTTATGTCACTCTACACTACGGTTGCACTAGATATGAGTGTCACTGTGCACTGGCAAAAGTTGGCAGAGTAGATGCAATAGGCCTCACACACACGCTAGCAGGCAGGCATATGCAATTAGATTACACAGAAAAAAATAATAAAATAAAATAAATGATGTTCTAGTCCTAAAAAGGGCTTTTTGGGTTGCTGTCCTTGCAGCAGATATCAAATCAGTCCTTCAGTTGTGTAGTGAAAGCTAAATACACAGCCTGGCTATCTATGTCCCTATTAAATCTGCAGAAAAAAAGAATAAAATAAAATAAATGATGTTCTAGCCCTAAAAAGTGCTTTTTGGGTTGCTGTCCTTGCAGCAGATATCAAATGAGTCCTTCAGGTGTGTAGTGAAAGCTAAATACACAGCCTGGCTATCTATTTCCCTATTAAATCAACAGCAGGAAGAATATATGTCCTCTCTCAACAAATGTGGCTTCAGAATAATTCTAAAATGGAGGCTGTCATTCAGATGGAAGGCTCTGGAAGGGAGTGTATGCTGCTGATTGGCTGGAATGTGTCTGCTGACTGTAAGGTGCAGGGTCAAAGTTTCCTCAATGATAAAGAATAGGGGGCGGACCGAAAAGCGCATGTGTTCGCCGTTCGTTGCGAACGCGAACATGCGAAAATCGCCGCGAATAGTTATCCGGCGAACTGTTCGGGACATCACTACTCTAGATCAATGGAAGGTAAATTATGAATAAACTTATTCTTTTTTTACAGGTTGAATTATTTTTTTTGTAATTGTTTTTTGATAACAGCATTATTTATTAATCAGAAGAAATAACATTTTTGGGATGCACAAACCTGTATTTTATTTAAATGTGAATTTGCAGTAGACCCATAAACTTATGAATATCTTTGCCAAGTGAGGCAAAAATAATATCACTTTAGTTTCTAAAAATTTGAAAAAGAATGCATGTTATGTTATATCTAATGATATCAGAGTAAATGTAGCCAGATTAGTCTAGATTACTAACAGAAATTTTAAGTTAAATGACTAGAACATGTATCACTGTAATAAAAAATGTTCTTATTTATAGCAGAATGAGTGGATAAAGGTGATTATTATGACTAAGTTAGCTTGAACTTTATAGTACTATCATGGTAGGTCATTGAAAATAAACCAATCCAACCACAGGTTGTAAAATAAGAACATTTTGCAAATACATTTCCATTATATTTGCATGGTTGTTTTAGATCCCAGAATCGTAGTAGACTAAAACTGCATTGCAAGCTTTGAAGATTACCAGAGAACTGTTGTCACTGCTTGAACACTTACATTTTATGACCATTACTACATAAATTGGAAGAGAGCAACCGACTAGTTCACAAAATGTTCCTTATTTTCTGAAGCAAAACATAAAAAAGGAAATGCCCTTAAATGAACAGCAATCAGTACAAAATGCAGGCTCTAATAAAGTGTCTCCGCTTTTATGTGCTGTGCTCAAAGCTTTACACGTCTGGAAATGCTGGTAAAAACTTAAGTGCTCTGTAGGTTTAATTAATTTACTTAACTTTGTGGCCTGGCATTGTAATATGATTCTGTGGCACCCTACAGTACCTTCTAATGCAACTAAAGGGGATTCAATATTTTGGAGGAAAGATAATATATATGCAAAATGTTGTTTTATTTTGTAGCTCAATGCTAGAGATATATAACCCTCAAATAATGCATTTTTACTCAAATAATATGAATATAGTATAATAAAATGCAATTGAAAAATAATAATTTTTCATTTTTTTCATTTTATTATCAAAAACTCAAATACTTATAAAATGATGCAATTTTCTGATTGAAGTCACAGTTGTTGAAAAATCTGTAAGTTTTTCCAAGTTTGCAGAAACACTTCAAACTGGGTGTTACCAACACAAGCAAAGTCAAGGCTGAGTTTAATGATGTCATTCAACTTCCCCGGGGGATTTCTCAGTTCCGTTTTTAATCCAAAATGTTACAGCCAGGCAATCAGACATTTTCACTCTTACAAGCTGGTTAAATGGCTTCTTCATTATTTAGAAATTAGGTTCTACAACAAAAGCTATTAGAAGCAAGTTAATGGTTATAACACGTAATAAAGCAAATGTATAACATTGTTTCTCCAACATTTACTTTTGCACGCTTATGGGGGGCAAAAGAGTGATGGCAGCCCTCCACAATGCAGAATACATTGAACATTCTGTTCACATTTGAAAAAAAAAAACATTATATATATACTAGCGACTTGCCTGTCAAAAAATGACGGTCAATAAAAATTAAATGTTGTGAAATTTGTTTGCAACACAAAATGAGTCAGCTACATTTGTCCCTTTTTTTTTTCTAAAAATAAAAACACATTCATTTTTTTAACTTTTTATTTTTTTAACTTTCAACTTATATTTCACAAACATTAAACTTTGTAACATGCAACTTGTATATGAAACATTCGTTCAACATTTTGTTAACAATACTAACACTTTTCAATACATATTTATCACTGAGTAACTGCGGACTATATTAACTTAAAGTAAATTGTTTTAACAATAACATGCTTTTTATCATTTGTAACATATTTGTTAAACTCTTGTTAAACTAAATTAGCATTGAATCCAGAGGAAGGCAAACAATAAAAACCCCCTATTGAAACTTGTCCAATTGTATCAAAGAGGGAAAAAAATTAATTCCTTCCTGACCCCATTAACTGGCGATCGGATTTCTCCCTGAATCAATACTTTGGGCCTCATTCTAATATCGGCCATAAAACGCAAGGCTGCAAGGATCTCCCCTTACGGCCGGCCGTATATCTTGCAATCGGCCGTAAGCTCAGAAATCTTTAAAGTCAAAAATAAATTCAAGACAGCACTGTAAAGCTCTGTAAATGCTAGGGATCATATTGGGGGACGTGATGATTAATAGTAACCCACTCTCAAGCTTGCACATCAGCCCAAATTCGAGTTTACATTAACTGTTTATTTTCCGGCCGCAGCGTGGCCGGGTCTGAGGTGCTCCAAGCTCTCTGGACTTTTTACATGGATATTTGACATATATAAAAACATTTTTTTTTTACGGATTTGAGTAAAGGGGAATGTTGTGCTATTTTTGCTAACACCTACAATCACTTTATAGTCTCCTCAGAGTGCAGGATGGCTTTATTTTGGCTTTATAATGTGCTGAATTGGTGCTAGCGGGACCTTTTTCCTGCAAGTAAGCTGCGGCTCGCTTTTAGCCTTGCAGAGAGGGTTCCCGGAGCAATAGAATAGCAGCCGGGGCTTTCTTGCGGCCGAAACTCTTGCGGCCGTTTTAGATGAAAGGCTTTCCTCCGGCTCGAGCGGCAAGGGATAGCAAGGCGCCGGCCGCAAGCCTGCCGGAATCTCCAGCCTGAGGGGAATAGAATAGCCGAATAGCTTGCAGCCGGTCCTTGCGGCCCCGCATCTCCTACGGCCGGTAATAGAATGAGGCCCTTTGTCTTTAAATAATACATTTCCAATTATTATGAAATGCTTCAACTTTATACTAACAATACATGTTTGACTATACCACATATATATTTAACCAACTTTTAAAAAAATTCAAAAAACACATATTTAACATCTGAAATTGTAACATTAAACAATAACATTTAACTCTTGTAAATCCTGAAAAATTCAGTTAATTGTTTTGTGGGGCCAATCATGTTTATATGAAACTTTGAACCCATTCTAATCTGTTTACGGATATTTTACTGTTGTTGTTTTTGTTGTTATATATATTTTTTTTCCAGCTTCTCCATTCTGCAAATATCACATAGATTTTCATAAGTGAAATAGTGGTCCCCTATTTAAAGAGTCCCAGAGTACTTTAATTTTTTCATGGAAGTCAAACTGTTCTGTATGTTTTTGTGTCCATTGTTTATCTGTTTTACTTGAAATATTGTTTTTGTGCAATCATATTGAGTACCATAAAATGTTGGCATTAAAATGAAAAGATTGTCCTCTATCTTTCCAACACCTCATAGTAGACAATGTTTTTGGTGTAAACACATCCATCGTCCAATAAATGACCTTGAGTTTCATTTTCTTAAACATGCACTTTAATTTCTTTTGGATTAGTGCACCTTGAAAAAGCCACAAAGAGTTGTCCATGTGCAAAAACTGGTTCCTTTAAAAAAAATCCCAACTGACTTAAAAGTTTGTAATTGAGATTTATTGATGGTCATGGCAAATGCCATGATAACTTGAAATTGTCTCCTTTGAAGGACAAAGGGCAAACCACTCTCACTTGGAGCTAAATCAATTCTTGGTATAAAAACTCGTTCACCTTTATGGTACCAGTTATAATTTCTGCATGTATAAAATGATCTTTTAACTCATGCACAATTAATCTGGTCCCATCACAAAGTCCTTTTTTTGGATTCATATTTCGCAAGAACATAACAATTGCGCCTTTTTTCAATTGTAAAATATGTGGGGGCATTCCAGATGGTGTTAACGAATTAATAAATTCGATACTAAAATTCGATTCACTGTCTTTATCATCTGACAGAATAGAATCTGCACTGTAATAATTCTTTTGTGGTGCATTGATGTATTTTAAATTTTCGTTATTTACATTCAAGGCATCGATATTTTTTGATGTTAATATCACTTTGTTTGCAATGTCTGAGTAATCCTCATTATTAAGAGTGTTTAGAAATATGGCTGATATTAGTGATTCATTGCAAACCATTTCTGATGGAATTTCAATGGTATCATTTGGTAAATGCTGTATTTCTGGATGTTTTCCATCTCCGATATTAATCAGCCAGTCATTGAATTCATTTTGGCCTTCAGATCTCATATTTAATTCTAATTTGAGATGTGTAAATATTTGCCACAGTTTACTGGTCTTGATACATGTTTCAATGATCTCCGTTCTATTTCCATGTGGCACAACAGGTATTGTTTGCCTAAAATCTCCTCCTAACAGCATCAGCTTTCCACCAAATGGCAACTTATTATCCATCACTTCTTTTAAGAATCTGTCAATACATTGCAATGCATGACATGACATCATTGTTGCCTCGTCTATGATAATTAGTTTAGTTAGTTAAATTTTTTCTGCTTGTAAGCAATTCAATCAAATATCTGACACTGATGTTTCCAAAATGGGAACTGGCAGCTTAAATCCACTATGCAAAGTTCTCCCACCATCTAACAAAAGTGCAGCAATTCCAGTTGTTGCAAATGGCATAGCTATCTGACCCTATGATCGAATATAACTCATCAAACAATTGTACAGATAAGTTTTTCCTGGTCCACCTGGGCCGTCTAGATGGAAATACCGGTCTTTGACCATTTCATCATCTGTAGCACTTGTGATGGCATGAAATGCTTCTAACTGTAAAGTATTTCAAGTTTCCAGTTTTTCTTGGGTTTTTTGTTTTTGAAGCTCAGTGTCATAATCATCAAAATTGATGTCATCTATAAGTCCTGGTTTAGGTAAATTAAAACTTGCACAATTTAATCCATGAGCCAACAATATTTCTTGTATTTCCATCAATGTTTTTAACAGAGCTATTGGTTCTCTGTAACGTTTCAAAAAATCTTCTGACATGTTTAATTTAAATGTTTCCCACAAAGTGAAAGCATCAGGTACATTGCAAAATATACAAATGAATGCAAATTGTTGTCTCATTTGCTTAGGCATTTGACATAGTGCTGCTTCTTCCAGACACCTCTCCCATTCTGTATCATCAGCTATGAAATGTTGATGTCTTGCAGCTAATAGGAATGTATCATAAACTATGTCATTCACTGTACGTAAATGCTCAAAACTCTGTGCACCGGGAACATGTAGCAGAAGTAATCTTAAGCTGAAACGTTCAATGTCCCTTGGACTGATGGTATAAATGCGTAGTATAATTTTATGTGCATCTCTTCTTCGTTGTTGCCATAGACCATTTACAAATACATAGTGATATGGTATCTCTATGTATAAAAATTGTCTGTCCTGCGTATCCTGACAGTTTATTTAAACCATGCAGTAAGTGTGGTATCTCTGTCTTCACTTTGATATAATGCAGTTCTTTCATTTCCTGCAGTAAAGCAAACCAACTGACTTTGAGGCAAATGTACAGCTAAACGATAGATAGCATGTGACCGATCATGCATCTCAAATTTCAAAAGGCGCCACATTGCTTCAGGAACACTCACATACCGAGCATCTAAATAATTTGATAGTTCATCATGTAAAATTGGATTTTCGTTTTCATTTGCAGCACCTTGTACAACAACAGTAGCTGCGTCATATCCTTTGTATATATATTTATACACATACTTAATTGATTTAATCGAAGTGCAAGCTTCCACATTGATGTGTGCATTGTACTTGATGAGCAAATGTGGATTGTATGGAACGACAAATCTATTATCAACCTTTTGGCCACGGATAATAGATGTTTGTCCTTGTGTTCTTTTATACAAAGGATATCCATCACAATTTGCATAAGTTTGCATTTGAAATTGTTTTGGAAATTGTTTAGTACATTTTTTATTTTCCATACATGGTGAATTAGGATTCATCTCTCCACATGGGCCATGAATCATTCTATGTGTAACAATCTCGCAAAGTTTTGTATATTTTTCTTGGTCTGGCAATTGTGCGGAAATTACTGAATCCACTCTCTCTGCAGTGTTCAACTTATCTTTTTCCTGCAGTATTAAAAGTATGTGAGCATGTGGCAATCCTCTTTTTTGAAATTCAATCGTGTAAACAAAAGCCACACATTGTGCAAATAAGTGTGCTTTCGTGATATCATGTATTAATGAATTGAGTTTGATTTTGAATACTCTTGCCACTAAATCTGGTCGGTCAGAAGTAGTTTGTCCCAGATTCAAATTTTCCTTGATCTCTGGCCATTGTGGATTACATGTGAATGTAATAAATAAATCTGGTTTTCCAAATTTTGTAACAATAGCCATTGCATCATTATACCTTTCTTGCATATTGCGAGGAGATCCTTGGAAAGAGGATGGCAAAATAATTGCTCTTCCAGCTGGAATGTCTCTGTTGGAAGCTAAATCTGCCACATAATCCATTAATCCACAATACTGTTCTACTCGTAATTTATTTTGTTGATATTTAATGAAATATAGATTGTTGGCTTCACCTTGTAAATATGAATCAATAACCCATTGTTGAGTGAGTTTGCCTCCATGTAAAATTGGATTAAAACAATCACGGATAGCAGTTTGTGCCACTTTATATTCCAGCATGGAAATATTAGATCTAATACGAAGTTTTGTATTGGGATAACTTTCCAATTGTAATTTTGGTTCCCATCCAGGTTCCCCATTTGGAAAGAAAATGGGATATGTCATTGGATCTAAATTACAGCTTAGTATATTGATGTTGATAAATGGTTGTTCTTCATTGCGTGGATATATTCTAATATCCCGCTGAAAAGGTGGTTCACCATCTTCATTTTTAAACACCATGGCAACCTCATTTACAGTAGGTAAATTATATCTTCTTTGATCAGTGTTGCGATCTCTTTTTAACACCATATTTACTCTTGGTGTAGGCAATTGATGTCTTTCAGCATGTTCCTGTTGTTCTTTTTCAAGCTGTACTAATTGTTTGTATGCTTGACTATATGTTTTTTTTTGCATAATTTTATCCAGCTGTTCAAAAACTATGCGCAAACACTGTCTATTTTCTGGAAGTGTCATTCTTTGTTCCACAGCTTCCATCATATCTAAGACATAACTGTGCAAATGTCCTTTGCTCTCCTTCTTGTGGGTGTAAATGTGAAGTTCGGTGGTATATTTGACCTTGAACTCTGAAACAGTCCTGGTACATTTTCTGCTAATGTTGCACCCATTGAAGCAAATGAAATTGCACTGTTATAAGACCTTATGTTTTGTTTGAAATTATTATAATTTGGAAATGTTGGATCGCTCATTATGTATTCTAAATAATATGGAAATGGGTGTCTTAGTGGAAGTTTCACCTTCCTTTTCTGACAGCAACTAATGAAATTTCCGTCAGTAGGTCTTTTCTGTATAAAATGATAGGCCCCACAAAACTAACAAACCACATTAAGTAACCGACAATAATGAGTATCTACTTGTACTGCAGTAGTAAACACATTGTCATGCATTTCTTCAACATAGATATCAGACCCACTTTCTATATGTACATTGTTTTCTTGTGTGTCTACATTTAAGTCATTCTGCAAAATAGAATCATTGGACAATGGTTCACAGAGATGTTTTTGTTTACTTTTACGTTTCTTGGAAGCCCCAACACACTCACTTTCTTTCTCATCTTTCTTTTATTTAAAAGTCTCTGTCGATCTTCTTCTCGCAAGCGTTGTGAAGTTTCCGGTGTCTGAGCATCTCTCCACCTTTGCTTCCTTTCCCTTGCCAATCTTCTTTTGCGTTCAATTTTGTCTTCTCCATTCTCCGCCATTTTAATCTGTAATTGTAAATCGAGATGTAATTATTGTTTGTTCTTTGTTTTGTTTACATTTTTTTTTCCTTTTTGTACTGTTCCATTAAAGTAGATGAATAAACTAATCAAGCATTTTAAAATGTTGCACTTTATACTAAAAGAAATGAAACCATTTTTCAAAGTATTTTATTGACGTATATTAAATAGGAAATAGCTGCACATATCTATATTTATATTATTAATCCTTCAATTCCATTCCTTCTTGATTGAATTCACAGCATACCATCAATTTCTTTTTTTTGCAAGTGTTGTCAGCTTCTTATTTTTTTTAAATATTACTATTAATTAGTTTTGTCTTTTCAACTTTTTTCAAGTTATGACTAAATATCATACGTTAATGACTCAATAAGTACTCTCCATTTTCACCAAATATAATATAGCCTTTTTCTATGCATCACCACAAAATTAAATTTTATACCTGTGAAGATGATGTTGATGTTGTTCAAAGGCTGCAAACATCACACTGTGTGTTTATTCCCTTGCAGATCCAAAGAAACTGTTAAATCAAATTGAGACTATTTTTAATATTTTTCTTCATCGATATCATTAAATGAACATGAACAGACATATATTTGACTCGATTAAAAACCTAAAAGCATATTCTTTAATATCTTGCTGTAGTAATATAATTCAAATTCTGTACCTGTCAAAATTATCCTTATGATGTTCAATGTGTACGAACGTCACTATCTCTGTTCATTCAGGTACAGTTCACTGCAATTATACAAAATAGTAAAATTAATGTATAATATGTTGCTTCATGTGTATCAATCAATGAGGCTTAACATACATATTTTTGCATAGATTAAAAACATGAAATAAATATATCAATCAATCAGCATGAACACACATATGTAAGCATAGATTAAAAACATACAATCAATATTACTGTTAGTCTTTAAATAAGACTCAATTAATCTGTATTAATCTTAAATTAATGTCTGACTAAATATAACGTCAAGACCTAAGCATGAGTCTATTCCCTTTTTTTTTGTTTGAGGGGTATTTTAAAATGAGTATGTTACAACTGAATTATTAAAATAATGTACACTACTAATGAAATAAGAATCAATTAATGTTCATTAATATTAAAGTAATATGTGACTAAATCTAACATCAAGATGTAAGCATGAGTATATAGCCTTTTTTTTGGGGGGGGGGTTTATTTTATACTAAATATCTAAGAACTGAATTATTTAAATAATGTACATTAATAATTAATTAATCAACGTGTTCCTTTTTTTATGCACATTCTTAAACGTTAACCTTTTTTGATATTAATGATTAGTAATGATTAATTAATTAATTAATTAAATAAAGTACATTATGAATGTAATTTACAATTCTTTCACACAGGTAATCACGATATATAACAAATTAATTATTAAATTAATGTACATTAATAATTAATGAATAAATGTGTTGCTTTTTTATTCACATTCTTAAACGTTAACTAATTTTGATATTAATGATTAATTAATTAATTAATTAATGTACATTATGAATGTTATTAACAATTGATTCACACAGGTAAGCACAATATTATTTTTCTATTAATTAAATTTAATATTTTTGATTTATTAAGTAAGTACCAATTTACTAATTAATAATTATAAATGATATTTACCTTTTTTAATGTAATATTGCTGAATCAGTATCCAGAAGAGCTAACAATCTCTTGAGATTTTCCGGCATCAGAAAACGTCCAGTCAGACTGTCATCACCTGAGGAGAAAGTGTCAGTTATGTGTCAAGTGTGCCCTATATATAGGCTTTGTGCGCAAGACAAATGCATTGTTTTAGGCGGGAAATCCGCTGTTCCGTGAGACAAATGTGTTGTTTTAGGCGGGAAATCCGATGTGGCACGAGACAAAGGCGGGAAATCTGTTAATGCGTAAATCTGTAATTGCGTTTTGTAAAATGTACTCGCTACTGTCTTTTTTTACTCATTGTGCGGTTAATGCGCATCCTTTGTCTCGTCGTTTTTCGAGCACATATGTCTGTGGCTGTGTTTTACGCAGTTCGTAGTAGTATAGCCTCGTTTTCATTTTTTTCGGCAGCCATTTTTTTCTCGCTTACCCGATTTTCGATCTTTGTAACTCGTCTAAATCGATGTAAATTGGAGTTCCAACTCACTCCCAGAGGTCCTGCCTGGTTCCCCATGCTGTAAGTGACCTTTTTTTATTTTTTAGTGTGTATTTAGTGTTTTTTTAATTATCTCGTAATTTTTTTCATCTCATATTTTTTTTCTAAGTCCTGCGTCTTGGTTAAAAAAGTGCTACGGTTTAAAGGCTTGCGGCGCTCATTGCCTAAGTGCCACGGTTTAACGTAACAGTGCTACGGTTTAACAGCTCGCCTCGCTACGCGAGGCTCGCCTGCATTGAGCACCTGCGGCGCTCATTGCCAAAGTGCTACGGTTTAATGGCTAAGTCGTCCAATCGGCAAAGTGGTACGGTTTAACGGCTCGCCTCTCACATTTCTAGGTTGCAGATTCAGATGGCAAGACAAAAAAAAAACACCCAAACCCATTTAAATTTAGCAAAAAATTGCATTCAAACATCCCAAACCGTGGAGGAAAATTTTGAATGGAATATCTCTTCCTCAAGGTAACCCTTGCATAGCAACTTATTATATGCTACCAAAGATACAGAAAAATATGTTGAAAACCCCAGTTAGGTCATTAATTTTGGGCATTGGCAGTTTATCACCTATGGTGTCAAGTTATTCTACATGTCCATCAATCATGATATTGGATGCGCTGCAGTGAATTACTTTCTTGACATGGAACCAATTACCAACTTTTAAAAATACTATTAAGATTTTTCTTCAAATACAAGTATTACTTGCAACAGAGGGCCACAGCCATGGGCCCCAACATATGCCAATATATACCTTTTGTGGTGGGAGAGGGAACATGTGTTTTTTTAGTCTAAATGAATACACAGCAAAAAAATTAGCTCTGGCCAATATACATTGATTACTTGCTGATATTATAGACATTACATAACAACATTTTTGAGATTTTTTTTTTAACTCTTAGCCATAATAATCTTAACCTGAGATTAACACATGCGACTAAGAGGGCCATACATATAGAAGAATTTCTCTGGATCAGGAGACTTAGACATTGAAGTTACCGTAATAATGTAATCAAAAAAGCTTCTCATAGAGCCCTCCATTCTGAGAGGGAGTATCTTTTGATTCCTAAAATTAAAAGGAAATATGAAAGTGAGATCTGATTTGTGATCCGCTTTAGCCAACAGTGGAAGGAAATAGACAGAATAAGTACAGTCATGTGCTTAAAATGGATCATCATGTAAGAGAATGTCTAGGCACACGCATCAGATGGCAAAGATCACGTACAATAAAGGATAATTTACTTAAAAGACACTACTTCAGAACTAAGGTTACACATGGCACTCAACCAGATGGTACCTTTGGATGTGGGCATTGTTAGTTCTGCTCATCTATCACCAACATGTATGAGGTGGTAGACAAAATACACAGATTAGGAGGCTTTCACAACTGCAGTACACAGGGTGTGATGTACTGACTAGAGTGGACATGTAAAAAGAAATACATGGGGATTACAACCCGTGAGCTAAAGCAGCCATTGGGGGAGCACCTGGGCAGCACTAGACACAATAAAAAGGATAATGTAGAAGGTTAAACTCTCACAACTGTGGCCAGTCATTTGCTTAATGATCATGACTCCAAAACAAATGTCAAGTATTGGGTCCTACAGAAACTAAAACTAGGCATTAGAAAGGAAATTTTGAGATGGAACTTTTAAAGGTAGAAATTAAATGGATTGTGCTTCTTGGTACAATCATGTCTAAAGGCCTTAACGGGAATGTGAATTTCACAGTATTTCTCTGAAATTATGTGATAAGAGACACAAGGGGAAGTTGAAGGGGTACATTTATATTATTCTAGTATTTACGTTCTGACCAACAACGAATCGAACATGGCTAATGGAATTTTTTTATGACTCTTTTGTTGTCTTGGAACAATATGAATAAGATCTTCATTATATGTCCCAATGGTTAAGATCATTTAAGTATACATTTAATTTCATCGTGTTTGCCTAAATCAAATAACAATTAATACCATCTTACATCATTATAATTTTTGTTTACACTTTCACTTTAATTTTTCATGTGACTTTTTCCCATAACTGAATGGTTTTGATGCTAAATAAAAATAACGGGTATTTAACCCATGTGTTGTACACATTTATTGTCACACTTTAAGATTTAAATTAGTGTTTTTATTAAATAAGGTTTTAGTTTACTTATTAGTCATGAATGCTTCACAAATGTATTATTTTATATATTTTTATTTTGTTTCAATCTTTTTATTAAAGACAACATTACAGCAATCCAAAAAGATAAATAGAGCAGGTCAGCAGATCAACAATACACCAATACATTGTGCAATAATTTGGAGTCATACAAAAAAAAAGATTTGTGACCTTTATAAATAATTCTTGTCTTTTTTTTTTTGTTCCAAACATTAGCAGCTTAACATCTAAAAGTCAGTAGATAACAAAATCAAAAATAAACAAAGGGAAGGAAAAGGAAGGGAAGAGGAAAAATATTCTGGCAAACTCTCCAACTGAAACCGACTAAAAGTAATAAGAACGCGCAATTGTCCGGGTCCCCCCGACCTCAGCAACTCCAGATCAACAGAATAATCCATTCCACTTGCCAGTAGCTATATTGGAATGCTATTGGCGGAAGCGAGCCAAGGGGTCCATGTTGTAAAGAAATGGGGATATGTATGCAACAAAATGTCTGTCAATTTTTCGTTGATCATAATATAGTTTATTTTTTAAATTGCCTCAGTGGGGGTCAGAGTAGGGGATTTCCAATTTTTAGCAATATTATGCTTTACTGCCAAAGCAAAGTATTGCCAAAGTTTATTCTGGTGTCAGGATAGGTTGTACATGTAGCCCTAAAAGACACATCTCAATTGTGGGTACTAAAGGGGTATTACATATTTGTGAAAATAAGCTAATCAGTTCCTTCCACAATCCTTGCACCAGCGGGCACATCCACCAAATATGAAGGAAGTCCCCCCTATCTTGGCATCCTCTAAAAAAGTTCTCACTAAGATGTGGATTAAATGTATTCATTAACGAAAGAGTGTAGTAAGTTCTGTGAAATACCTTGACTGTTTTTTCCAATAAACTATATGTAAAGGATCCCCTCGTTAGACTAGAGCAAGTTCCTTGCCTAGACCCCGTTCCCATTTAGACTTAAAGGTTGGTTTTTGGCTATTTTGTGATCATTAAAAAAAGAGTATAGGGAACCTTGGAAACCTTTCGTAGAGGGCAAATTCTTACATATGCTCGTTAACCAAGTATGTTTTGGTGGTCCAGTGTCCTGAATTAGAGATAAAAGCCAATGATTAAGTCTCCTATATTTCCAAATTTAATTTTCTGGAATATGATATTGGGCTATGAGTTGCTCGTGCGTAACAATTTTATCATTAGAAAACCAGTAACCCACTCTGCCCAGCAAGCTGGTAAGCCACCATTGTTTAGAGTCGGATCCCTTAGTGGTTTCAAAAGCAGGAAAATACTTTAAAGATGTAAGAGATAAGAGTGATGGGGCTAAGTGTTTTATAGATTTAGCCCAGGCCCAAGTAGCCAAAGTGGAGTTAATCATAGGGTTGGAATGGCGTTGTTTGATGCATTGAGAATGTGGATCCCATATCAAAGTGTCCAGTGTATGTGGTTTTAATTGCCAATTTTTCACAAAAATCCAGAGGGGTTGGTGCTTGATCGAATGAGCAACCGGAATAAATGCTAGCTTTGCAGCTCACAAATATAGCTGATAATTCCAGCAGGAGAGCCCCGCCTGCATCCTATGCTTAAACATAATCTTACTCACTATCCGAGGGGGTCTATCACGCAAGATCAACTTAAATATTTTGTTTTGCAACCTTTCAAGTTCTTTCAAATCTATTGGAATGGGAAGGGTTCTGAACAAGTATAATATTTTCAGCAAAATGTTCATTTTCACTGGGGCTATACGTCCTGTCCACGAGATGTGGAGCCTAGACCAATTTTATATTTTTCATTTTGAATTGTCTAATACTATCTTTCTAATAAATTAATTTATATAGATAAGTTTATTAATCTAATATTTTATTCATTTTTTGGTGTTTTTTTGTTACACATTTTAGAATGATCTTTAGTAAGATGTGTATAATATATCACATATAGGTTGTTGTGATTTATTGTATCACTTTTATGATTACTTATAACCTTTATATAGTTTAACCTTATATACCCTCATATTTTCCACCAATACATGCACACTGATTCACGTTTGTATGGTCATTTTCATCTTATTAATAGTTTGTGCACATTGAGTCACATTTGTATTATTATTTGTACTACACCTGAATTTATTTTCTTTGATTAATAATGCATTATTATCATACTTTAACCCATATCATATTGGGTTACGGTACTGCTTTTTTCCACTGGATGTCGCTTTCTTTTTTGGTTATGATAGAATACATACAACTTTAGATTTATTATCATGTTTGTCTTTTTATTTCTCTTTCTTCTTTTTTTCATTTTTCCACTTACCTGCTGATTGGCTACAACATTAATTAGCTCCTAGTAGGGATACAAATATGATGCAAATGTGTATATCATTAGCAACCAATCAAACACTTTCACTTGCCTTAAATAGAACACCTCCTCATTAGCTCTGGTTTGTGTTATGTAGAAGCCAGACTAGAGAAACACATATCAGGCTACGTATTGCATGTGAGTCACCAGTTAGTGAAGTCATACACAGGGACTGAGTCTTAGACTTGGATCGCAGGACTTGCTGCTCACAACACAATTAATGAAGTATGATAATTGTAGACGGTAGGACAGGATCAAACTTTTATTGTAATAATATTCAGGTCTGCTTTTGAGACCTGATACAGTATATGAGTAATGGAAAATATTGAATTATACCAGTCACATCTATTTGATATTTTGAGTAGGGGTAAAGGGGACAATTATCTTACACCATAGGATCTCTGCTTCCTGAATATCTCTGTGAACAATATGAACCTGATTCAATTGAGAAATCATAAGTTACTGGAGCCCGTAAGTGAGGCCGTAAGTTAATTTGCTAATCAAGTGGCATCTTCTTGCAGGCTCCGAACGGGCTACGGGTTACGGACAGCCTCCCAAAGCCTTTGATCTTTCACTTCCGCAAAATCAAAAATCGCTATTCAGTTGCTCCAATTCCCCAAGGCTACAAATGTTTTCACATCCATAAACGGCAAATGTAGGAGAAAATCCTACAAGTGCTAGAGAGGACCCACAATTGGGTTTAACCCCTGTCCGCAGCCATGTAAATGCAAATAAAACATCAATACTGCACTGTAAATAATGGCGAAAGCAATGAGAGACAGTAGAATTAATTGCACAACAGTCTCAAGCTCGCAAATCGGTTTCATTTCAGGGTGATATCGATCTCAGGAATCAATGAGTTAATACATATCAGGCCACCCACATGGACTAGAACAGCATTGGCATTCATTTTTATTATTTTGTATTTTGAGGGTTTGCGAGTCCCATCGTATATTGGACCCCCGAACCTAATTGATTGACATGTACCCTCCATGTTTTACTGCCGTAATGATGACGGTCTGCTTTGGGCCCATAACTTGCGGGCTCCATTAATTGAATAGCACCGGAATCAGAGACGAACAGGAGCCCGCAGCACGCCCGTAGACATACGGCCAGGATCCCACGAGATGCAGGCTTGCAATTGAATGGTGCTCTAAGTTTGCAAGAACTTCTTAAAATATATAAGGGCTGTTGATAAGATCTGTTCTGCATTATTACATATGTGTGATTTTCTTTTGTTAATATTATGACAATGTTTTGATGAAGTTGGTCCTAATATCTTAATGTAGACAGGACCATTAATACAATTTATCTTTACATTTGGTCTATAAATTCAATTAATTGGGAGGCTATGAGGATCAATACATTCTTGTACATATTAGCTGAAGATATTCATACACCGATTATACCTGTATGTGGAAAATTACATATTTTGTTCCTCCCAAAGTGTGCTATAATTAATTGCTAGTATAACAACTGACATTACCCTTACTGTTTAAAAAATTCCAAATATAGGCAACAGGAACCTACACTATTATTTCTGTTTTTTGTAGAATCAGAGCCCCGTTTTTTGTTTTTTTTTTAAATGTGGCTTTGTTTCCATTTTATAATATAATTTATTTCAATAGTGTTTCATAAAGGTTATATAATATTTTAACTCATTCAAACCTCGTCCTCAAATAGTCTTTGGTATGTCATGCTTGCTACTAAATGGGCAGGGCTTCACCATTTTATTCTGTGTGCTTTCTTTTCTGTCCTAAAATATAATTGTTTTCCCTTTCTAAAAAGGGGTAGTAATAATAATAATAATAATAAATCTAATAATAAATTACATTACATGTCAATATAATGCTGATAGCTATGATGGAAGGGCAAAGAGAGAGTGTAATAAGTGTATAATTAGGAAGAAAATAGGGGGATTTTTGGAAGAAGCACCAAGAAGAAAGAGTGTGTTTGGGAAAAAGTACCAATGTGAGCGAGAATGAGAGCACTGAGGGAGAAGAGAAGTACTTGAAAGGGAGGAACCAATAATTTGGGAGGGAAGCGGGAGGGAACGATAGAAGTAGCAGGGTAAGTAGCAGTAGCAGGGTAAGAGAAAGTGAGGTAGATAGCAGGGGGGGGGGGGGGGGGGGACCACCACTAAGAAAAGAGGGAATGAGAGCACTTGAGGAGAATGAATGACATCTTGAAAAATAAATATGAGAGAAATAGAGTATCAGTGCAGGAGTAAGAGTAGTTAGAGGGAAAGTGAAAGCCAAAAGAGAGATATAAAGAGATCCATGTTCAGGAGAAAACGTAAAGTAAAAAGTAAAACAGAGAGAAAGAGAGGTCCAATGGAAAGAGAGGAGAGTCAAGGACAGATATATAGAGAAAGATATGTTGACGTGAGAAAGCATATATAAAGAATACAAGAATATAAAAAAGGCCTGCAGAGGTAAAACAGCATGTGGCAAAGGGAAGTGAAACAGCCCCAATACAAGCATGCAGGAACCCCATTACATATGCATGAGTATGGTGCAGTTAGAGGTCTATTGGAACATGTTTTTTTCTGTTTCTCCTTGGTACATTTTTATGCCTGTCTATAAATGTAAAGTTTGTGTACATGTTTTTCACGTTAGGGGAAGAGGTGAGAGGCTTGTATCAATAGAAATAGCACCAGGGAGGAAGAGGCAAATGACATGTGCTCATTGGAGTGAAAAACAAGTTTAAGGACACACAAGTAGTTATTTTAGAGAAAAATATGAGTTCAGAAGACAGAGATAAGAGTAATGAAGGGGGCTTGGGAACCACATCGTGCATGACTGCTAGTGAAGGGAGCTGGGATAGAGAGAGAATGGAGCAAATACATGGCATGGGTAGAGAGGAGGAGGACAGGGGAAATGGTACAGAAGCACACAGCAAAGAGGAAAAGGAGAGAGTTAACAAGAGAGAAGAAAAAATACATTTCAGACAGTGAGAGGAAAACAAATGCCCGTGCTTTTATAAGCCTATACGGATTACACAATGTTGCACAAAATATTATCAGATGTGTGTGTGTGTGTGTGTGTGTGTGGGGGGGGGGGGGGTGAGGGGGGTACAGGCACTCTTAAATAGGGTTGAGGGGCAACTTCTGTGTTTTTGCCAGGCAAGCCATATTTTTTAATCTAACAGCCCTGCCTGACATTTTCAGATACGCTGCTGCCACATCATTTTGTCTTTATTCATTACAAGAGCATTGGTCAAATTGCTATAGATGTAAGCACTATGATCTCAGTAGTCTTGTTATATACACTTATTAGTTTACATTTGAAAAGCAAAAATGACGTAAAATCTTGGGGGTTCATTCTTTGCCTCCTCCTTGACAATGACTCATAATATGTTTGCATTTTATTTAAATACATCTCTATATCCTGTCCTTTGCCTATCTGACCTACAACTAGTTCAGTCTGTCGCCATGTTTTTTAACACTCTCCCTCCTCTCTCCCTGTAAAACAAAATCTCTGTTTCTTACACAATCCATTTTAAAACTCATAGATTTCTTGCTGCAAACACCTGAGAAGCTTCTCTATAACCAAAAATCCACTTCTCTTTTCCAATTCACTGCTGCTTTTGGCACTATTGACCACTCTCTTCTAATCCAAATTCTCCACTCTCTTGGCATCCATGACACAGTCCTCTTTCACATCATACCTAGAAGATAAAACATTTAGTTTCTCCTTTGCTTGTAGCTTGTAGCTCTGATTGTTTGAGTACCCCAAGGTTCAGTCCTAGGCCCCCTCCTCTTCTCTATCTATACATCCTCCCTTAGTTCCTTAATTAAATATTTTGAAGTTCAGTATCATCTATATGCCGATGACACTCAAATCTAACTCTCAACACCAGTTCTATCCTTCTCTGTTCTAGCAGGAGTTGCCAACTGCCTCTCGAGCATATCCTTCTGGATGTCCGCCCCGTCAACTCAAATTCAATTTGTTAAAGACGGAGCTCCCAATCTCCCCACTCTTTATTACAGCTTCCACTTCTCAAATATCCCTCACTGTTGACAATGCCATCATCACTCCCACATCTCAGATCCATTAGCTCGGGGTTCTACTGGACCCTGCCCTCATATACAATCAATCTTGAAATGTTGTGATTTTCATCTAAAAAACATCTCCAGAATACATCACTATCTTACACAAGACACAACTAATATTCTAATACATTCTCTCATCATATCTTGCCAATACTACTGAGACCTGCTCCTTGCTGGTCTGTCCATCACCCGTCTGTCTCTACTCAAATCCTTAACGAACGCCTCTGCAAGACTTATCTACCAAACTCTACGGTTGATTTTTGCAGCATGTCTCTGTCAATCACTACACTGGCTTCCCATAACCTACAGAATACAATTTAAAAGCATGACCCTAACGTATAAAGCCCTTGGCAACAGTGCACTGCTTTGTATCTCTGCTCTTGTTTCAAAATACTTACCCAACCACCCTCCTTGATCTGCTATTGAACGTCTTCTTTCCTCCTTTCTTAACATCTCCTCTCACTTCCGCCTTCAGGACTTTTATTGTGCTTCCTCTACTCTTTGGAAAGAGTACTTTAGTTGTCTCCACGAGACAAGAAGAAGAAGTGCTATTCAGTCTAGGTGCAATAGTAATATGTCCAGGCTAGCTCTCTCTCTTCCAGCCTCAGTATTTCTGTCAAACAACTGAATCCTATCCTGTCCTTGTCCAGTCCTAGAAGGCAACAGCACCAATACACAAACACCCTTTTGACAAACTGGTGAGAGCAATGGGACCTATATGTGGAAAGGAGGTACCTCCACTCAACTTCTTTAGTGGGAGAAGGGCTGTCCCCAGATCACAAAATGGAGGTCATGATGACCAGGGAGCAAGTCAGCAGATTCTGACCACCCCCCAGGAAGCTTCCACCACCTTTTCACTAATTTGATGATGCTGGGTTGATCATTCACCCTGACACGGGCCAGTTTGCTAGGGGGAGGTACAGTATCTAGGTCACAGAGTAGCTAGTGGAAGGGCCCCGCCAGAGCCCGCCAAGGTAGCTACAATATAGCAGTGGCATGTCCCAGTGATTTAGGGTTAGGTGATGACATTTCTGGGTACCGTAGGGTTTTAATGCTGATTTAGTCCCCATTACAGTACCCTGGCAAAGTCACTGATGGACCTCATCAAAAAAAGGATGCCCCGGCTAGTAGAGTGGACCCCAAAATGTGAGAAACCCTTCTTGGACCTAAAGGCTTCCCTAAATCTCCACCCCTGCTCTTTCTTGGTCCAGAAGGACGCCTCCACATATGACATTGGGGCTGTTTTGAGACAGGTGGATACCCAGGGCGAGGAGCACCCAATTGCATATCTGAGCTGAAAGCTGTTGCCCAGAGAGGCTATTAGTGGGAAACTGTCAGTGTTTTGAACAATTCAACTGGAAAGTTAATTAGTTTATAAGGACTCAACCTTATTGGAAAGTAGCAGACATGATCAGCAAAAAATAACAAGTCTAAAATAAAGAATACATTTCTAAGTTATTCACAAAATCATATAGAAACATCTTACTACAGTGGTTCTATAACGTTTTCCCTGTTTAGAAGTAGCTTCAATTTCCCCTTCCATTAAAAGCTTCAATCAATAGCGACATATACACTTGTATACCACATGTACATGAAAGAGTCTTTCCAGGACACATTTTACAATATACAAACAAAATGTTAGTTTTCTTTTCCAAATTATTGCCAAAAAGTTATTTAATGATTTAATTAAAATGAATGTTGCATTTTATTACCCTATTTATTTTGTTCCCTGTGCAGACCTGTAATTTAAAAGTGTATTAGTTTAAATGGAACTAAAGAAAAAATAACATTCTTTACATTTTGGCATACAAATCACTTCTAAAGGGTTTTTATAAGTTTCACGAAAATAATACAAGTTTCACAAATATAATAATGGGGAGAAAATATATGTCTAGTTATACTTCTTTCAAATGTTAGATGCATAATAAATATTGAGATGCTCTGACTTGGCAGCTAGATTCCTCATATATTTAAAAAATAAATGTATTAAATATAAATTCCATAGGAAATCTACAGTATTTAATTAGGTTTTCAAAATATTTTACTCTGAGAGCCCATACATTAATTTAGCATTCTTATCTAATATGTATTCAATGAATGCTTTACGTGCCATAACTCAGTTAGTTTGCTATGTATAGATCCATTACAATTCCCCTACTAGGCAGAGGATATCAATCTATTATTTACTCCCTATTTCTTGAATGTGAGTCCCCTCTTGTAGATTTATATGAGAAGTGTATATTGCCAACCACACACAGAATCATTTTAAATCAAGGACTCCACTGAACAGGGTCAACATTAAAAACTTTGGGGCCCAGTACTAACATGACCCTCTTCTGGATTGCTACCTTTCAGTGGTGAAGGGTTTTGTGTACCTCAGTGAAGCTATGAGCTATACCTTGATGGGCAGGTCATAGTAGAGAGGTCAGACACATTGTGGTCCACTGGAGAAAGAACTGCCAACCCACTTGAATATCTTTGTCATGAAACATTATGGATTAGCACAACCAAACACAAAATATGCCTGGCACGCTGCAGTCCGTAGGGTCACGGAGAGTCAGACAAAACTTAATAACTGAACAACAAAAACTAACATAAAAAGTACACAAACAGAAGCACAAATTGTTAGCACCTACCCTCAATACTATCTATTTGTTATACTGTATTTAATGACCACTTCGGTTTGGCCAACAAAGAATGTCTACCAAAGCCACGCTAAAATATTTAATATTTGTGAATATCAGGTATTGACAAGGTCAGCTTTGGAGAGCCCAAATTAAATCAGGATTTGAGGATATATTGTAGTGAACGAGGAATCATCAAATTATGTGAGGCACTAACTGAAGAGCCATGTATACCAGTACATAACTCAGCAAGACTCAATTCCACCCAGTGATTAAGACGAAGATTAGGTCATTGTGATTGCAAGTAAAATTACAGACTATATTAGACTCTCCTTCAACTCACTTATAAAGTTATATAATTTCTGGGAAGGGTACATATCAAATATAAAAAAACACATATAATAATAAATAAATTGGTATGTTATCCATTGAAGTACACCCAGTTTCTTTGGTTTTAAGTTGTGTTATTGGACAAACCATGAACATCAGGAAGAAAAAGGAGAAAACACAATAGTGAATTCATAGTTTTGCTGACAGATTTCCATTTACACAGCTGACTCCGATGCATACATGATTAGCCCCATACACTGTTCTTGCTAATCTTTAAACACATCATTAGATTACTAAAAGTATGTGCCTGTGAAAACCCAAGATCTGTTGCTCTCTCTGTTTTGCTTGCTCTAATTATTATAGATACAACCATCTATCTGTTGTTTCATGACAGCTTCAGGGTCTTTTCATTGTAACAGTAAGGAACCCATACAGTTTAGGTTGTGGTATGAAAAGTGATATGTTATTACCTCACTATGGGCCTCATTCAATTGTGATTTGGCCAATTGAATAGGGCTCGATATAAGCACATAGCATGGTCTGTCATGGGAGGGAAATTGATTCAGGAAATCAGTTTGCAATTTTTTCTGCCCACCTACTATAATATAAAATTGGAACTTAAATAACAAAAATAGATGCTTGCTGTTGTTAAAGCAAACTTAAATATAATAGTTAAGATATAGTTCATAATATTCAAATAAAAAACTCCCTTGACAGAGTCCTTTATCCAGACAGAACACAGGAATGTAAACAGGTCAAACCAACATCTTCAAACAACTAAATAGCATAAATATGACGATATTACTAAAGAAAAAGGCACCTTTGAAAAACAGCTACCTGTACCAGAATAACCAGAATTTTTTGGAGAAGTATTTGATAAACTTCTCCGTTAAATGCTTTATTTATTGTATTATTTTATCAGAGCACCTGACTTTGTTTTTCTTTGTTTATGCAAATGACCCTTAGGGATTAGTCTTCCTAAGGGTGAAGGGGGCCTCCAGATGTGGACTCCTTGCTCACTGTGCCATAGGAAGTTCAGCTATACTTCACTGAGGAGGCCCAGTGAAGGCCAAAACGTATGTCTGGGGTTTCCTGTTCAGCGTAGAATTGCCTGTCCATAGAACTAACCTATTACAGCTAGTTTGTTCTTCTAAGAAATTGTATTTTTTTGTTTTGTTTTATCAGATTCCATTGAATATAGGCGAAACTTGAACCTGTTTCAACAATATCAATACATGTAAAACATGGATCAAAAGAGATTTTGCACATGACGGGCATGTCATTAGCTAATGGTTTCTATTACATTGCCCCATTAGAACAGCCTACCTATTAAATACATCTCTATTTTACCTTCTTTATATGGGAATGGAGTCTTCTATTTCATACTAATGTCAGCATGCATTACACAGAAGAGTACAAAAAAATGCAGGCTTTACTTTGCATTGTTACGCATTGAAAAGCAAACAATATAATAATTTGATAAAATGTATTCAACAAGGAGTTGCTTTAATTCTAAAAGCTAACCCTTTGTCTATTGGCATTCTGCTGAGCTGCTCACAATGAGGAGTACAAAGTGAAGGCCTGCTGTGTGAGTAAACTGATGACTCACATTTAATTTAGGCCTGAGCCAAGATTGTAGACTCTGCCAAGTGAACTCTACAGGGAGTCCCACTTCAACCCACTCAGATTTCCTAATAACAGAGTTGTGTTTTTTGCAAACTGCTTAAGTTTGGACTTATGATTTGCAAACTGCATTAGACTATAAATTGTAGCACATTGGCTTTACAAAGCTACAATGATATAAATACCACTGCTTACATGAGATTGCAGTCAATATTAGGAGACCACTGTAGTTACTATATGCTCTTTTGAAGAACTACACTTGATAATGGGCAAATGATTAAAGAAAATAAAGATTACATAAATAAATACAGTCCATAATGGACCATTGCTGTTTAAAATATTAAGAACATTAGTAACTGTGTAAACAATGAGGATTTTAAACAAAATCTTAATTTTTGAAGACCTTTTTTGTGTATAGATTCTTGCATTTTGTTTTGTTTTGACACATCCTGAAAATGTAGAGCCCGATCTGCGGGCCTGCTGCTGGCTCCTGTTGATCTCTGATTCCGGAGCTATTCAATTGAGCAAGGGTGCGAGTTACGGGCTGAGGCCTCAAGCCTGTTAGACCTTCAGAGTATCCGATCTGATGAGGCACACCAAAATCAAGCAAGGCGGTAATTTGCAATCCCGTCACAGGTCAATTGACCAATAGGAAGCTGAGAACGCCAATCAACGCCACCGAAACCGGTTCAAAAGACTGCAAAAACCGCAAGTCTTTGACTTTGCTGTACCTGAAAAAGTCAACATACAGGTCTAGGCGTTGGTGGGTTTTTGAGAAATATATATATATATAGAGAGAGAGAAAGAGATAGACTGCTAAACAGATAGAGAGTGCTAGAGAGAGAGATAGAGAGTGATAGAGAGAGACAGAGAGTGCTAGAGTGAGCCAGTTAGTGTGTTAGAGAGAGATAGAGTGCTAGAGAGAGCGAGTGAGAGTGCTAGAGAGAGAAATAGAGAGTGTTAGAGAGAGCAAGTGAGAGTGCTAGAGAGAGAAATAGAGAGTGTTAAGCAAAAGATTGAGAGTGCTAGAGAGAGATAGAGAGTGCTAGAAAGAGAGATAGTGATTGCTAGAGACAGAAACACCAGAGGAGGAGGAGAGTGAGAAGAGGAGGAGAGTGAGGAGAAAGGGGGGAATACTGGAGGAGGAGAGTGAGGAGAGATAGAGGTATGGAGAGAGGGAGAGGAATAAGCAGGTCAGGTAGGGGAGGTACAGGTGTAGGATAGCAGGAGGGGGGGAGGGATGTCCCTCTAGATGTAGGCACACAAGGTGTAGGAGCAGAGGGTCAGGGGCCTGATACTGGTGGGGGGGGGGGGGCGGTAGTGGGGATGAGGGGCAATCCCCAGGGAGAGAAAAGGGAGGCCAGGAATCACTGGCACAGTTGGGAGGGCAAGAGGTTGTGGCAAAGCAGATGGTCCACAATTATAGCCTAGAGGAGACAGAAAACCTATCTCTGGGAAGTTCAAGCCCACCAAGGCATCATCCATGGTGGGAGGGATGTGAGGCCTGCCGATAAAACATGTGCCTGGAATGAGGTTACTGCATCACTAGGGGTTGCAAATTGCGATGTCAAGTCATTTAACACTGATATGATGACTGCCGGATGAAGGTCAAGAATAAGATGGCAGCGGAGACCAGAGCAGCCCGTGGAACTGGTGATGGCCCGCCACTTAACATAACCTACTGTGGATGGGAGTCGTTGGAGCCAGCAGCAGTATTGGGCCTTCCAGGACAGTTGGACACTGTCTTTCAGGAAACCTTGCAATATGAGTATCATATGCACCATCACACTCTCATATGCACACACATGAACACCACACACATAGATAACTGACATACAATAGCACTATAAGATCTCTTGTTATGACTACAGATATATGGGGCAGCAATAACCATGTAAATATTATTATATATTACTAGCGTATTGCCCGTCAAAAAATGACGGCAATCAGATGTGTATGTTTTAAAAGTTGTTTAGTTATTAATATACATATGTAATTGTAAGGTAGCTAATGTTGTTTTCTGTGTACTACTGAAATATAGAATTCAAATTAATAAATGAATTTACGTATTTTTATGCATTGTGTTGAAGAGCTGGCAATCTGTGTTGATGTTGCTGCAGCATTAGTGGTGTGGAGGTGCTGTGTAAGCGTGATGAACGTGTGCAGTGTAATAGTGTGCGTGCGCAAGCCGAAACCGTTAACGTAGCTGTGTACTTCCACATTATCCTAAAATGGCGGATAATGTGTGGTATGCGTCTTAGCGGATTATCGGTACGTGTTTTCCGTGGTTATAGTGCTGTACTACGGTTTAACGGCTCGCCTCGCTGCGCGAGGCTCGCCAGGCAATGAGCGCCTGCGGCGCTCATCGCTAAGCCCGCTAAAGTACTACGGTTTAACAGTAAATATGTTAAAACGGTCAAATGATAGTCAATAAAAATTTAATGTTGTGAAATTTGTTTGCCACACAACATGAAACTACATTTGTCCTTTTTTTTTTTTCCTTAAAATAAATACAATTTTTTTTTTTTTAATTTTTTTTTGTAACTTGCAACTTATATTTCATCAAATGCTTTGGTTTAGGCGGGAAATCCGATGTTGCGCGAGACAAAGCCGTTAAATCTGTGTTAATGCGTAAATCTGTAATTGGGTTTCGTAAAATGTACTCGCTACTGTCTTTTTACTCAATGCGCGGTTAATCCGCATCCTTTATCTCGTTGTTTTTCCAACACATACGTCTGTGGCTGTGTTTTACGCAGTTCGTAGTAGTATAGCCTCGTTTTCATTTTTTTCGGCGGCCATTTTTTTCTCGCTTAGCCCATTTTCGATCTTTGTAACTCGGCTAAATCGCTGTAAATTGGAGTTCCAACTCACTTCCAGACGTCCTGGCTGGTTCCCCATGCTGTAAGTGACTTTTATTTTTTAGTGTGTATTTAGTGTTTTTTTTAGTGTTTTGGTTCCGCCGCTTATCTCGTAAATTTTTTCATGCCGTATTTTTTTTCTAAGTGCTACGGTTTAACGGCTCGCCTTGCTACGCGAGGCTCACCTGCAATGAGCGCCTGCGGCGCTCTTTGCCAAAGTGCTACAATTTAACAGCTCGCCTCGCTGCGTGAGGCTCGCCTGCAATAAGCGCCTGCGGTGCTCATTGCCAAAGTGCTACGATTTAACGGCTCGACAGGCGATGAGCGCCTGCGGCGCTCATCGATAAGTCGTACGCACTACGCAACAGAGCTGTTTAACGGATCGCCTCGAGCAGGCGATGAGCGCCTGCGGCGCTCATCGCTAAGTCGTACGCACTACGCAACGCAGCGTGACGACGAATCGTAGTTAGACAATTATAATATGTGATTATCATATTATTAGCATAATTGTTATCTATGAAATGTCTGTCCAATACCTATAGTTAAAACAAATTCTGAATAGCAGTTGCCAATGCAGATTGTGTTAGTGTTATGTTTGCTGTTTGTTCAAAGTTCATATAAAACAAAATTGTTTAAATATCATTTGTGATTGTGTTCCACTATCCCAATCTTCCTCATATTAAACTGCACCGTTTAAAGCTGTGTCGCTTAACACTCCTACTGTTTGTAACCGATACCCAGCGTTAAACTAGGTATAGCTGCAAAACAACATTGATTTTACATCCAAAAGAGAGTACATATATAGGTGTGCACACTGCACAGCAGATCCAGAGGAGCATGTGTCCTAATGAACTGCAGATGGCACACCACACCAGCTATATATATATATATATATATATATATATATATATATATATATTAATATAAGCCAAGATCCACCATGATCATGATACAGCTCAATGTTTATCTGTGGGAAACAATCACCACAGCCAATTACAAGTGACAGCAAACAATTGTTCAGAGAATCAATTCTCAAATACTATTGTCCTCTCATTTCAGTACCCAGGAATTGTACCCTACCCACAGAGACACAGGCGGTGGCTCCACCAGAGGAACCACTATCACCAACGCAGGTTGGGGTGGAGGAAGCCGAGGGCCCGTGCCCATAACAGGAGGCTGGACCATCTGAAGCAAGACAATTGTGGTTAACACCCCCTGGGCCCTCACACGCATTACAAGCACGTTCCCAGCCCCTTCAAACGACTGAAATTTAATTGAGCCAGGAACCACCTGCAGGGATGTCGTGGTCCTGGGGACCACTCTCAACAGGCCCACTACTGCCACCTGGTGACATGCAATTGAGGCATTAGCTGGACCCATATTGTTGTAACAGCAGTTGTCCTGGCAGTTGATGTCACAGCAGTTGTTGCCCCAGCAGTTGTCCCATCAGTTGATGTCACATCACGTGTTGCCCCAACAGACAGGGCCAATACCATCTCTATGGGCAACACCATCTGCATTGCCAGCACAATCTCCAATGCCAACACCATCTCCATTGGCAACAGCATCCCCATTGGCAACAGCATCCCCATTGGCAACACCATCCCTACGGGGAACACCATACCTACGGGGTACACCATCACAATGGGCAACACCTCTGGCCACAGCACATCCAGAGTCAAACTGCGTCCGGAGACGGAACTCACATCCCCATACACGTCGCCTTTAGGGACATCTGTCAGCAGATCTGCATGTCTGATGATTGCGACATTCGATCAGTGCAACTGCTGATAGCTTAGCTTGAAAGGCAGAACAATATTGGTATAGAGCGGGTGGAGAGCATCAGAGCAATATATGGTGGTGAGGAGGCATATGAACAAATGGCTCATAGGGACAGTCAAGCCCAGACACATAACTTGGCACAGCTGGAGCAGTTGGAGGAAGCCCACGTGAATACACTCCAGCCTTTGGTTCCACAGGCTCCACTCCCACCGCAACCAGAGCCAGCGGCCTCCTCATCTAACCCCTTACCGCCAACGCCAGTTGCTACACAGCCACCACAGTTGGATGCACCCCTCAATCCAACACCTCCTGGCCATGGTAGAAGGAGGAAGCGCATGGGCACAAAAGGTGTGGGGCCCAGAAAGAGGAAGAAGGTGAGAACGTCCCCCAGGTTAGTGGTTGTCAAACTTCTCCCCAGACCCACCACACAGACCATGATTTAGGTGAAACACTTTGTGAATACGCATGTGAAGCATTCTGAGGCTCCACCACCTGTTGAATACTTTTTTGGTTTCACATAAATTATGGCCTGTCTGATGGCTCCTGAGGAGAGGATTGACAACCATTGCCCTAAGTCCTCCTCATCCACACTCCACAATGCATATTATTGTGTATTAATGTTGACATACTATTGGCTGGCTACAAAGTGTGCACACGCATGGTTATGTTGAATATTTCTGCAATTAATGTTCAATGTGGATTGCCTTTGAAATGAGGTGTTGCAGTCAATCCAAATAGTGTACTGATTGATAGCTTGTTCTGGCCTGTGTAGGTCTTAATAGCCCAATCTCACAACCACATAAGAATGTTCCTCAAACTGATCTTTCTGTGTCACAGATTCTGCTCATCAATTTGTGATTATCCCTTAATTTCTGACAATACACTGTGTGTGGAATAGATCTGTATGACATTATCCATGATTATGTTCATCTGTTTAATTGAGCAGATATAGACAAGTTATAAGTGCTATGCACATGACTGGTTTCTCCAATTTCATTGAGTGATTTCTGATGATCCTTGTTCTCACCAGATTCTGGTTGCAGTGGTGTAGTGACCACATGTGACCATGGTAGGTGCTATGCATCATGCTTATTCTAGACTAAGACATTACCCCCTTTAGGTATCCCCTTGTTCCCAAGCCCATTCCGGGATCCGCCCACACCACACCCATGATATTAATATACAGTCATTTTTGATTGTGCTGTGTGTATGAAATAAAGCTTTGTTATACAATTCTCACTGTGTCAGTGTGTTTTCAATAGTTGGGGTTATGGGACATTCACACACATCCCATTTGAAAAATACCTCAGTGGGTTTTTTCTATAGGTCTGTTTACCTACTCAGAGAGCAACGTATTTTAGCTCACCTGTGCCCTTGCCCATATCTGTAAACTAATGAGCCCTAGTTACTATGCAATAGATTAACACTCATAATAATAATACCAAGATCATAAGATATCATATAATAATATATATCAAATATCACTAGCGACTTTTCCGTCAAAAATGACGGCAATAAAATGTGAAGGCTGGCAATACTGTTTGCCACACAATGCAACGCTCTCCCCCCTCTAACTTGGAGGCCTCGCGATGAGCGCCTTTGGCGCTCATTGCGAGCCTTTCTTCCCTCTACTTTAAGGGTCTCGCGATGAGCGCCTATCTATCGCTCTCCCCCCTCTCCTGTGTCTTTCTCCTCCCTCTCCCTCTTTAATTCTTGCATGCTTTGTGATGAGCGCCAATCGCGCCTTTTTCAAAGTCTTGCAGGCCTCGCGATAAGCGCTTAAGCCCTAAGGCCTCGTTGTAAGCCATTTTTTTTAAATTACGACTTTGTGACCGCCATTTTTTTCCTCACTTTCAGACCTCCCAAAAACGCCAATTAAACATCAAATTAGCTTGCAACCTCACTTACAGGCACCCTGCCTCTCCCCTGTGCTGTTTTTGTAAGTACATTTTTTTATGAATTGCCATCTTTTGGCGGTCTTCCGACGGCTTACAAGTTACGGGTTTGAAAAAAAAGCCTTTGGTGCTCATGTCGAGTATTTTTCAAAGTCTTGAAGGCATTGCGATGAGTGATGTTACAATCGCTAAAAACGGAACTCGCTATTCATTTGTTACAATTCCTCAAGCCCGCAAATGTTTTCACACCAGTAAACGGCCAATGCAAAGGAAAATCGTACGGGTACCAATTAGGACTCGCAAGGGGGTTTAACCCCCTGTTCGTAGCATTGTAAATGCAAAAATAAAATCAATAATGCACTTTTAAAGATGGGGAAAGCGATGAAATACATTAGAATTAATTGCACAAAAGTCTCAAGTCTCACATTTTTATTTTGTTTAATTTTGGTGTCATATCAATCTTGGGAATCAATGAGTTAATACATATCAGGCCACCCACGTGGACTGGAACAGTTTGGCTATCCTTTTTATTATTTTGTACATTGCTGGATTACGAGTCTGGTTGCATATCGGACTTCTAAATACTAATTTATTGATGTGTAACCTTCATGTTTTACTGACGTCATGATGACGGTATCATTTACTATTGGCTGTTTCTAAATCAGTAGTTACGGCCTTAATCAGGATTACGGCCTGAAATTATACATACAGGTTCATAGTTTACAGCTTCGGCTTTCGGCCCTTAAATTGTGGGCTTGTTCAATTGAATCATTCTGTAACTGTAGTTGGTGTCAAGAAGGCCCCTAGTATGCACACAACTTCTACTGAAAGATTTCCACAGTGTTGTGGGTCTTAGAATTAAATGTAAGTGTAATTTACAGTATTAAAATCATTTCCCACAGATGCCAGCAATCATCTACAGGTATAATATAAAAGCTTCAGTTGCAAGCAGAGTTTAAAATTTAGTTTTTTTCTAAAAATGCTTTTATGCTCATGGTTTACATAGCTGTTAATGTTAGTCTGCACTTCATAAACATGTGAAGTTTTTGCCAAACAATAGTTGATCCTTTAATCTGGCAAAATAGATAAAAGATATTTTTTTCTCCCTTAGAGGTATTATTCCAGTTGCTGTGATAAACAAGCATTGAATCATACTTTCTCTATTTTTACAAAGCGTTAGTTTTATTTTTTTATAGTCCATTTTTTTAAATAATGTTTCCTCAGAGTAAAGCTCTCGTGTGCTTTAAATAACAACGCACATTACTACATCACTAGAAAACCATTTTATTGGCTTTAGACATGTTTATTTGGAATCCCATGATCCCCATTTGGTAAAAATTTAGGAAGTGCAGAAAAGCCCTGCAGGCAGAAACTCACCTCTGGCAGATCCGAGGCTTGTTTCTCTTCTTCACAAAACAAAACAAAAACTGAAATGTAACCACAAAGATCAAAGATTTGTATTTTATGAACTTGGCTACATCATTATATTGTACTGTACCATATTGTAGCTTCATGCTTGATTTTCTATAGTATATAATAATGTTTTCAGCTATTTTTTCTTCCCCTCAGAAATATGAAAATGGTTTAAATTGTTTACTTTTAACACATTTCAGTGTGTACATCAAAAAATAAATATGTTCATAAATTTACAATACCATTAGAAATAGATAAAAAATCCTACACCCATGATTGGATGTTTACGATTAAAAGGAATTGATTTATCTAGTATGAAAATTGGGCATAGAAGGGGAGTAAATATTCCTACCCCTTCTGGATCGCTACCTTGTCATGATAAAGGAGCTTGTGTACTTCAGTAAAGCTGACCTATACCATAGCAGAGAGGTCAGACAAGTTGTGGTCCACTAGGAAAGAAACTGGCAACCCACTCCAGTATCTTTGCCAAGAAAACCTTATGAATTAGCATAACAAGACACAAGATGTGTGTGCTGTGAGTTGGACACAACTGAATGACTGAACAACAACAACAAAGTATTCCTATGTTGGTAACAGAATGATATTGGATAAATTGTTTATTAATATCTCTTTTCTTGGATGATAGCTTCAAAATAGGAGGTATATGAACAACAATACATCTCTCTCTCTCTCTCTCTCTCTCTCTCTCATAAAAAGTACATCTGTGTTCACATTTGAATGTCTAAAGCAAGTTAAAAAAAATGCTTCCAGCTCAGAGTTCCGAGAAAAACAGTTATTACACTGCATTCTGGGAAGTTGAGCTGGGACACACAAATATGCCCACAAATGCCTCGCTCTTCATTTCGTAGCCATCATCAAATATGGCTTCCTTTAAGCTTATGCATGCTGTATTACACAGCTTTAATGCAAAGCCAAGGTTGGAATAAACACAGGCTGAGTATCCAATCCATGTACAGCTGTTTCAAGCTTACTGGCTATCATCAGCATGGAGCGGGATCTCAGCCTGTGTCGTGGAAATTATGAGTAGGTAGTTCACCACAACAATCATTTATAATATGGTGGGCAAAAGAGCGATAGAAGCCCTCCACCGTACAGTAGTACAGTAAATAAAAAGTACATCTGTGTTCACATTTGAATGTCTAAAGCAAGTTAAAAAAAATGCTTCCAGCTCAGAGTTCCGAGAAAAACAGTTATTACACTGCATTCTGGGAAGTTGAGCTGGAACACACAAATATGCCCACAAATGCCTCGCTCTTCATTCCGTAGCCATCATCAAATATGGCTTCCTTTAAGCTTATGCATGCTGTATTACACAGCTTTAATGCAAAGCCAAGGTTGGAATAAACACAGGCTGAGTATCCAATCCATGTACAGCTGTTTCAAGCTTACTGGCTATCATCAGCATGGAGCAGGATCTCAGCCTGTGTTGTGGAAATTATGAGTAGGTAGTTCACCACAACAATCATTTATAATATGGTGGGCAAAAGAGCGATAGAAGCCCTCCATTGTACAGTAGTACAGTAAATAAAAAGTACATCTGTGTTCAAATTTGAATGTCTAAAGCAAGTTAAAAAAAATGCTTCCAGCTCAGAGTTCCGAGAAAAACAGTTATTACACTGCATTCTGGGAAGTTGAGCTGGGACACACAAATATGCCCACAAATGCCTCGCTCTTCATTCCGTAGCCATCATCAAATATGGCTTCCTTTAAGCTTATACATGCTGTATTACACAGCTTTAATGCAAAGCCAAGGTTGGAATAAACACAGGCTGAGTATCCAATCCATGTACAGCTGTTTCAAGCTTACTGGCTATCATGAGCATGGAGCGGGATATAAAGAAATATAAAATATATGATACAATATATGATTTAGATCTTGGTCATAGGATACAGATGGCGACTTAGAACTTTTCAATGTAATGTATTTTCATAACTAAATTAAGACATTGGTCTCAAATTATAGTGCTGTATTAATGTCATATTCGTCTTTTTTATAATACTTAATAAATAAAGCATTAAATTGTCCCTCTGATTTTTTCTTTTACAGTAATAACTAATCAATAAGCATGAGATTATTAAATAATATCAACAACAATGTCAGCAGGGTTTCTGTAAGCCCATCAGCTGCTCAACAGGAGTAGTATGTGGAAGTGGAGTCATTCTTCTAGGTTCACTAACCTGGTGAGTGAGCTGCATCATTCCTCATAGCTGCTCATAGCTCCAGTAAGTATTTTCTCGCTGACAGAGGAAATAATATCAAATGACTTTGATTTTAATTAACAAATTAGTATAAATATATACAGCCTTATTAAATTGTGATTCGGCCAATTGAATAGGGCTCTATTTAAGCTCATAGCATATTTTTTTAACAGAAGTTTTTAGTTAGTGAACTTCTAACCAAAAGCAAGGTCTTCACTACCTAAAAACTTCTGTAAAAAAATATGCTGTGTGCTTATATAGAGCCCTATTCAATTGGCCAAATCGCAATTTAATAAGGGTGATAATGTTTAGGATTCTAATATATAGAACAAGAAACAATATAAATAATACTTTAGAATTTTTTGATAAAAAAAACCTTTACTTTCTCTCAGTAATGTTGACAATAATGGCATTTTATAAATAACTTAATATTGAAGGTTTTTCGCAACTTTGTAATTTATTTCCTTGATAGATTTTCTGAGCTGGATACTCTATTTTACATATATTACTCAACTGATCTATATTTACAATAATTTCTGTATCTTTTTCATTTTACCATAGTTGATACCTTTATTAATAATAAGTATTTATTTATATCTGATCTTGCCCCTTTGTTTTAGAATAACATAAACAGGAAACTAACACAGGGTTTCCTGGTGGTCCAGTGGTTAGGATTCAGTGTTTTCGCCACTGCGACCTGGGTCTGATTCCATGTCAGGTAACCAAGAGGTCACATCACACTGAAGCTGAGCAGGGTTGGGATTGGTCAGTACTTGGATGGGAGACCACCAGGAGCTCTCCTCTTTTATGCTCCCATATGCTACTTTTACTTAAGCTGGGTTTAAACTATGTGTCTCCTGACATTCCTATTTGCAGGTTACACTATCTGACCCGTAGGGCAGATACCTATTACATACTAGAGCCATCTACCTCACAATGACTTTCCATCAGATCCCTTTCCTCTCCAACTAATTGAATACCTTCTAACTTTTCTCACCTTCCTACATATGTAAACTCTCACTTCCTTCCTAACCTTGCTATTCCTCATCTGCTCTTCCCCGGGTTTCTCCCTCTTCCATCCCCTTTCGATTTTAAGTAGCAAGTTTTCATTTTTGTAGGGTGCTTTGGAAAAATCACTTTTTACAAGACTCAAAGCTCAAAACAGGGGCTTCCATTTTCTGAACTTGTTAAAATTGTATAATATTGTATTTTTTTTTTCATTTTATCCCCTGTACAGGGCTACAGAATATGTTCGCACGTTACAAATAAAAGTTAATAATAATAATAATAATAATCGTGACATTTGAATTTATAGATGCAACAGATTTTTATTTCACTTTTTCCAATTAATTTTCTTCAGACTTACAGAACTCAATAGCACCAATACTGTAGAGAATTAAGTCATCAGGCTGTCCATGCACTTCCTGGGTTTATAGCTAAGATGCCAGCAATGTCACCTTCTGATCTCAACTATAGTGGAAAAGTATAAGGCTATAACACTTACAAAAGTCATATTTAAGGCGGGTAGACGTCCAACATTCTCTCATTCAGCCTATACTGGCCAGGTCTTCTGTGTTGGGAAAATGTATTATGTTAAAACCAGAATAACATCTATAATTTTATACATGCACATTGATTTTTAGATGGAATGCAAAGTATAATAAATTGTTTATATAAAAAAGCTAAACATTATGTTCAATTTACGAATAATATAAAACTGATATAACATTTTCTGCATAGAGACATATAATTTTATTTCCTCTATTAACTTGGAATGGTTTAAATGAGAAAATGCATTTATTGAATTTTATTTATAGGACTTGTTGTGGCATGCTTTTGATTTCAAGTGAGAGAAGGTATTAAAACCAAAAGCAATTGAATTGGAAAAAAATAGTATATCATAAGTGGATGCTAAAAATAATACAGATATTTTGGAAGATAAATGTATGTTTTTCTGCTATTACAGAACTTCTTAAGTGTAATTTGCTGCAATAGTGAATTTGAGTGCATTGTATAATACTTTTTGTTGTTTAGTTCTTCAGTCGTGTCCAACATTTTGTAATCCTATGGATCCATGCAAGCAACTCTGTCTTGCTCAAGCTCATGTTCATTGCTTCAATGAACTCATCTATCCATCTCCGCCTCTGCCACCCCCTTCTTTGTGTGCCTTCAATCTTCCTCGGTTTCAGAGTCTTTGCTAGGGAATCCTGTCTTCTTATGATATAGCCAAAATATTTGATTTTTAGCCAAACGATCAAACCTTCCAGTGAACAGCTTTGCTTAATTTCCTGTGTAATACTCAAATCAATGTAATAATTTTAAAAGCCAAGTTCTATCTAAAAAAAAATTCTTAAAAAATTAAAGAACACTCTTAAAGGAGATTAACTATCTGTTTAAAAGTTATGGAACTTGTCTAGTTTGCCAGTTACTTCTATTACTCATATTTGTGGAGAGTGGGAATAAACATTTAAAAATGTATTTGTGTCACTTAAACTGAGCTAACTGGGTCAAAAGTTTAAGAGCTAGCCAAGAACCAGTTCATGTTCTGTGTTCCTCTGCTGTTGACAACACTTGATATACAGAGGTATTAATAAGAAAAGTGCTAACATTTTTACACATATACTTGAACTTTTTAAGATAACTCTTCCATATAAGAATTCCTTAAAATGCATTTTTTTTTTCTTTTTTGATATGTTTTTTTTGTCAGTGACAGATTTCATTTTCCTGGGATCCCTGATCACTTCCGATGGGGACTGTAACCATGAAATGAAAATATGTTTCCTTCTGGGGAGGAAAGCTATGGCAAGATTGGACAAGCTAGTAAAACGTAAAGCTATTACATTATCAACAAAGGTCTGCATAGTTCGAACTATGGTATTTCCAGTAGTAACATACGGATGTGAGAGCTGGACCATAAAGAAGGTTGAGTGTCGTAGAATTGAAGTCTTTGAATTGTGGTATTGAAGAAGACTGCGGAGAGTCCCTTGGACTACAAGAAGATTCAATAAATCAGCACTTTAGCAAATCAAGATGAACTGTTCACTAGAAGGTTTGATCATGAGACTGAAGCTCAAATATTTTGGCCATATCGTGAGACGGAAGGATTCCATAGAGAAGACTCTGATGCTCGGAAAGATTAAAGGCTCAAGAAGAAGGGGAAGACAAAGGTGTAGATGGATATGGAACATTAACTTGATGGAGCTCAGAAGGGAAGTGATTGAGAGATGTATCGGGCGTGCTACAGTCCATAGAGTCACAGAGAGTTGGACCCGACTGTTTGACTGAAACTGGTTTGTTTTCTCAGTTTGATCCTAGGCCTCTGCATACTTGTTGTGGTGGGGCTTTTCTGCTGCAATGAGGCTGTGAACTATACCATGTAGTGTCACCCAATATAGACAGGTCATAGCAGAGAGGTCAGACAAATTGTGGTTCAATGGAGAAGGAACTGGCAACCCACTCCAGTATCTTATGGATTAACACACACAGACACAAGATGTCCCTGCATGCTGCAGTCCATGGGGTCAAGAAGAGTCGGACATGGCTGAACAACAACAACAAATCAGCTGTACCCACCAAAGGATTTAGAGCCTCATTCAATTGAGGCTTCCAGAGATCCAAGCTCGGAAATGGAGCCCGTAATGTAATTTTGAAATTTAATTGGCTTCCGTTTGCGGGCTCCGATCGAGTTACAGGCTTTCTTAGCGATTTGTAAAATCACAAGTTAACGCCCTCCAAGACTTTGATCTTTCACTTTCGCAAGTCTAAAATCGCAAATCGCTATTCAATTGCTCCGATTCCCCCTCGTCAACCACTCCGTCAAGCCTGCAAATGGAGGTTTCACAAAGGGCTTAAGGACATGTCCAGAGCACTGTAAATGCATATATAAACACTCTACTGTATTTTTATTAAAAGGGAAAGTGATGTTAGGTCTTAGAATTAATAGCACAACATTCTCAGGCTCGCAAATCGCCCCAAAAAATACTTTATTTCTTGTTTAATTTTCGTGTTCTATCGATTTTGTGTTCTATCGATATGTGTTAATACATGTGATGGAACTTGCATGTAATAGAATATAATATTTACAGCTTTATCAAGTCCGATCGCAACTCGTAATTCAAGCCCAAGTCAAGATCGGACCCAAATTCCATTGGCTGTTTGTAACTGGGAGTTACGGCCTTGCGTCAGCCATCCTGTTCAAGCCCGCAAATGCTACTTTTGATAGCACTGGTTGTGATGTGCGCTATCAGGCCATGTCTTGCAGGCCAGGCCAATTGAATAGCACCATAAGTTGCGGCCGCTGTGGGCTCGCAGCAGGCCAGCAGACATACGTTTGGAATCAGTGTCTAAGTGCAGGCAAAAAATAATAATTTCAATTAATAGTGCTAAGTTAAATGGACATAGAAATAATTTTTTCTTTTGTTGCATCACAAAGAGGATTTTCTATAATGTGTCAAAGTCATTTTCAAAAGAAGGTGTCAGAGGTCAAAATCCTATTCAGATTTCTAATTGCTCTTGGGGTCTTGCCCTTTATCAGCCAATGAGCTCTACACACTAAAATATGTTCTCTACACATCCTGCTAGTTTAAATGAAGATTAATCAGGTTTTGCGTAATATTTTTTATTTCAAGAAAATAAAATTGGAATGTTTAAAACATACTTTGAATGACTTTGAACAAGAGCAACTTGTTATTTATTGTATTTTAAGGCTTATCAGTAGAGTCACGGCTAAAATGGTAGATGCTCTAAGGTAATCATTGATCAACGGAGAATATATTTATATATATATATATATATATATATATATATATATATATAAAATGAGGGTAAAGGTTTTTTGGGGCAATAGAGAGGGATACTATTTGTTTGTAGCGGTGGGTGAACGTGAATTAGACTTATGAAGAAGGACTTGCTCCCCCATACCAGAAGATAGGCTGGGGCTATGTGATACCTGGGTTACATGTAATGGTTGACTGCCTGCCATACACTGATGATGACTTCTACTTTTTAGAAAAGGTTGGTTCCAGTGTATGTAAAAATAAAAAGTAAAGCAGAAAAATATAGTAGTGAAGAATGGAAACTTGTATTCGCATACCACAAAATATATTTAGATCTGTACATTGATATGAATGTTTACCACTTCTGAGTGCTCTACTTACTCCATCTTCCTAGAAGTAGGGAGTACAGTGAAGTCATGCATGGTCAGTTGACAGGCAAAGCATTTACCTGTGCTGAGGACATAGTGTGCCCAGACAGAGGGAGGAAGAAGGAACTATGCTTGGATGCAGCTTAATGGGAATTTTCTGTGATATATTAGGGCCCTCCTGTCTACCCTAAAGATATCTGCAGCAATTCAATGAATTCACTTAATTTGAGGTTTATGTCACTAATATATACAAAACTATTTATAATGATGATTTGGAGAAATAAATATATTTTCCAAAATTAGAATTTTAATCAAATAAATACATTGTTTAGTCAAGTTGAGGTGTCTCTCTCGGTGATGGGACACGCCCCGGAAGGTGTCAGCAAGCGCAGCTAACAGGGCAATGGCACGTTCACCCGCGGTGTGCTCGCAGTGACCGAACAGTGGATAAGCCCGAGCCCTGGCGTGACGTAGATGCCGGTGTGCTGCTAGCGAGGTGCCGGTGTGCTGGTGCTGGTAGCGAGGTCAACCGGTTATGAGAGAGGCAAGAGGAGGCAAGAGGAGCTCGGAGGGAAGGATCCCCGAAGCTGCACATCTGAGTTGGCGGTAGGCGGGAGGCCAGGAGGCTGATCAGGGAGGTGCAGATTGGGGGAGGAAGCCACGCTATACTAGTGGAGAGGGAGGAGAGGGTGAAGACATGGAGAGCCTGCAGTGAAGCTTTTTGTGCTCCATATTTTGATAATTGCAGTAGGCCATTTTGATAAGTCCCTTAATACCCCTATATCTAAGATGCATGGCAACCCCCAGAAAGATGGAATAGCAGCTCTGGAGACCTCAAAGACTAAGGACAGTTAAGCAAGCTGGTCCTGGAGGTCAGTGAATATCTGCCCTGAAAGTCAGTGAATACCTTCCCTGAGCCCAGAGCCCTGGTTATAATGAATGATGTGTATGGCAAAGTCTTGGTTTTAAAGCACTTTGTGGCTGTATTAGTCATGTAGGGATATTTTGGGACACTCTGGCATAACGATTATACGGACAATAAGACTATAGGACTGTATGGACTATACGGACTATAGCCCACTATCTCCTAAGAATTTTGAAGAAGTTTTGTCTAAATCCTGAAAAGACTGGTCCCTTCTCCACGAGTTGTTTGGAGTGGAAAATTATCAACTTGGAATTGTAAAACCGGGTATATATATTAAGTGGGTAACCCCACCAAAACAAAGCTGTCAGTAGTTAAGACATGTGCTTGATTTTTTATTGTATCTGAATGAACCTATGGATAGCATAATTATTTAAATCTGTCTAAGTATCTGTCTAAGTATTATCGCAAAAGTATGCAAAATGGCTACAAAGGTTATTGGTTCCTTTTGATTTGGCTAAATACAAAATACAAAAGAGTACTTATAAAGGTCTTAGCTGAACAGGGGTAAAGAACAGGTAATATATCCGTCTAAACTAGGGGGAGAAAGTGTGGAAAGTAGATAGCCTATAGTAGGTCTTTAAAAAAAAAAGAAAAAAAAAGAAGAGAGAAACATGAATAAGAAACAAGGCCGAGCAGTAAAAAATAAATCTAAGGCGGATAAATTCCAACAAAATCCCATAACATCTAGCTCATTCTTTTCCCCATCTAATAAAGGGAAAACTGCAGAGTCAATATATCCTGAGATTAATACTGAAGCCAATTTTTTAAGTATGGCTCAATCTTCTCCTAACGAGACACTTAGGTCAGAAGCTTCCAGCAAAGTGTCAGAACCAGAAGATAGTGGGGTGACACTGTCTGTTCTTAAAGGGCTCTTCCTTGAATTTAAAAACTCTATTATCTCTGACTTAACAGGAAAAATAGCTGAAAATGCAAGAGCAATAGGTATGGTTCAAGTAAAGTCAGATAATTTAGGAAAAGAGCTTAAAATAATAAGGGAGGAAATGCAAACTTTAAAAGAAAATTATCAACGACTTGAAACAGAAGTAGCTCTCCTTAAAATTCATAATACTAAATTGGATGACAACTCTAGAAGGAACAATATAAAAATTAGGGGAATTGGAGAAGAAGTTGGAAGTGCAGATCTAAATAATTATGTAGCTACATTTTTGTCCACCATAGTTAGACCAAATTTTGATATATCTATTCTGATTGACAGAATACATCGTCTTCCACTACCAAAATCTGCCCCTAAAGATTGTCCTAGAGATGTAATACTTAAAATTCATTTTGCTGCTTATAAGGAATCAATTATGAGATACTCGTTTGAAAAAAGATCATTTCCATCACCTTATGAAAATTTGCAGATTTTTCAGGACTTCTCAAGGGAAACTATTATTAAGCGAATGGAATTGAAAGGTATAGCTAAAAGTTTAAGAACTAAAAACATCCAA
This sequence comes from Discoglossus pictus, assembly GCA_027410445.1. Lineage (NCBI taxonomy): Eukaryota > Metazoa > Chordata > Amphibia > Anura > Alytidae > Discoglossus > Discoglossus pictus. The sequence goes on along the minus strand of CM050166.1, from coordinate 357,855,509 downwards.
TATAAATGGGGTTTCCCAACGAAACTGATAGTCTTATTGGGCAATAAATCAGTAATAATTAATAACCAACATGAAGGTGAAGTAATCCTGAATGACCTGTAAATGTGGCCCTTTTCTTTTTCATTTTTTCCCCTTTCTTCTTCTCTCTCTTCCCCTGTTCTCCTTCTCCTTCCCTCTTCATCTTTGTCTGTAAATATTGATAGCTAAGAATTAACTCAGGGATTGATATTAAGCCGACTTGGTATATGAGGACTGGGTCTTCAGCCTACTAAATAACCAGCAGTATATAAATTGTTTTTTTTAAGTATAGCACAATTAATATTTAACCAACGAATTGAGAGTTTGTAAATATTTGTCATAAGTCTTAAACATTATAAGCTGAATACACAGTGCACCAAATGGCAATAGTTTGGGAAAGCAGATTTAACACTATACATTTTTTCTTTTTTTTTTTTTCTGTTACAGGTTTCAACATTGGGAAATAAAGTTGAAACTCAAATATGGATTATATAGAGCCCAAAGAGGCATTAGATCCATTTCACGCTTTAAATGAACCGTAAGTTCATAATATTTCTTAATTAATGATAAATATAAAAGTTGAACACAAAATGCACTAAATTATATTAATCTGAAAAGGTGTTTTAATATTAAGTTAATTTAGTAGTACAAGGTTTTGTTCACATTGAAATAAAAAAAAAAAAATTTTTTTAAAAAGAAGACAAATGCTGTTCACATAAATGTTTTAAACTGAATAGTTTTGTTTTAGGATAAATTGAAAATAAATCACAAATTAATAAAAGGGTATTAGCTTTAAATGTTATTATTATGTATCTGCTGATTGCTTGATGAGCTCAAGCTGAGAGTAAGAGGAAAGGGTTGGTTAACTGCTGAGGGGAATAACCCCTTTGAAAATGGAGATCCCCTCAATGCCTCGGTAGTTAGAGGGGAGTAAATAAATAATCTTGCATCTTTGGAAGTGGGAGGGAGGGGTAGAGAGTAATATGTGTAACATAAATGTGAAATAAGTATCTTGTAAAAATTATTTGTAAGGGATTTCCATCCTGTTTTGGTCGCTGCTGGTTACCACGGGCGCAACTCAGCCAGTGGATTTCCAAATTGTGAACTTATTGAAGTTCAACCTTTTCTTCCCCCATGGTAAACCAATTTTCTTTTCTTGTGTTGGTTTGTCCGGTGAGGTGATGGAGAATGATTCACCGGTAGTGAATGCACGGGTAACTAATGTGATTTGTGTGAATGTTGTGGTAGGCATAAGGGTTTCGGAGGGGACTGGGGGGGGGGGGGGAGTGGGGGGAGAGCAAAGAGCCTTGAGGTAAAGGGTCTTAAGTTATGATGATCCATACAGATAAGGATAAAGAAGGTAGACTGATGTGCCAGAGATCGTTTGGATCTGGTTTAGCCGATGTGGTATGCCTTCAGGAGACCCACTGGCAGACAGGTAAGATTCCCTACTTTAAAATGAAAAATATAGGCCTGACTCTTAATTTTACTTACAAGAAAAAAGCCAGGGGAGTCTCAATACTTTTTAACCATAAATTAATTTTGATGGAAGAAATCTCTATAATAGATCCCAATGGTCGTTATATAATATGGGGAGGCTTAATAAATAGTGAGAAATTTACAATAGTCAACATATACGCCCCAAATCAAAGGCAAATTAGCTTTCTCAACCGAATATTCAATTTGATAAGGCGATATAGCTCTGGTGCACTCATTATTTGTGGGGACTTTAATCTATGTGTGGACGCGGATCTAGATAGAAACTCCCATAAAGGAACATTTTTAGATTCCCATGCTAAACAAAAAACTAATCTCTTTCATAATATCTTAATGAAATATCAATTATATGACTCATGGCAAACTTTTCATCCTCAGGAAAGGGATTACTCCTTTATTCCCATCGACATGATACACATGTTAGATTGGACTACATACTTGTTAATAGTGTAACCTTAAAAAGAGTGATTAAAACAGAAATTGGACCTATACTGTGGTCAGATCACGGGATGGTCTCTATAAATATATCAACGAGTCATATAGAAATAGTTAGACCACCATGGAAACTAAAAATTCCCTTACTCCAGGATCCACAAATAAAAGATCTCTTAAAAAAATAACTCAATAACTTCTTTAAAATAAACAACCTGTCTGTTACATCTAAAGTCACAATTTGGACTGCCCATAAAGCCTCCATAAGGGGTCATTTGATTAGCTGGCAGGCTATGAAGAAGAAACTTAGACGACCTCTACGAGAACTATATATTGACTTGACAAACTTAGATAGGCTTAATAAAATTGGCTCAAATGATAAGATTGTAAAGAGAATGGAAGCAATAAGATCTCAGATTAAAAAAATAGAACAAGAACTATTAGATAAATCCCTATGGTCACTGCAGCAACGACTGTATCATATGGGAAACAAATCAGGGCGACTCCTAGCTAATAAATTGAAGAGCAAAACATCAAGTAAAAGAATAGACAGTTTAAAGTATAAAAATGAGACCCTGACAAAGCCTGGTGATATAGGAAATACTTTTGGTATTTTTTATCAAGATCTTTATAATTTGAGGGATGATAAAAAATGTATTACACCATCTAAAGATGAGATATTCAAATTTTTGGATAATATTGACTTACCGAGAGTTTCTGATGACGATCTGGATATTTTAAATAAAGAAATAACTGATAAAGAAATTTCGGAAGCTATAGATGGCCTGAAAAACTTTTCCTCCCCCGGCCCAGATGACTACAGAAATTGTTACTATAAACTCTGTAAGTCAGAAATTTTAATTCCTCTTAAGAATGCTTTGAATGAAATTAAGATATCAGGTCGGGCACCGAAAGAAATGCTGGAGGCCTCGGTTATAACAATTCCTAAAGAAGACTATAAAGAACCATCATGTAAGGATTTCCGCCCGATTTCTTTACTGAACACTGACATAAAAATGTATGCAAAAATTCTAGCTACCCGGCTGAATGCAATTTTAGGGAAACTTATTTCTTTAGATCAAAAAGGCTTCATTCAAGGGAGGCAAGGATCTGACAATGTTAAGAGAATGGTTAATTTGATCTCTCATGCTAAACGAAAGGGAGCTCCCACCGTGCTCTTATCATTAGACGCAGAAAAGGCTTTTGATAGGGTGGGGTGGGAGTTCCTAGAATTGCTGTTTGAAAAATATGGGTTGGGGGACTTTGGTTCGAAAGCCATCCGGGCGCTATACACTGCCCCCACCGCAAAAGTAGTGGGGCCAGGGTATAGTTCATTCAGCTTTGATATTTTGAATGGGACACGTCAAGGTTGTCCCCGTTCTCCTGCTACTTTTGCCATGTTGATTGAACCTTTAATAATACTGATTGGGAAGGAGAAGGATGTGCAAGGGATAAAGGTCGGATGTATGGAACATAAAATATCTGCTTTTGCGGATGACATTCTTGTAGCACTAGAAGATCCGTTAGCTTCCCTCGGATCTTTGTTCCAACTGATAGAGGACTATAGTAAAATATCAAATTTTAAGCTAAATATTAGCAAATCAGAAGCCATGCCCATTAATATTTCTTATGAAATGTTACTTAAATTAAAACATTGATTCCCTCTCATATGGCAAAACTCTCTGAAACACTTGGGAATAATATTGGAAACAAATTTGAAGCAGACAATAATAACTAATTATAAAAAAGTGTATAAAAATGTTATAGCAAAAATCAATGCATGGTCAGGCTTAAATATATCTTGGTCTGGCAGACTTATTGCTATAAAAATGGTGATATTACCCAAAACTACCTATATCTTACGGAATATCCCCTGCCGAATCCCTACATATTTGTTAAACCAATTACAAAATAAAATTGATAATTTCATTCATAAAGGGAAAAAAATAAGAATAAAAAAATCGAGAATGGGAGGAAAATTTAAACATGGTGGCTTGGCTTATCCATTACTTAAGGAATACCAGGAAGCTATATTAGCTGCAAATATGTTGGAATGGTTAGAACCCACAAATGTTAATAATTGGGTCCAAATCAAACAAGAGCTAACAGGTTTAAATAATATTAAAATTCTCTTATTTCAAAAAAAGATTAACCTTAAATATATGAAACAGGGTGAAACTATGGTTAGAGGAAATGGGAATATATGGAACAAATTGAATGTTAAATATAATTTGATTCCGTTTCCTTTGCCCATTACCCCGTTACTAGATCTAGCAACATATATTGAATCTCCGACTTTAGGGAGGATAGCTAAAGCAAGTTTCAACCTGCTGCTCAAACTGTTTCCCTGAAACACATTTTTATTGGAGAATATAAAAATAAAAGCCCCTCAACTAAAGAGCTCATGGTTAGAATTTCTCACGTTGGAAAAAGTTCTCAAAAAGTCAGAGTTTTATTTGACTAGATCAAGAGATTTAACTCAATTTGAAAAATTGATTATGGCAGAATCTAAAACTCATCCTATTTCAAAATGTTATGATATCATCAGAAGGCCACAAATGGAGTATAAGTCCAAGTGCATGCAGGACTAGGAGAGTGAATTGGAGTATAATTGGACCATAGAAGATTGGCATATATCATATGCAATTACGGATAGATTTGTTAAAAATCCCTCCTATAGAGAACTCCATTTTAAAATCTGCAAAAGGTGGCATTATACGTTGGTTAGGATGGCAATGATTAGTGGGTAACACCAGGAGAAATATTGTTGGCACAAGTGTAGCCGGACAGGTTCTTCCTTGCATATTTGGTGGCAATGCCCATATATCCAAAAATTCTGGGCAGAGGTTTTTGCCCAGCTGAAGATATGTGAGGTAGAGTTAAGTCCACACCCAGAAATAATTGTATTCCATATTTTTCCTCCACTGCCTTTAAAAGTTAAAGCCCTTATGTTGCAGATTTTGATGGTAGCAAAATCATTGATAGCCTCCAAGTGGAAGCAGAAATATGTTCCGTCGTGGAATGAGGTTAAAACGGATTAAACTTTACCGACTTGGGGGTGATAAAAAAAAGTAGTCTACCCTGGTCCCTATGGGATAAGTATTTCTCTAATACGTAATTAGGGAAGCCACTGATCTGACCTAGGACGTTCTGGCCACCTCTCCCGGGCCCATTCTCCCGATTTCCCTGCCCGAGCCCCCACCGGACCCGAAGCCATGAATGGAAGAAGTGTGAATGGAAGTGTGTTTAGTTTGAATTTATATTTTAGAATAGTAGTCCACAATATCATTGTGATGCCGTTGGGACACTATTGTAGATCAATTTATTGAATGAACTTAATGGTGCAAAGGACCAAAAGGAGATGGAAGGCCTTAGTAAGATGGAAATAAAAGAAGGGTAAAAGAAGAGGGAAAGGAAAAGGAAGTAAAAGACAGAATGATAACAATAACTTTGTCTAACTAGAACGATCCCATGTACTGTACTTTTGTGCTTCTTCATGTAACATTTCTCGTTGTTAACTTTAAAATGTAAAGAAAAGGGAAGAGGCACGTGGTTTCAGTATATGGTTTTATTTCCTTTACCCAACTGATAAGTTGTACAATTTATTTTGTCTGGTATATTGTTCTTCTCCTCCTGTTTGATGTGCAAATTTCCGAACGGATGAATAGGTGATATGTTTGCTTTTGAAGTGTATGTAATTTATACTTTTCTAAAATAAATAAAAAATAAAAAAATAAATAAATAAATAAAAAAATAAAAAATAAATACATGTTTATTTTGTGCATTGGGCCTTGTTAAAAGAAAATTAGAGAAAAAATACATAAATATAAGAAAGGAATTACATTAAACCAAAATATAAACAGGATTATAATATTAAAATTAAAAATAAAACAAAAATAATAATTAGGCCTGTTCAGAGGGACTTTATACTTACCCTCCCTTGTACCACCCTCCAGCCATGATCTGCAATGCCCTTGTCCTCAATCTCCCTCCCTTCGACCACCCTTCAGCCATGATCTGCGACGCTGTCCTCCCTTGATAATCGGGCACATCCATGTTGATTGGTCCATCCATAAGAATCCCAATGGTTTTAAGGTTTGTATAGCATGGAGGGTCCGTAGGTAATCTCATGGTATAGATTTTAATATTAGGTGCCACCAAGCAGACCAAGCATACTGTTCCAAGTCCACATTAAATAACTTTTGCTTTATTAGAAAACTTTTCCAGAACTTTTTAAACTGGGAGGAGTTATTACTCACTAATGTATTTGGTTCATACTATCCTAACACATAACTGCACACAGTTGACAAGCTGTATCTTAAATTATGATTCCTTATGCTTTAATTTATACATTTTTTATATAGCCAGAACAAACATAGATCATGGAGTCATGAAAATGGCATTACAAGTGCTATAATTCAACTTAAGATACATGGTAAAAAGCCCAAAATAAGAAATAAAGAGCAAACAATTATAGTTACATAGTTAAATAGTTACAAAGGGCTATTCTATTATCGTCCGTAGGAGATGCGGGGCCGCAAGGACCGGCCGCAAGCTATTTGCCTATTCTATTCCCTTCCGGCCGGGGATTCCGGCAGGCTTGCGGCCGGCGCCTTGCTATCCCTTGCGGCCGCACGCGCCGGAGGAAAGCCTTTGATCTTAAACGGCCGCAAGCGTTTCGGCCGCAAGAAAATCCTGGTTGCTATTCAATTGCTCCGGGAACCCTGGGCCCTATTAAATTCTCCCTCGTAGTTCTCTCGGTGCTCGCAAAAGGCAGTTTTCCTGCTGTTTGCGAGAACCGAATCTCTCGCAGCCTGCTTTACGATATGACTGCGAGAAAATGGCCGAGAATAGGCTCCGAGAGAGCTACGTAGCCTTAAATCTATGCACGAGTCTCGCATATCGTAAGAATCCCTACGTGGACAAAAAGTCCACGCAAGGGATCCGAAAGCCTCTACGTGCTGCCTCGGAACAGCCCGAGACAGCAGTGTGAGGCTCCCCCCTGCACCCTATACACATCCCCATGCTGCAGGGGTCTCTATCGGGACCCCTGCAGCACCCCCACATTAACCCCTTGCAGCGGGGGTCCCCGATCTGCATAGATCAGGCCCCCCGCTGCATTTAAAACTTTTAAATTCCCCGCCGCGGCTCCTTAAAGGGACCGCGGCACACTATTACCCAATCCCGGCCGCGGCACTTAAAATTAACCCCCCTCTATGCTGGGGGTCCCCATCGGGACCCCCGAAGTGTCCCCACATAAACCCATTGCAGGGGGGGGCCCCGATCTGCATAGATCAGGCCCCCCGCTGCATTTAAAACTTTTAAATTCCCCGCCGCGGCTCCTTAAAGGGACCGCGGCACACTATTACCCAATCCCGGCCGCGGCACTTAAAATTAACCCCCCTCTATGCTGGGGGTCCCCATCGGGACCCCCGAAGTGTGCCCACATAAACCCATTGCAGGGGGGGGCCCCGATCTGCAGAGATCAGGCCCCCCGCTGCATTTAAAAGTTTTAAATTCCCCGCCGCGGCTCCTTAAAGGGACCGCGGCACACTATTACCCAATCCCGGCCGCGGCACTTAAAATTAACCCCCCTCTATGCTGGGGGTCCCCATCGGGACCCCCGAAGTGTCCCCACATAAACCCCCTGCAGCGGGGGGCCCCGATCGGCACCGATCGTGACCCTGCTGCAATTCAATTTTAAATTTCCCGCCTCGCGGGTCCTCAAAGGACCGTAAAGGTCCTGAAAGGACTCGCACTAAAAATATTAACCCCAGGCAACTATAATTACCCCATTAACTCATGGTGGTCAATCCAGACCACCATAAGGCTCTAATTAACCCATTAACTCATGGTGGTCAATCCAGACCACCATAAGGCTCTAATTAACCCATTAACTCATGGTGGTCTATACAGACCACCATAAGGCCTAAATTAACCCATTAACTCATGATGGTCAATACAGACCACCATAAGGCCTAAATTAACCCATTAACTCATGATGGTCAATACAGACCACCATAAGGCTCTATTTAACCCATTAACTCATGGTGGTCAATACAGACCACCATAAGGCCTAAATTAACCCCATCAGTCCCATAAGGGTATATTATTACCATTATGGGCCTGTTACAACCCAACATTAACCACATAAGTGCCATGATGGTCCTCAAGGACCATCATGACACTAACTACAAACACTACACTATAACCCCCAATAAACCATTTAATCTAAACTAACCCCCCTCTACACTAATCTATTAACACTTACACTACCTACCTACACTACCTACCCCCTAATAAACCTTCCCACTACTCTAATTACAAAAAATAAAAAACCTACAGCACAGAAAACAAAAAACCTACAGTACAAAAAACAAAAAAACCTACAGTACAGAAAACAAAAAACAATTACAACCCCACCCCCCACTACAGAAAACAAAAAAATACATTACAACCCCACCCCCCACTACAGAAAATAAAAAAATTACACACCTGAAAAGGAAAGACAGATAAACACAATACAATACATACATATAATACATTACATACATTACATACAATACATGACATTACATACATTAAATATAATATATTAAATATAATATATTACATATAATATATTACATATAATACATTACATACATTACATACAATACATGACATTACATACATTACATATAATATATTAAATATAATATATTACATATAATATATTACATATAATATATTACATATAGTCCTAATCAAATACCCCCTATCTATCTAACATACAATCTATTTAATTTAAAATAAATCCTAACTATATCAAATACATCCCCCTATCTATCTAATATACAAAAAATTCTAACTACATACACAGACCATTATTCTAAAGTAAAATAAAATAATTACAGTCCTAACTACATACACAGACCCTAATTCTAAGCTAAAATCAATAAATTAAGACCACTTACCTTTAAGATGTTGCTTCAGATCACTAACCTATGGGTCAAACAAAAAATAAAAATTAGTACAAAACATTAACATCAAATAAATAAACATTCTATACATTCTAAATATTCAACTCACCTTTACAGCATGTCCAGTCACTGTTTAGCTCTTCCGGCGCGGCCCTGTTAAAAAAAAAACACAATACATGAATACATGAATACAATATATAAACAATAAATAAAATACACAAATAAACATCTAAATATACATTTCACTTACCTACCCGCGATGTCCCCGGCCTTCTCTCCTTCAGCCCCGGCTGGGCCGCGGAACCATTCGCGCTCTAAAAAAAAAAAAGAAAAAAAACTAACGGAGGTCTGCACTGGCAGACCTCCCCGACGCTACTGAACCTCCCGGAGTCGTTTCCGGGAGGAAATTGGCATTGGCGGCTTGTGATTGGCTGAAAAAGCTGTCTATCAATTTCAGCCAATCAAAAGTCGTCAAGGATGGGATACACCCCAATATCCCACCCTGATTGGCTTAAACACTTGTCTATCTTTCTGGGAACCAATCACAACGCTCAGATGCCTTCAGCCAATCACTATGGGATACACCCCCACGGAGTGATTGGTAGAAGACATCTGCGCATCCTGATTGGCTCCTACATTGACGACTTTTGATTGGCTGACAGCTTTTTCAGCCAATCACAAGCCGACAATGCCAATTTCCTCCCGGAAACGACTCCGGGAGGTTCAGTAGCGTCGGGGAGGTCTGCCAGTGCAGACCTCCGTTAGTTTTTTTTTTTTTTTTTTTTTTAGAGCGCGGATGGTTCCGCGGGCCAGCCGGGGCTGAAGGAGAGAAGGCCGGGGACATCGCGGGGAGGTAAGTTAAATGTATATTTAGATGTTTATTTGTGTATTTTATTTATTGTTTATATATTGTATTCATGTATTCATGTATTGTGTTTTTTTTTTTAACAGGGCCGCGCCGGAAGAGCTAAACAGTGACTGGACATGCTGTAAAGGTGAGTTGAATATTTAGAATGTATAGAATGTTTATTTATTTGATGTTAATGTTTTGTACTAATTTTTATTTTTTGTTTGACCCATAGGTTAGTGATCTGAAGCAACATCTTAAAGGTAAGTGGTCTTAATTTATTGATTTTAGCTTAGAATTAGGGTCTGTGTATGTAGTTAGGATTTTTTGTATATTAGATAGATAGGGGGATGTATTTGATATAGTTAGGATTTATTTTAAATTAAATAGATTGTATGTTAGATAGATAGGGGGTATTTGATTAGGACTATATGTAATATATTATATGTAATATATTATATGTAATATATTATATGTAATACATTATATGTAATGTATGTAATGTCATGTATTGTATGTAATGTATGTAATGTATTATATGTATGTATTGTATTGTGTTTATCTGTCTTTCCTTTTCAGGTGTGTAATTTTTTTATTTTCTGTAGTGGGGGGTGGGGTTGTAATGTATTTTTTTGTTTTCTGTAGTGGGGGGTGGGGTTGTAATTTTTATTTTTTCTGTACTGTAGGTTTTTTGTTTTCTGTGCTGTAGGTTTATTGTTTTTTGTAATTAGAGTGTTGGGGAGGTTTATTAGGGGGTAGGTAGTGTAGGTAGGTAGTGTAAGTGTTAATAGATTAGTGTAGAGGGGGGTTAGTTTAGATTAAATGGTTTATTGGGGGTTATAGTGTAGTGTTTGTAGTTAGTGTCATGATGGTCCTTGAGGACCATCATGGCACTTATGTGGTTAATGTTGGGTTGTAACAGGCCCATAATGGTAATAATATACCCTTATGGGACTGATGGGGTTAAATAGAGCCTTATGGTGGTCTGTATTGACCATCATGAGTTAATGGGTTAATTTAGGCCTTATGGTGGTCTGTATTGACCACCATGAGTTAATGGGTTAATTAGAGCCTTATGGTGGTCTGTATTGACCACCATGAGTTAATGGGTTAATTAGAGCCTTATGGTGGTCTGTATTGACCACCATGAGTTAATGGGTTAATTTAGGCCTTATGGTGGTCTGGATTGACCATCATGAGTTAATGGGGTAATTATAGTTGCCTGGGGTTAATATTTTTAGTGCGAGTCCTTTCAGGACCTTTACGGTCCTTTGAGGACCCGCGAGGCGGGAAATTTAAAATTGAATTGCAGCAGGGTCACGATCGGTGCCGATCGGGGCCCCCCGCTGCAGGGGGTTTATGTGGGGACACTTCGGGGGTCCCGATGGGGACCCCCAGCATAGAGGGGGGTTAATTTTAAGTGCCGCGGCCGGGATTGGGTAATAGTGTGCCGCGGTCCCTTTAAGGAGCCGCGGCGGGGAATTTAAAAGTTTTAAATGCAGCGGAGGGCCTGATCTATGCAGATCGGGGACCCCCCCTGCAATGGGTTTATGTGGGGACACTTCGGGGGTCCCGATGGGGACCCCCAGCATAGAGGGGGGTTAATTTTAAGTGCCGCGGCCGGGATTGGGTAATAGTGTGCCGCGGTCCCTTTAAGGAGCCGCGGCGGGGAATTTAAAAGTTTTAAATGCAGCGGAGGGCCTGATCTATGCAGATCGGGGACCCCCCCTGCAATGGGTTTATGTGGGGACACTTCGGGGGTCCCGATGGGGACCCCCAGCATAGAGGGGGGTTAATTTTAAGTGCCGCGGCCGGGAGTGGGTAATAGTGTGCCGCGGTCCCTTTAAGGAGCCGCGGCGGGGAATTTAAAAGTTTTAAATGCAGCGGGGGCCTGATCGGTGCCGATCGGGGACCCCCGCTGCAAGGGGTTAATGTGTGGGGGCTGCGGGGGTTCCTATGGACCCCTGCAGCAAGGTGTTCATGTGAGGACACTTCGGGGGTCCCGACAGGGACCCCCGCATTGAGGGGGGGTTCATTTTAGGTGCCTAGGGGGGGGTTTGGAGTACCCCCCACGGCAGGGCTTATGTGGGGGACTGCCGCGGAGGTCCCTTTTAGGACCCCCGCAGCACTTGATGAGGAGTGGGAGCCTGCGATATCATCTCGCAGGCTGTCACTCCTCATGTACATTTACGCAGTGTAGATACGTACGGGCCTGCTGCGTAGCTCATACGTTGCTCGCAGCAGGGGTAATTTAATAGCATTGTAAGTTAGAGAAACTTTGCAGTACGTAGGGCTTAAGTAGAAGCCTCTTATTTACGAGGCTGGAATTTAATGAGGCCCCCTGTCTGCAAGGCTAAAACCGAGCCGCAGCTTACTTGCAGCAAAAAGGTCCAGCAGGCACACAATTAAGCAAATTATAAAGCCATAATAAAGCCATCCTGCACTCTGAGGAGACTATAAAGTGATTGTAGGTGTTAGCATTAATAGCACAACATTCCCCTACACTCAAATCCGTAAATAAAATCGTTTTTTAATTTTTGTCACATATCCATGTAAAAAGTCCAGAGGGCTTGGAGCACCTCAGACCCGCCCATGCTGCGGCCGGAAAATAAACAGTTAATGTAATCTCAGATTTGGGCTGATGTGCAAGCTTGAGAGGGAGTTGCTATTAATCCTCAGGTCCCCCATTATGATCCCTAGCATTTACAGAGCTTTACAGTGCCATCTTGAATTTATTTTTGCATTTAAAGATTTCTGAGCTTACGGCTGGTTGCAAGATATACGGCCGTCAGTAAGGGGATAGCCTTGCGGCGCCGTATAATTGAATTGCAAGGTATGGGGACCCCCGCAAGGAATTGCAGCTTTGCGGCCGATTTACGGCCGATAATAGAATGAGTGCCATAGTAATTAAGGTTGAAAAAAAAACTTCCAGTCCATCGAGTTCAATCTTTTAAGATCTCCTCTTATTTGCAATATGCGGATTAGTTGTTAATCAACTATTTATTTATTCATTTATTTTAATTATTAATGAATCTAGAGGAAGGCAAACAGAAAAAAAACAAGTGAAACTTAGCCAATTGTCTAAAAGAAAAAAATCCTTCCTGACTCCAGATACTGGCGATCGGATTTCTCCCTGGATCAATACTCTCTCTCTAATTATTCAGGATAACCCTGAATTCCCTTTTTAATTAGAAATAAATCCAGTCCCCTTTTAAAAAAAAAAAAACTTTTGTTCCATTAAGATTATAAATTGCATGGCTATTTTTCCTTCCCAGATGCAAAACTTTACATTTATTCATATTAAATCTCATCTCCATTTAGATGCCCATTCCTCAATTTCATGTGAACCCCTTTGGAGGGAAAGCACATCATTATCTGATTTAATTACCTTGCAAAACTTGTCATCAGCGAAAATGGAGACACTACTTTCGAGTCCCACCTCTAAGTCATTAAAAAATATATTAAAAAGGAGAGGACCTAATACTGAACTATGAGGAACCCCACTTACTACATTAGTCCAAACGGAGTATGTTCCATTTACAACAACCCTTTGCTTCCTGTCTTTTAGCCAGCTCTCAATCCATGAGCAGATATTAACTGCAATTCCTGTATCCCTTAGTTTGCACAATACTCATGTGGCACTGTATCAAAAACCTATTTAAATATAGGTATCACAGTCATCTGGTAGAGACCCTTTGTTAAGTGAATCTTGAAAAAATAAATATAATGGTTTGGCGATTACAGAACCCAGTACCCTCAGTACCCTTGGGTGTGTTTCATCAGGACCCGGGGCTTTATTAACATTTATTTTTTCCAACCGCTTTTGGATTACTTCCTACGTTAACCAATTATTCGGCAAAGGTATTGTAGCCCCATTATGTTGCAACCACTGGTACCTCCCTTGTGTATACTGAAGAAAAGAACCTATTTATCTCATCACTAATTTTCAGATGGCCTGTGTCACATTGTAATGATCCTATAGCTTCCTTCCTCGCCTTCTTCCCATTAATATACTTAAAAAATATTTTAGGATTAGTCTTACTCTCTTTGGCAATTAATTTTTCATTTTCTATTTTAGACAGTCTAATAGCCCTTTTGCAAGCCTTGTTGATTTCCTTAAACTCCCGTTAAGCAGTCTCTGTCCCCTCTTGTTTGAATAATTTAAATGCCTGTTTTTTACTCCGTATCTTGATCTTTAAATCATTGTTAAGCCACATTGGATGTGATTTACTCCTTTTACTTTTATTTCCACTTGGTACATGGTGATACATATGTATATTTAGTAAGGATTTAAATGTTGTCCATTTATGTTCAGTATTTTTACCTATCAGTTCTCTGTCCCAGTCTATTCTTTGTATTGCTGCCCTTAGACCGTTAAAATCTGCCATTTTAAAATTAAGAGTTTTTGTTCTCCCTTAAAATTTAGTATTTTTATTAAATCTCAAATGAGACTGTGTTGTGATCTCTGTTTCTCAAAGGTTGCCTTAATTCAACATTTGATACTATATCAATATTATTTGTGATGACTAAATCTAAGATAGCTTCATTTCTAGTAGGCTATTGTATAACCTGGGCCAGATAATGATCCATGAGTTTACTCAAGAACCTGCTCTCCCTAGCTAAACTGCTGGTCTCATTTATCCAGTTTATTTCAGGGTAATTAAAATCTCCCATTACTAGAACTTGCCCATGCTTAGCTGCATTTCCAATCTGCATCAATAATTGTACTTCCACACTTTCAGCTATATTTGGGGGTTTATAGCATACTCCTACATTCAACATTATCACTAGTTCCACCATAAATATCTTCTCTGACTATAGGCTTAAATTTAGGCTTAACATACAGATAAATCCCTTATCCTCTTTTACCATTGCCCCTATCTTTCCAAAATAGGTTATAACAATCCAGATTAACAGTCCAGTCATGAGATTCATCCCACCACGTTTCGGTAATGCCTATTAAATCCCATTTTTCATTAATTGCTAATACTTCTAACTCTCCCATTTTTCCTGGCAAACTTCTGGCATTAGCAAGCATACATCTTCTGTTATGAGTTTGTAGTTTGGTGGTGCCTGCCACTATACTTGATTTACTTAGTAATACCTCCCTATTGACTATACTACGCCTCCCCCCATCTCTTCCCCAATGAGTTGTTAATTCATCCATTATACCTTCTACACTTTCTACCCCAATACTTATATCTAGTCCATCCACCCCACCTACTAGTTTAAAAACTCCTCCAGCCTTTCTACCATCCTATCCCTAGCACAAAAGCTCCCTCGTCATTAAGGTGCAATCCATCCCTGCTGTAGAGATTGTTCTGAAGTGAGAAGTCAGCCCAGTGCTCTAAAAACCCAAACCCCTCCTTAGTGCACCACATCTTTAGCCATGCATTAAACTCCCTAAGCTCCTTCTGCCTTGGAGTCCTTGCCTTCAGCTTATTACCTATTTCTCTAAAATCATTCTTTTGGACTTTGCATGTGTATTAATCCTTTACTATTATATATGATATAGATTTACATCATTATATGATATCTCATGATATTATTACTACTGTTATTGTTATTATTGTTATTATATGTATTAACCCATTGCATAGTAACTAGTACTTATTAGTTTACAGATATAGGAATGTGAAACAAATGTGATGTATGTGGATGTTCCAAAACCCCAACCATTGAAAACACAATGACACGGTGAGAACGGTATAACAAAGCTTTATTTCATTAACAGAGCACAATCAGAAATGGACTAGACTGTGCATTAATATCATGGATGTGGTGTGGGTGGATCCCGGGAGAGCAAGAGGCTATTGTTGGGAGAAAAGGTATACTTAAAGGGGGTAATGTCATAGCCTAGAATAAGCATGATGAAAAGCATCTACCAGAGCCACATGTGGTCACAACACCACTGCAACTGAAATCTGCTGAAAAAAAGGATCATCAGAAATCACTCCATGTAATTGAAGAAACCAATAATGTGCACAGCACCTACAACTTGTTTAGATCTGCTTAATGAAACAGATGATTAAAGGCGGAGGAGAATAAAAAAAAAAAAAAAAAACATGCATATACAATACAGTGCTAAATACTGTAAGGGGAACAATATACTAACTTACCTGATTCCCATCTGCAAGCATTACTAACCATTAGCGAGTTCTCAGGAAAACTTACTGGCTATGACCATTTATAATAATGTGAACTATGGGCCAGAAGTGTGCTATTTGCCGCGTAACGCGGCTAGAGGTCGATGGAGGAGCTGAAGACGGTATGCTGATGCCTCGCTGATAACCGGCTGATTGAGAGCTGCTTTGAGCTTACAGCTTAGGTCTAACACGGCGAGTGACCAACGGTAGAGCTGAGGGTGTTGAGCTGATAATCCACATCATTTGTGCTGCCAGAGTTGCAGCCTTTGCCTGACACCACTACCATTATATGGAGGAGCAGATGGCGATGAACAGATAACTCACAAATATCCTGCTAAGCGTGAGCTATTTGAGTTGGAGACTCAGTCTGATGTCGAGAGTATCTGAGCTCCCTGAAGCGGTCCTGTGCTGTGTTCTTTTTTGAGCTCCCCAGCTGTCTCGTCTACTTACTGGCTGTTCCCACGTCATACGTAGTCTGGTAGCTGTGGCTGAGACCCAGCCGTGGGAGGAGGACGTGCAGCCTTTAGCAGACTCCTGCAAATATGTTTCCAAAAGGCACACAGCTGCTGTTACACAGTGCACGCTGAGGAGATCGCCGCAGGGGTATGCTGATCGGTAGGGAGACTGACTACAGCTGATTTAATCCGACTGATTCCACCCGTTTTTCGCCTTCCTACAAGCAGCCTCCTGATAAAGTGGCTTGACTCATCTCCTCACTAATCTAACCCATTATCAGGGTCGCGTGAGTAAAAAGCCTGGGCTATAGCCCTTTTACAGCAGTTAATGGTACACTAATCTTTTTTTCTATATTATCTGCTTACAAAGCCTACTAATAAGGAGACATCTGAACTTTTGGTGGCATTAACTATCGCTATACTCATATAATAACCTCTATCTCCTCTACTCAGTAGATTTTATTCATTCAACTTTCTTACTAACTTGTCATTACATTAATATACAAAGCCTGTAAGATAAGAAATCCTCTACAGGCTGGTTCCCTTTAGATCTCTAGAGTATTAATTGCTTGCAAACCGTATTAACTGAAGGGCCATTTGAACATCAACTAACATTAACCTAAACAATACCCATGAAAGACCCATGAGATTTCTTACTGATAGGTAGCCTTTGTACTCCTGGACCACAAGTTATCTACTAACTATTCCTGTCAAGTAGATAATTTCCTTTCAGGAGGAATTTAATTACAAAACATCTAGGCAACAATATTTTATGGAAGTATACAGTTGCACTAAAGTTATTTTAGCAACTCGAGAGCACATCACTGAATAAAGGGCAAAGAGAGGAAAATCCTCATTGGTTGCTTTATAAGGGTTTTTCTTTATTGCATTGTAACCTTTTCAAGCCACATCAAGCTATTTTTTTATTAAGAAGAGACTGTTTTCTCAACTATCTGCATCTTATTACTTTGATGACATAATTACTTTGATGACATAGTCACAAACAATTCTCCTTCCAAGAGACTTTTAGCTACTCTTCTCACCATCATTACATCTTTTGGGAAAACGCTATAATCGCTTTGCTGTGTTTCATTAAACATACCGGCAAGAAATAAGCCTAAAGATAAAAAACAGGCTCAGAAAGCTTCTGCCTTTTTCTTAACTAAAATTCCTAATTCTAACCAAGATGTTTCGCAACCTAACTCTATGCTCTCTGAGAGCTCTCAAACCAGCTACACGGAAAATATAAATGAAGAACAACTGACTTCATCCAAGATGAAAGAGATTTTACATGATTTTCAAATCAGCCTAATGGCTGATGTAAAACACCAAATTATGGAGAACGCTTTTGCCATTAAAGACAATTTGACAACTGAATGCAATTCCCTTCATTCTTACATGAAAAAAAATGGAAGATAATGTCAAGCAATTGACCTCTAAAATAACCAATCTGGAAGACAGATCAAGAAGATCGAACCTCAGAGTGAGAGGTATCCCGGAAACCATCTTAAGCACTGAGCTTGAAACCTTCCTGAACAAATTGTTTGTTCTCTTGGCCCCTGATCTCCCTTTACAAGATCTGAGATTGGACTCTTGTCATAGAATTGTTAGACCTGCTCACCTTGACAAATCCCGACCGAGAGATCTCATAGTTAAGTTCCATTACTTTTCATTTAAACAAATAATCTCTAAGGCAAGCTATGCACTAAAATAATTTGATGCTTCCTTCGAATACATAACATTTTTTACAGCCTTATCTGCAGCAACATTCCTTAAAAGAAGGGATTTTGCACCTATTACTCTGACTCTGAGGTCAGAGAACTTAACATACAAGTGGTCATTTCTGGTTGGTTTTCTAGTCTCAAGGGAGTCAAGATGGCTCAAAATAAAGTCACCATTGGAGGGGCAAAATCTACTAAATGGGGCATTACAACTGAACTGTCGCTAATAGGATTTTTTTTTCTGTCACACATTTTAACTAACTTTCACTTTATTGGCTGTTACACATCAATTTAAATCTTTGGTGAAAAGTGAATTATACTCAAGATTATACTGATACTAGCCAATTGCCCGTCAAAAAATGACGGCAATGAAATTGTAAGTGAGCTAATGGTTTGATGTATATAATGTGGCTGATGAAGCGTCGTTCGTTTTCTATGTTGTGTGACTTTTTCGGAATATCCGTAGCTGTTTGGTGGGCTTTTTCGGAATATCCGTAGCTGTTTGATGGTGTTTTTTGCATGTTTATGGTAGTGTTTTGCGTGTTTAGGGAACTTTGGCCTCATTTTCGTTTTGTTCGGCGGCCATTTTTTCTCTTGCTTAGGTGATTTTCGGGTCTCTAAACTCCGAAATTTGTGCTTAAATGGAGGTGTAACTTCACTTGCAGCAACGGCTCGTATGCTCACAACAATATATGTGATCATAACACACCATAATTTGAGAGCTAGACATTTCAGTTCAAACACATACCTACCTCTCTCCTCCTCATTTTCGTTTTGTTCGGCGGCCATTTTTTCTCTTGCTTAGGTGATTTTCGGGTCTCTAAACTCCGAAATTTGTGCTTAAATGGAGGTGTAACTTCACTTGCAGCAACGGCTCGTATGCTCACAACAATATATGTGATCATAACACACCATAATTTGAGAGCTAGACATTTCAGTTCAAACACATACCTACCTCTCTCCTCCTCCGCACATTTCTTTCACCGACGTAAGCCTAGCAACAGGTCCAAGATGATGTGTTTTAAGAAATGTATAAGTATGAGTGTTTGTATGAATGTTTTTGTTTTAAATACACTAAAAGTCTAGCAAAGGGTTCTAACTATTGTAATGGTTTTACAATTGCTCTTTGCTTGGTTGTGGAAACTTCCCTCCGCTATGTCATGCATATTTCATATCAACATCGATACATACTTAACAATATAACAGATACAAATGTCAGTTAAATTCATCAGTTTTAATGTACGAGGACTTAACTCTCTGACCAAAAGGAACTCTATATTGAGACTAATGAAACAACAGAAAGGGGACAAGAAACACATTGGGATACAAAAAAGATTCAAAATTTCAGCTATCCATGACTTCAACCAAAAATATCACTCCACTTTTAAAAAAAACTCTAGAGGAGTAGTAATACTATTTAGCAGAACATTTATGAGTAAGGAGGATTTAGTAGAAATAGATCCTTATGGGCGAGACATTCTGTGGATCAGCGAGATTAATGATCAGAAGTTCGCTTAGATAAATCTGTATGCTCCAAATGAAAAACAAGTTCATTTTGTAAAAAAAACGAATCAAAAAAATTAAGAAATATAAAAAATGTTTCTGTTATTATGGCAGGTGACTTTAACTTAACATCTAATCCTGACCTTGACATAAAAATTAGAAAACCGATTAAAAAATCAGGTCAAGATTCAAAATAACTCTGATTTATTTTGTAAATTAATTAAAGAAAATAATTTATACGACGCTTGGAGAGTCTTGTTCCCTAAGCAGATTGACTTCTCTTTTTTCTCTCCTGCTCACACAATGTATTCAAAGCTAGACTTTTTTCTTGTGGACAGATGCACTATGAATCTAATTATTCAAGCTGATATACAGTAGGTCCTACTACTATCTCTTACCATGCCTATGTCACATTAAAGATCAAACTAGATTCTCTTAGAAATCCAAAGCCGCATTGGAAAATGGCTGATTCATTAATCAATAAGAACAAGAACTATCTTATTTCTCAAACTAAAGAGTTCTTGGAATTTAATAAAAACTCAGTTTCGTCCAAGAGTCTGCTGTGGACTGCGTATAAGGCCTTTACGAGGGGCATTCTGATTAAAATGAATTAGAGTAATTCAATCAAACAAAGAGGCACTTCACTGCGCAAGTTATTAATTCAGCTGTATAACTTGGAGAAATGTAATAAATTAAACCACTCTGATAAAATTCTTATAGAAATTAAAAACATTAAAAATCAAGTTACCAAAATTAACCAATCGCTCTCTGACAAGGGTTTGTGGCGTTTACAGCAAAAAGTCTATCAATACGACAATAAAACAAGTATATTTTTAGCAAATAAGATTAAAATTAAAAATTAAAATACTAGAATAGAGGGTGTATTCAGTGAAGGTAAATGGGTTACCAAGCCTGATGAAATCGCTGAAGCATTTGCTTTATACTACACAAAACTATATAACTTGGCACAAGATCCAAATTTCAAAAATCCTTCAACGGAAGATATCAATATCTTCTTCTGGTTCTACTCCTGGCAGACAAGGTGCCGACATTTACAGGAAGATTATGAATTTGATATCTATTGCTAATATATGCTGTGCTCCCACCCTATTTATATCACTAGACTCTGATAAAGCGTTTGATAGGTTGGGGTGGGAGTACATGAAATTGACACTGTCGGAAATTGGCTTAGGGTCGTTTGGCTCCCATGCAATTGGTGCTCTTTACTCAGGTCCCTCAGCTGCAGTAGCAGGAGTCAGTTTCTGCTCCCAGAGTTTTATCATTTCAAATGGTGTGAGACAGGGTTGTCCTCTCTCTCCCATTCTTTTTACCCTTCTGATTGAACCATTTGCAGAAGCGATTAGATGCTCATTTACTATAAGGGGGGTGAGGGTGGGAGAGAGAGAACATAAGGCTACTTTGTTAGCAGACTATATCATTTTATCACTCACTTCCCCTATGGAATCTTTGAGTCAATTGGATCAACTTATCACTTGTTTCGGTTCCCTTTCTTACTATAATTTAAATCCTTTAAAATCATAAATTTTGAAAATTAAACTCTCTAATAAACTAAAAAACATCTGGAGACAAATTTCCCATGAAATTAAATGGGACTCAGATTCATTTAAGCATCTTGGCATCACTTTTTCTGAAGATATTAAACAGATGCCCACTATCAACTCTAGCAAGGATTTTTCTAAATGTGACAAAACTATAAAGAGCTGGTCCGAGAATTAATTATATTTTACAAGCCATTCCTATATGCTTCCCAGTATCTTAAATCATTCGGTTCCAATGTCTAATTGATAAATTTATACATTGCGGCAAACACATAAGGTTGAAAAGGTCAGTTATGGTCAGGAAATTTTCCAAAGGTGTTTTGGATACCCATTGATGAAGCTTTATTATGATGCCGTCAGACTTTCTCATATTCTGAAATGGCTAGATCGCAAAAGTAAAAATCCATGGAAACAGATTTTTTTTTAAAATCAAGATCTGAATCTCCTGTTCTTCTCTAAAAAGTATTCTGTTAAAAGTTTAAATACAGGGGCAGATATAATTTGCAATAATTGTAATTATTGGCACCGTATCAATAAAAATACAAAGATATATCTCTCTACCAAGTCTCTTAATGCCAATTACTACTATTTTCAAGTTTGCTTAAATTTCCTTTAATATTAACATTTTAAGTAATAACTCTCAGGTTTTGTTTAAATTTTTCTTCAAAGGCAAGCTTCTTCCTTTTGATCAATTCAGAATTAAACTGGCTATTCCCTCCCTGTTGGCTAACTTATGACAAACTTAGATCTTGGTTACATAAACAACTAGGCAGGGAAATTTCCAGGGCAGGAAATTATCAGTGTTCTATATACTCTGGCCCTTTGGATTGTCCAACCAGCAGGCTGCCATCTATTTTTGGACTTCAACTGAGAATTGCCTGCTGTTGGAACCACAACTGATGTGGACTTATGAGGACTATAGCTGATATATAAATGATACAAATACCTCATATGACTGAGGTCTTCAAATGTGAGTGCTTTGATTGTTTTTATATTACTTCCTGATTAAACTCCTTTTATTGCACCATCTGGTGGTGTGCGCTTCTCTCCCCCATTCCCTTTTTTTTTTTTCATATCTTGTGACATTTCCATGGACGGTGCCCGTTTTATTTGAGGAGCAGCAGATACAGCCAGGGTTTAATCTGCCAACAGAAGTGTCTCTGGACATTATGCTGGACTGATTTGTTTGATTTTATTGTCATTGATCTTTTTTACATTATTATATATTTTTATGTTTTTTGATTTGCATTCACATATGTAACGTCTATGTTATTAGATGGTTGATTCATTTTTTTCACCCATCATTATAGACACTAGTCTCTTTTTGTACACCTCTTAGTATTGTTTTCCTTTACAGACAAATTCTGGTAGAGCCCTATTATTTCCACACACTCTTTTTGTGATCGTTAGGCGCTTCTTAGCTGTCTACAGATTGTATATTCCTCCACTTATTTTAGGTTGGTTTATTGATCTATTAGACTGTGTTTTATTTACAAAAATATATATATATTAATAAATAAAATAAAATAGAATAGATCTTGCCCAAAATTGGATGAGTAGGAAATAACGGTTATTTGGTACTTAGAACGATGTACACACGAAGGCTTCCTTATCAGGTGAATCATAATAGATGAACACAATAAAGCAGTGGTGCACAGATTAGTGAGAATGGATCTACTTTTCGATACTTAGAATCTATTAGCCACACATTCAAACATGGTGCACAATATGTAGGACTAAATTCTGAGTATGGAGCGCAATTCAATTTGAAACCCGCATCTCACGGTATACAGGCCATACTGTATGTCTGCAGGCTTGCTGCAGGCTTGAACACTGCTAGAATTCTGGTATTATTCAATTGAACAAGCCTGCAAGTTAGGGTCCGAAAGCCAAAACTGTAAACCATGCAATTGTATGTAGCATTACAGGGCGGGAACATTTTCAATTAAGCAAGACCCTAACTACCCATTTAGAAACAGCCAACAGAAAATGAGACCATCATCATTAGGTCAGGAAAACATGGAGGTGTCAATCAATTAGCGTTTGGGGGTCCGATATGCGATCAGACTGGCAAAACCGCAAAATACAAAATAATAAAAATGAATGCTAATACTATTATCGTCCATGTGGGCGGCCTGATATGTATTAACTCATTGCACCCCGAGATTAATATAACCCTGAAATAAAACATAAACAAATCAATTTTTTATTGCTGATTTGCGAGCGTGAGACTGTTGTGCAATTAATTCCAATGTCTTTCATCGCTTTGCCCCTCATTTACAGTAAGTATATGGACAGGGGTTAAACCCCCTTGTGAGTCATATCTGGTACTCGTAGGATTCTCTCCTACATTTGCCGTTTGCGGGTGTGAAAACATTTGCGGGCTTGGGGAATTATAGCAATTGAATAGCAATTGCGATTTTTGCTCTCAGAACTCTTGCGGACATGAAAGATCAAAGGCTTCGGGAGGCTGTAAGTTCCAGTTTCAACAAGGATTTTAAGGCCGTAACCAGTAATCTGTTTTTAGCTCGCGAAAAGACACAAATTGAATAGCAAAAAAACTTACGGTCTCCACTACAGACTACTGTAAGTTACATTCGCTCTACTGAATCAGGCTCACAGTCTTTGGAGCATATGTGGTTTTCCTGTTTATTATTTAACTATTTAAATGATCTATGCTACATGGTGGTAATGTTGTCCCTTGAGCTATCCCTTTGTGTTCTTTGTTTTTTTTAGCTTTTTATATATATATATATATATATATATATATATATATATATATATATATATATATATATATATATAGGCGGCACAAAAGAAACACTGCTTGTTTTGTTATTGCATTAATTATTTTTCTTTTTTTTAGCCAACAGTATTAGAAATGCATTTGTTTTTCCATGTCATATTCAGGGATGTATTACCTTTGAGTTCCAATCTTCATATTTTAAATTGTCAATATATCAGTAAAGTGCATGTTGGAAATCGTCCTTCGGAGTTCCACTGCAAAAGTCAGCAATATCTAAGAACATGATCATATTGCTCTGGGTAAATGTATCACCATGAGGATTTAAAAATGTCATTCACTATATTTCCGTTTATTTGCAATCTATCATACAAGTGCTGCAAAATATTGCTCTTGCTGTACTTGCATATTACAATTGTAAATAATGGTACTCTAGTTTGTATTTTATGCAATATGGTTTTATGCCACTATTATTATTAAAGGATTACTTGTTTGTCAAGTATTTAACACACTAATATTATCAGATGTGCATGCCATTACATTATACATAATACATTTTAGATAGCATCAGAATTTTTTTTATGAACTAAGAAATATTATTTGTCTTTGTTACATTACTTATTTAGAGATTGATTAAAAGGGTGTGTTTTTGTATTGGGATTGGAGGAACAAGTAGAGGTGGAGAGGATTTGTTAAAAAACTGGATGAGATTGAACTTGATACCATACCACTTCCCACTCACAGACTACTTGCATCAAAAGATTTTAGCATTTCTCTCTGGAAATGTAAATGCCCCTTTCAAATACACCACTTCCACCAGAATATAAAAGATGCCTACAGAGTCCAAGAGATTTATAAAAATGTATTTTTTCTTACTAAAGACAATGAGCCTCATTCAATTTGTCTGTATGTCTGCGGGCCTATTCCAGGCCCTCAAGAGGCCAGAGTTACGGTGGTATTCAATTCGCAAGCCCACAAGTTATGGGCCGATAGTGAAATTCGGAAACAATACCATCGAATGTAGCTTTTTTGAGCTTGAACAGATCAATTAACTAAGGCCGTAACTGCCGAGATAGAAGTAGCCAATGGAAACAGAGATCGTTATCATTACGTCAATGAAACATGTAGTTTGGTTTCAAAGTCCTAAGGGCTTCAATTACTAGTTACGATCGGACCCACATTCCTGAATTATTGCAATATCGATAAAACCGTAAATATGATATTCTATTACATGCGTGTTACAGTATATATATTAACACATTGATTGCCAGGATCGATATAACAAGGAAATCAAACATGAAATAAAGTATTTTTTGGGGCCGATTTGCGAGCTTGAGAATGTTGTGCTATTAATTCTAAGACCTAACATCACGTTCCCTTTTAATAAGAGTACAGTATTGATTTTTTATTTGCTTTTAAAGTGCTTCGGACATGTCTTTAAGCCCTTTGCGAGTCCTCCTTGGAATCTCTAACTTGTGGAGTGACTTTTGCCATTTGCGGCCTTGGGGTAGTTACCGAGGGGGAATCAGAGCAATTGAATAGCGATTTGCGATTTTAGCGTTCGGAACTCTTCCGGCCATGAAAGATCAAAGTCTTGGAGGGGCATTAACTTGCAATGGTAACCATCACAATGAATCACAATGAATCGGAAGCCGGAGCCCGTAACCCGCAAAAAGACGCCACTTGAATGGCAAAATAAGTTACGGCCTCAATTTCCAAAGCCCGGATCTCCCGAAGCCTCAGTTGAATGAGGCTAATATTTTCCCTGCTTCAAAGTTTCAAAC
This sequence comes from Discoglossus pictus, assembly GCA_027410445.1. NCBI lineage: Eukaryota > Metazoa > Chordata > Amphibia > Anura > Alytidae > Discoglossus > Discoglossus pictus. The sequence goes on along the minus strand of CM050166.1, from coordinate 357,829,842 downwards.
ATATATTTTGTTTCATTGTACAAGCGTTCTTAAAATTGTATTTCTTAGTAGGGGGAACAACAGAAAATGTAAGCATAGATCAGAGTGGACATATCAATACTGTTGGCAGCTGAGTCATGTTGAGGATTGTGTTAAAAAGTAATTGAAAGTGTTATTATTCTCCTGCTCCTGGCAGGTCCTGTGAAGATGGTTGCAATGTCTGTTGGAAGACAATTGTCCTGTTATGGAAGCAGGTTTCTCACCAAGATCTAAGTCACACAAATCATTGGATTTACCAAAAAAGAATATCTCTAGACTTGCGTATGTGGAACCCACTGAAACTGTATCCAGAGCAATGAGCTCTAACCATAAACATAGGACTGAAATTAGCTTGGTTCGTACATTTGTGCAAAAAAACATCAATAAATTGATAATATTATACTAATATTGGCTATGGTTTGTTTTGGCATTAAAAGTTATATAAGCATAATTTTTTTATTAATCTTCCTATGTATCCCTTGGAACGGATGCATTAACATTTTCTGTTTGTACATCCAGTTCTACAAACTAGCCAGGAAATTGTCTTTCAAGCAATAGATACTTTTTGTAAATCTGATATTTGTGCGTCCCACAATTCTAATATTTCTGTACAGTTAAAAATCAATATATACACCAATAAATTGTAAGGTGATGTTTTGGAGGGAAAAAAAACCCCTGCATATTAACACCTTCTATTGTATCTATAGTGGGATTAGGAAACAGGTTTAATTTAACAAGAGTGGAAAATTTGAAAACACAGAACATAAACACACCTGCTTTAGTTACGCTATGTTTTATTACAGCATGTAGGTGATCCTATTAAAAAAAAAACTCATAAAGTGAACAAATATAAAAAGCATGGTGAAAATTATGATATTGCAAAAGGAACATTTGTATTACATATTTGGCTAATATCAGATGATACATTTTTCTGAAACAGAAGTACTGCTAATTTCATAGACCTCATCAAGCTGTTCCTGGAAAGGTGTTAGATGTAATTAACTGCTACACTATTTTCTTGGTAACCTTCAGTCTGCAATTAATCAGGAAGAGGGACTTGAATGATTTTAGAAAACAGTAACACTTAGTTTATTATGTAGCACATTCTCATTCTGGTTGTTTTATGGTTGGATCAAGCACATTTTTACCTAACAATTTATTATGTTTACCCTTTAGCCAATTAGTTTTTCACACTTTATACCAGCTTAAAACATGGTGAGTTTGTTATGTATCAGTGTAAGTCTGCTTGTCAGGTATATTGGTGGCAGCCTCTATAGAGACGGCATCTGCTTAAACCATTAGCAATTCTGTGCAGTCCAGAAATATGAACTTTTACTTCCTTTAAGCAATTATTTATTTTTTTTGTTAGCAGGGAAACTCGAAAATTGATTTGACATAGGAAAAAATCAGACTGTTAAGGCCATAAACACATTTTAATGCCAGAAAATTTGTTTTAACCAAATCTAATGCTGTGTAATAGAGCTTGTAAGATTCTTGACATTTCATGCAGTGAAATATATTCTTGAATTAATTTAATACTGAGCACTACAAGAACTAAGATGATACATTTTGTATTTTTGTTTTTTTTTATTGTTTCTATTGGTTTAATAAAGAAACAAAATATGTTTAATATTTGAATCAATTATAATTGGTAATTAGCCATTTAAATCACTGGTCAAGTCAGTTTGTCTTTTAATGCCTATGAGTGATATATAGGGCACACCCAATATGTAGTATTGAAGTATATAGTGGTACCATTTTAATTTCATACACATCCAATTTTGAGAGATGCAACTCTTTTTCAAGTTAAAAGCAATACTGAAAATATATCATCAAAGGTAAGGAGTTACAAAAACTAACAATAAAAAAGAAAACGCCAGTGTGGAGCATGCAAAAGGCGTCATAAAAGGGCATTGTAAATAAAGTAATTATTAAGGTAATATATGTGGTGGGTATGTATAGAAATGTTATTGTGCACAAGGTAAGAATGGGATAAAATTTAAAAGTATACAGCTACACCTCGCGATAGACAGCTTCCAAGCAGTAGGAGTGTTAAACAAAACAGTTCTAAACTGAGTCATATTAACATGGGGTAGAATAGGGGAACTTAGGAAAAAACTACACAATTGCAATTGAAGTTGGAACTTTTTTTGTTTTATATTAACTTCAAACAAACAGAAAACACAACACTAACACAAACTGAACATTAGCAGATATCTAAAGTTTAAATTTGTGATGTTGAAGCTTCTGGCTCATCCAGGATTCTGTTTTTTTTTTTAGAATCGGATATTAAAGGGGGTTTGGCAATGCGTTAAACAGGGAATTATGAGTCAAAATAGCGTTATAGCAAAACAACACTAAAAGAGTAGCATTAAGTAGGGTATACCTGTATATAAATAAAGGCATACCCCTTTTAACTCTGTAGATGTGTTCCTAGAAGACCAAGTGATACATTTTAACATAGGGTAAATCACAGGTAAACTCGATTTTACAATTCCTTCCATGGCTATTGGTCTTTTGGAATGATACACAAGCATTAAATCAGTGTTACTCAGGGATGTGTCGGCCAAAAACTGTGTTATATCCAATGGGCATGTGTCAGGCAAAAACAGCTTTGTAGCGAATCAGTGTTAAACAGGGTAGGATTAAGCGGGGTCTGCCTGTATATCTAGAAATATATACTATATTTAGATTGCAACCGCAGAACTAATATACTAATTCATAAATAAGCTTTTATTAAGGATTACTACCTCAAACATCCAAGAGTGCCCTGGGTACCAAAACGGCTCCACTGTACACCAGTCTATTTATGGCAGATCTGGAAGAAGGCATTCGTATTTATATATATTCACAAACCTTACAGATACTACTGCTATATAGATAATATGTTCCTTGATATGGACATAAGTAGAATAAACTCAGAGACTTCCATTATTCATTCAGCACTTTCCATCCATTTATAAAACTTAAAATGTATGTATCTGAAGAACAGGTGAACATTCTGGACACTGCCATATCCATCACAAATTGCACACTCCACATACATTAGAAACCCACAGATAGAGGTAGCTACCTTCACAGCTCCAGGTTCTATCTCTCCAATACTAAGCAAGCCATCATCCATGGCCAAACCATGAGATATCACTGCATATGCTCCAACAATGAGGACTGTGATAAAAATGTAAAAACATTGGCCCCTATTAAATTGTCCAAATTGTAGTTACTGGACCCCTTAATGTAGCCCGCAAAAGTTACTGCTATTAAATTGGCCTCTTTCAGCTACCCGCAATCGATCTGTGGGTTACAGGCTGAAAATCCCTACAATTCTCAAAATCGTAACTCCGACCCAGCTAAGCCTTTGATCTTTCAAGCCCGCAATAGCTAAAAACGTAAATTGCTACAATTGCTCAAGCCTGTATTTGTTTTCACACCTGTAAATGGAAAATGTAGCCAAAAATCCTATGACTACTAGAGAGGACTCGCAAGGGGATTTAACACCTGTTCATAGCACTGTAAAAGCAAATAATAAATCAATAATGCACTTTAAAATACGGGGAAAGCAATGAAAGACATTAGAATTAATTGCACAATAGTCTCAAGCTCACAAATCTGCAATCAAAAATATATATTTTTATGTGTAATTTCCGTGTTATATTGATCCTGGCAATCAATGGGTTGATATATATCATTGAACTCGCATGGACTAGAATAGTAGATTTACTGATTTTTTTTATATTCTGGATTGCGAGTCTGATCGCAAATCGGATTTCTAAACACTTATTGATTGTGGTTTAACCTCCATGTTTTACTGACGTCATGATAACGGTCTCAATTACTATTATCTATTTCTAAATCGGTAGTTACTGGCTTGCTTAATTGGTCTTTCTCTGAAATGTTACATATGTTTACATGGTTTAAGGTTTTGGCTTTTGGCCATGTAGTTGCGGGCTTCTTCAATTTAATTGCAATGTAACTGTTGCAAATCTCAAGCCCACAGACTTACGGGCTGTATGAAGGCATCTGCGAGCTTGGAATTTAATAGGAGCCATTGTCTGAATCTTTCAGACAGAAGGGTTACAAACCACACATCATTACCAAGAAAAAAAACACTGCTGTTACAACACCATGTGAACACCTATTAAAACACAAAACCTCTGCACATATATTCTATAAAAAAGCGCACTTAAGTTATTGTACCCCAGTTGGACACCATTTTACCCAAAAAGTTCACTCCATCCAAAACCTAAAAATCAAAATACTCAGAGGGACTGTTTTTTTTTTTTACACATCTGCAAATTTTCCATCACAGGCTTGTCACTCTTTGTGAAATGTTTGTCCAATAGGAAGGGTATCACTGTAAACTGCAAAACTCTGAATTTTTAAATGTACTGTATATTATATGTGTCTGTATGTTTGCTATAGTATATTTTGTTGATTCTCTCTCTCTCTCTCTCTCTATATATATATATATATATATATATATATATCACACATATATAGTTGTGAGCATACGAGTTGTTGCTAACGCTTGCGGGCTCGCGACGCGAAGGACGCAGTTCCCCGCAAATGCGGGTCCTCGCGAAGTGAGGGGCCGCATTTGCGGTGGTGGAGAATCCCAACGTCTCCGCAAATGCAGTTCCTCGCAAAGCACTTAGGCAATGAGGCAATGAGTGCCGCATGTGCTCATTGCTGGCGAGCCTCGCATAGCGAGGCGAGCCGTTAAACCCACCTCGGAACCAACCTTAACGTAACGAACACCCATACGCCGACCCGAGCGCAACTAAAAACAGTGAAAACACACCAAATACTCACACAAACTACATAAAAAGCTTACCCATAGCAAGGGGGGCACCCAGGACCTTTGAAAGTGAAGTTACACCTCCATTTAAGTCCAAATTCCCGAGTTCAGACACACGAAAATCCCCTAAGCGAGAGAAAAAATGGCCGCCGAAAAAAATGAAAAAGAGACTCAAAGACCCAGGACCGCCCAGCCACCTACAACTTACCCAAGAAGGGATCCGAGATAAGCTCGGAAACCCTCATTAACCGCAGGGGATCTGAGATAAGCTCCGAGCCCTGCATTAACCCCACATTAACCATCGCAGTGGGGGTCCCGATTGCACGCGATCGGGGACCCCCGCTGCAATCAAAATTAAAAATTCCCGCGTTACAGGTCCTTAAAGGACCGTAAAGGTCCTGAAAGGACCCGTTGTAAAACAAAAAAATATATACACTGTCACCCTGTCAATCATGGGGGTCAATACAGACCCCCATAAAACCCTCATTAACCCTGTCACTCATGGGGGTCAATATAGACCCCCATAAGCCCTTCATTAACCCTGTCACTCATGGGGGTCAATACAGACCCCCATAAACCCTTCATTAAGCCTGTCACTAATGGGGGTCAATACAGACCCCCATAAGCCCTTCATTAACCCAGTCACTCATGGGGGTCAATACAGACCCCCTTAAGCCTCTATTTAACCCCATCAGTCCCATAAGGGTATATTAACACCATTATGGGCCTGTTACAACACTACATTAACCATATAAGTGTCATGATGGTCCTCATGATGGTCCTATCTACAATACATCCTATGCTATCTATATAAAACACATACCCCTAGCTAACATACAATAAATGCTATCTATATATTAACTAATCTAAGTCTAAGCTAAAATAAAATATTTAAGACCACTTACCTTTGCAGATGTCCATTGGGATCAGCCACCTACTGAAAAAAAAAAAAAAGTGCAACACGTTTACAGTTCTAAAATAAACATTCTATACATTCTATACATTCTATAAATTGTAAATATTCTACTCACCTTTCCGGCATGTCCCCTCCTTATTCTTTTAATCCTTAAACATAATGTACATTCTACTTACCTTCCCACGATGTCTCCGGCCTCCTCCGGATCCTCTTCTGCCACTCCCTGTAAAAAATATATATATATATACTTACATCCGCACTCCCGGACATCCCCGACGCTAATGAGGCTCCAGGAGACTTTTCCGGAAGAAAATAAGCAATGGCGCCTTCTGATTGGTTGAAAACGCTGTCTATCAAATTCACCCAATGAGGAGGCGCCAATGTGTGAACCAATCACAAACGGATACACCCTAAAATCCCACTCTGATTGGATAATGCACCTGTCAATCTTTATGTAAACCAATCACAAGGCGCAGATGCCTTCAGCCAATCACAATGGAATACACCCCCACAGGGTGATTGGTTGGAGCCTCTGCGCATTCTGATTGGTTGCACTGACAATAGCCAATCACAATGGAATACACCCTCACGTACTGATTGGTGAAGGATTTGCACATTCTTATTCGCTACTGTTAATATCAGTCAATATTACAGCCAATGGGAAGGCGCAGATGTCTTCAGCAATCAGTACGTGGGGGTATATTCCATTGTGATTGGCTGATGGCAATAAAGCCTTAGGATTGGTTCAAATAAAGATTGACAGGTGTGTTATCCAATCACTGTTGTATTTTGGGGTGTATACTTTTTTCATTGGTTCACAAATGGGGTCTTCTCATTGGCTGAATTTGATAGACAGCCTTTTCAGCCAATCAGAAGCTGCCATTGACAATTTTATTCTGGAACACTCCATAGGAAGGTCATTAGCGTCGGAGACATCCGCCAGGGTGGATGTGTGTCGCTTATTTTTTTTTTTTTTTCTTCATGCTCGGATGCTTCCGGAGAAGACGAGGAGGCCGGAGACATCGCGGAAAGGTAAGTATAATGTAGATTGTGTTTATTTAACTTTGGTTTATGTTTACTAATGTAATGTTTTTTTTTACAGGAGCATTGCCGGTCAAGACGCAAAGACGGACGACGGAACATGGAGGACGTGACATGCTGGGACGTGACATGCTGGAACGGAACATGCTGGAAAGGTGAGAATAATATTTAGAATATTTAGAATGTTTAGAATGTTTAGTTATTTCATGTAAACGTGTTGTATTCATTTTTTTAATCTTTTTTACCGTAGGTTGCTGATCTGAAAAAACATCTCAAAGGTAAGTGGTCTTAATTATTTTATTATAGCTTACAACTAGGGTAGCTATATATAGATTGCATGTATTGTATATTAGATAGATAGGGGGATGTATTATTAGATGGTATTGTATATTAGATAGTGGGATGTATATTACATTATATAATGGCATGTATATTAGATAGTGGCATGTATATTAGATAGGGGTGTATTGTATTTAATTGAATTGTATTGTATTTAATTTAATTGTATTGTATTTTATTTAATTGTATTGTATTTTATTTAATTTTGTTGTATTGTATTTTATTTAATTGTGTTGTATTGTATTATATGTATGTACTATAGGTATTTCATTTTCAGGTGTGTAATTTTTAAAAACAATTTGTAGTGAGGGGGGTTTGTAATGTATTTTGTTATTTTCTGTAATGTTCCTTTTTTTATTTTTTGTGATTTAGTTTTTTTTTTTGTTCTGTAATGTACATTTTTTATTTTTGGTGATTTTAGTTTTTCTTATTTTATGTAATGTAGATTTCTGCTTTTTGAGGAATTTAGTTACTTGAGGCACACAGTACACTCACATTGTGTGACAAACAGCATTTCAACACTTTCTTTTATTGACCGTCATTTTTTGACGGGCAAGTCGCTAGTATATATATATATATAAAACTCTTAATTTTAAAAGGGCAGATTTTAACGGTCTAAGGGCAGAAATACAAAGTATAGACTGGGACAGAGAACTGATAGGTAAAAATACTGAACAAAATGGACAACATTTAAATCCTTACGAAATATACATGCTTATCACCATATACCAAGTGAGAATAAACGTAGAAGGAGTAAATCACAACCCATGTGGCTTAGCAATGATTTAAAGACCAAGATACAGAGTAAAAAACAGGCATTTTAATTATACAAACAAGGGGGGACAGAGACTGCTTAAAGGGAGTTCAAGGAAATCAACAAGGCTTGCAAAAGGGCTATTAGACTGGCTAAAATAGAAAATGAAAAATGAATTGCAAAAGAGTAAGACTAACCCTAAAATATTTTTTAAGTATATTAATGGGAAGAAGGTGAGGAAGGAAACTATAGGAACATTACAATGTGAAATAGGCCGTCTGATAATTAGTGACCAGGAAAAGGCAGATGAGCTAAATAGGTTCTTTTCTTCAGTATACACAAGGGAGGTAACAGTGGTTGGGACAATGCAACATAGTAGGGCTACAATACCTTTGCCAAATAATTGGTTAATGCAGGAAGTAATCCAAAAGAGGTTGGAAAAAATAAATGTTAATAAAGCCCCGGGTCCTGATGGAATACATCCAAGGGTACTAAGGAAACTGGGTTCTGTAATATCCAAACCACTATATTTAATTTTTCAAGATTCACTCAACACAGGGTATCTACAAGATGACTGGAGAAAAGCTGATGTGATTCCTATATTTAAAAACGGAGCAAGAGCAAATCCGAGGAATTATAGACCAGCGAGCCTTACTTCTGTAGTGGGGAAGCTTTTAGAAGGGTTAATAAGGGATAATATACACGAATATGTCTTTTTAAACAGGATTATGAGTAGGAGTCAACTTGGATTTATGAGGGATAGGTCATGACAAACAAATCTAATTAGTTTATATGAGGGGGTTAGTAGGAACCTGGATCAAGGCAATTCAGTGGATGTAGACTTTTTGGATTTTGCAAAGGCGTTTGATACAGTGCCACATGAGAGACTATTGTGCAAACTAAGAGATACAGGAATTGCAGTAAGTATCTGCTCATGGATTAAGAGCTGACTAAAAGATAGGAAGCAAAGGGTTCTTGTAAATGAAACATACTCCGTTAAGACTAATGTGGTAAGTGGGGTTTTTCAGGGTTCAGTATTAGGTCCTCTCCTTTTTAACATATTTATTAATGACTTAGAGGTGGGACTGGAAAGTAGTGGCGACATTTTCGCAGATGACACAAAGCTGTTCAAGGTAATTAAATCAGATAATGATGTGCTTTCCCTCCAAAGGGATTTACATAAAATTGAGGGATGGGCATCTAAATGGCAGATGAGATTTAATATAATTAAATGCATCTGGTAAGGAAAAATAGCCATGCAATTTATAATCTTAATGGAGCAAATCTAGGGGTATCAGATATTGAAAGGGATTTGGGAGTGCTTGTGGACAACCACCTAGGGAACAGTGCTCAAAGCCAAGCAGCAGCTGCAAAGGCAAATCAAATATTAGCATGTATTAAGAAGGGTATAAAAGCAAGGGAAGCAAATATAATTCTGCCACTAGACAAATCTCTAGTATGCCATCATTTGGAATATGGAGTAGAATTTTGGGCACCACTTCATAAAAAGGAAATTTTAGAGCTGGAAAAGGTACAGAGGAGGGCAACAAAACTAATAAGGGGAATGAAGGGGCTAAGTTATGAAGAAAGACTAACCAAATTAAACATATTTTCTCTAGAAAAAAGGCGTCTAAGAGGAGATATAATTACTTTATATAAATACATCCAGTATAAAGATTTGTCAAGGGAGCTTTTTGTGCCAAGAGGTTTTCAACTGAGGTTATAAGTAAAAAGATTCCCCCTTAAAGAAAGTAAAGGGTTCTTCACAGAAAGGGTGGTTAATATGTGGAATTCTCTACCAGAGGAGGTGGTGACAGCGGATGCGATAGATAACTTTAAAAGGGGATTGGATTTATTTCTAATTAAAAAGGGAATTCAGGTTTATCCTGGATAATTAGCGAGAGAGTATTGATCTAGGAAGAAATCCGATCGCCAGTATCTGGGGTCAGGAAGGAATTATTATTTTTTGCCTTTTTGACGATTGGTTTCACTTGTTTTTTTTTCTGTTTGCCTTCCTCTGCATTAGTTAATAATTAAAAAAAGAAAGAAATAATAAAATAAAAAAGAAATAATTAAATAGTTGATTAATAATTAATTAACAACTAATTAATTAATAACTAATCCGCATATTGCAGATCAGAGGAGATCATAATAGGTTGAACTTGATGGACTGAAAGTCTTTCTTCAACCTAATTTACTATGTAACTATGTAACTATATATATATATATATACATATATATATATATATATATATATACAGTAGAATCCCGGTTATCCGGCACCCTACTAACCGGAACTCTCAAGCAACCGGCACCGACCCTTTATGACTCCCGATTAACCGGCAATTACAGTTATACGGCAATAGGGAGTCCCCGTGGGTGCCGGATAACAGGGGTTTTACTGTATATATATATTACCCCATGATGTCAAATGCTGTCTCCACTCTCTCTGCATCACTGTTTACATTTAAACTGAAAGATCAAGTTCATGTCAGTATTGCTTTGGACTTGATAAAGGCAGGTCAAGGTTCTTGGAAGAGTGTAACTCAAAATAAAATGCTTGTCCAATAAAAAAGGTATCATTATATATACTGCGATACTCTGATTATTCATTTATTTTTACACTTGAAGTTACTAGCGAGTTCTTGAAATATGGAATTATACTTTGAATTTATTTCAGTGTCACTTTGTCCCCTTTCTCCAAAATGTTATTAATACCCTGGAGTTTACTCAACTTTTCAAAGAGGAAGTGGAAATATGTGTTCATATGATTACTGAAATTATAGCAGTTAAAATATAAAAAAGAAGTTATAGCAGTTTATTATTAAATTATTTTGTGAAAAGTTAGCAAGATCACATTGCTCTACATATCAATGACTCATTTAAAGCAGAAAATAATAGAATATCTAATTAAATCTTAGTGTTTTTTAGTGAGAGGAGAAAATAATGAACTGGTAATGCAGAACACTAACCAAATGTCTCTGTTAAAAGCATTGTATTACAATAATAATAATAATAATAATTTTATCTTATGTAGATAACTGAAAAGGAGGTAAAGACATGTAGTAATTTACTCCCCATGTCTTCCTCATTTTACAACCGTTCACTCACAATTTCCCTACATTTACTGCAACAAAATTAGAAGAAATTTTCTTTTGACTGAAAGGACAGTTCATGTTATAGCCAGCCCGGAAAAGCCCTTGCAAGATAGGCATATGTCAGGTTCTCTGCAGGGAATTTCTCAGTTCCCCAAAGCACAGGAGAAATCTACAGGCAGACTATATATTTACCAGGGGTCTGTGGCAGTTTTAATGGAACTAGGAGTGCAGGGTGTGCTATATTATACGTTTTAGTACAGGGGAGGTGTAAATATACAATAATACACTCTATTCTCGAAAATATGCTATAATGTTAAAAATGCACAGAAATACTAAAACGTTTTCTATTGGTCCTGGATGAAACATAAAACTACAAATGGTCATCAATATATACCAGTTCAATACAAATATGCATTTGCATATAATGCTCACCCCTAATGGTCAATATAGAAGAGTACCCCTAATAGTACCTGAAAGATTAGTCTTCTTGAGGGTCTGTATCTGTTCTGGAGGCTGGGTCATTTGCTACTAAATATCCCTATAGGTACTTACACTGTGCACTTCTTAGTTTGTGATGACACCATTATGCTTCACTAGTTTCTGTTTGTAGCAGTCCTAGTGGAATTACTTAAAACCCAGATTTGGGCAATCAATTCTAGTTTCTCAGTCATCATCTGAACACAAGGCAACTAGGGATGTCATCTCTCAGTTATCCTCTGAAGTGAAGGGGTTAAAGGACCACTCTAGTTTGGGTAAACTTCATATTTGTGAAGTATATAAACTAACAACTTTAGCAGCTATGTAAATTATATATATGTATATTATATATATCAAAAAGTATTTTTTAGATAAAAAATACAATTTCAGCAGACTCTGCTTGTCTCTAGGGGCTTTAATATTGCACTGCTTTATGGGGGTTGAACCGGAGGAAGAGGGTTAATTGTTGTACTTCTAATTAATCCTATGGTTAAGTGACTCAAAGTTTATCAGAACTAAAAAGAGAACCTTTCTGCATCCAAGGTTCTTTGCATCTGACTAATACTGCTAGGAAATATGTATATTTAGTGTCCAATTAAACTGCTCTTTTGTGAAAAGAGGCTTGGCATTTCCCCTGTATTACTCTGACTATTGAACATCAGCATCGGCAGTAAATCAGGTTAAGGCTTATATATACATATACTGTATAATGCTCTGGTACCTAAATCTATGGGTGCTACAGCTACTATTGAAATAATGATGTCCCTAGCAGCTTGGGGAAGGGATTAAAACAAATTTGATGCAATGATAATGCCTCTTTGATAACCAGAATCCCCTCCCTGCCTTCACCCTCAGGTTTGTTAGGTTGTGGAGTATTCATATTTAATAATTTCCTTAATAATTCTTCTCTATATTAAGGGTCAAGCCTCTAACTGAAGAAAAATCTATATTGTATAGTTTATTTCCGCAAGTTGGGGGTATGTACTCCCACTTGAATTGGCAGAGTTGACGTAGGTCATCGCCTTATTTGAATAACCACAACCCTAGAGGGGTAGGTTACTTGTAATGATCAGCCCTTCCTGGGTTTTAGAAACCCTTTCATGCTACTGCAGAGGTTAATAGGGCCCAACTGCAGTATGGATGAATAGATGTACGCATTATCTGAGTAGACTAATAAAGCTTCTGGTGACCAAATATATTGTGGACCATGCCTAATAGTTGTAACTGCTATGGACTACTGCTGCTATATGATCTCCACTGGTATCATTATTATGCACTTTTAATTGTTATTTACTTTCAGTTTAAAAGACCACTGCAGTTAAAGAAAAAACACTTGTCTGTCAAGTATGTATCAATCTAAGACTCTGTTATAGTATAGGAGTCCATTTTGTATTTGTTACATCACATCTGAATCATGAGGGTGTTTGTTGTGGGAAACGAGGACTCAGAGATTCATTGAAAATATAATTGGAAAGGATTAAAACAACACCCTTACTCTGTCACTGGCCTAGAACAGACAGCTTGCAAAATTCACAGCAACAATGGCACTCCATAAATGTAAACACCCCTCTCACACACAACTTCTCAATGTATCATGAATCTCTACAGAGCCCTGTGGAGGCGTAATTAAAAACCAGTAACCATATTATATTCTAGCCTCGTAAATCCAACGTGAAGCATGTAACGGCTGCAGAGTCGAAATTTGCCCTACTTACGTGGCTATTCAATTAGAAAGGAAAGCGAGCCACGAGCGAGCGATGCCATTTCGTAAACCAGTTTGCGGCCGTTCGGGTTGCATGCTCCAACGCAAACAATTAAACAATTACGTAGTTATGGGTT